>PVJL010001688.1:0-242367 GCA_004026885.1 Lyroderma lyra | reverse complement strand
ACTCAGTTGGCTGTCTCTTTGCCTTGTTGATGGTTTCTTTTGCTGTGCAGAAGCTTTTTAGTTTGATATAGTCCCATTCATTTATTTTTGCTTTTACTTCCCTTGCCTTTGAGGACAGGTTCATGAAGTCTTCCTTGAGTCCTAGGTCTATAAGTTTAGTACCTATGTCTTCTTCTATACAGTTTATTGTTGCAGGTCTAATTTAAATTTTTAAAGGGAGAGGTCAAAGTTTCTCCTGATCCCAAAGGGTGTTGATTGTCTTCAGCTCAAAAGAATTCACATGCCAAGGGGACCTATCTTGGGGAGGCCAATCTGAACTTCTGCAAATCAATGATGCCTTAGATTTGAGGAAATATAGTAGATAGATAAATCTCTCATGAGAATTTATTTTCTTCATAAAGAAAAGACCTTGTCAGTTTTGTTCATTGGTTTATCTTTGTGTCAGAACAGAATACATGTTTAGTATATAATTGTTCAATGAATGAATGGATCAATCAGCAGATGACTGGCTAAGATGAATTTCATGGAGTGCCAGGACAACTCTTACTGATGAGACTTCCTGGCTGAGACTCCTGTGGCAAAGTAAATTAGAAAAGATAACTCCATTTTCTTACCCTACCACTCTAGCCCAGTTCCAGAGAATACTATAAAACCATATAGGATTTTACATGGCGCTCTGATGGTGACCTCACATGGAGCTGCTTATCTGCTAGTTCATGGTTTTGATTTGCCCAGACTACTTAGGTCATATCTCCATTAGGTGAAATAGAAGTTGTCCACAAGGGTTGCCATTGTTTGAGCAGTGAGTGAAAATGAGTTCCTTGCAGCACATAATATGTCAGTGTGGTTTGGCTGATTGAAAAGTGAAGGGTAGCAGAATATGCCACATAAAAATTATTTTGAGCTGAAGACAATTAAGAAGTCGATGTAAGAAAAACTCTCTGCCTTCCCCTATTTGCCTAAAAGCAGGATATAAATTTCTAAAGATGTACCCCTCTCTCCTCTCTACCTGGAAGGACAGAGGTTAATCATCAAAAACAACACTAGACCCTTATCAGCCCAGAGATGGCACCAGAGGAATCTACATAATGCACTTTACTAAGTAGCCTCATCTTCCATTATTTCCCCCATAGGTATACCTTCCCACAAGTTGTCATCGCTGGCAACTCAAAGTCATTTTCCTTTGTCTTGTCACTTGTTGACAAATTTATTATTCTTCTGTATAGTGCACTTGTCAATAAATTTCTGTGTTGTTTTTCTCATGTTCATCAGTCTTTTATCAGTCTAATTTACTGGGTACTAGTCAATGAACCTAAGATAGGTAGAGGAAAATAATTTTTTTCCCACCTTATATGAACATTGGGTAAACCTGAGTGATCCTGTGAAGAAGGTTATGGTGCTATATCCATAGGAGTTTCCATGGCAGCAACACTGGGACTTACCCCTTAAGAAAAGCCTTTATTGAGATTTGCCAATCAACGGTGTGGTTGATACAACCCATTTTCATCATTGTCACCTACTTGTACATAGTAGAATATAAGTGACCAGAGGACTGTGACTTGCTTTTTTATAGGGCTTATCTAGAAACTTCACTCCGTCAGCATTTCCTCAGCACTTAAAATATCCTAGGCGCTGCGTAAAGTGCTGTGAGGTATATGAATAATTTTTAAAAGGCAATTTAAAAGCCTCCTGAATACATTCCATTATGGGAAAAGATAACCAAATGCCTGTGTGTTCAATATAATAGACTATTTATTATATGTGCTGGAGACACAGCGAAGTATAAATCCTTAAAAAGCACACACAAAAGGGTAACTAACAACACTTAAACCAATAGAGTGCTGAGGGCCCCAGTATTGTGGTAGTAGAAGTTCAGAGGACAGAGATCTTCCCACTCAGCTGTCAGGAAACAGTTCATCGTGAGAAAGGGACTTTAAACTGCATCTGTAGAATGGGTAAGACTTGCAGGAATGAAGAAAGGAGGCGTATCTCAGGATTACATGCCAGGGAAGGAGACAAGGGTGGAAGGAGTTGACATTTTTGAGGCCTCCTCCATGACAAGCACTTTCGCAAACACTGCCTTTGTTCAGTCATCTCAAAAAATGTGGGAGACAATGATGGAAATGAGTTCTCTCTGCTCTCAAGGGTATGAGTATTACATTTAAAACAATTAGAAAACAATGGAAGATTGCAGGGAAGAAAACACTGGACTGACTATAATCAAGTGTGGTTCGGCTCTTGCTTGCCTGTGGAATTCTGAGAGAGATGAGGCGTCCGTAACTGAGTTGAAAAGCCCTCTTGATTGAGATGAGGTAGGTAGGTAAGAGCTGGGGAAGATCAGGCTGTAGGAGGTACGCTCTGAAACAGGTCCAGATTGGCTAGCCAAGCCCTTTGTCACCCTGAGCCCAGGGTATTCTGAGACCTATTTAGAAAATTATCGATCTGATTTTATTTGACACACCTGTGGCCCTGCCCTGCTGATTGCTGAATACTGGGTTTTCTTGGCAGCACCCTGACCTCCCATGAATATTTCACATTGGGGACAACACCATGGGAGTGGAAGTCAAGGAACTAGGCATTCAGACAGACATTGTTTTTGGAGGACTGAAGACCTAGAGTTTGATATCCATGGCAGGCATAGTCTACTTTAGCCACTCACTTCCTTTGCCCTTTCTTCCTGCTGACCACATCTATCTGTAAGATTTCAGCGCATTCTTCCCCTTTCTGGGAAGAAAGACTGAGCTTTATTTTTGGGTGAGGAAAAAGCAAAAAATGTTAAGTAATCCTAGGGCTTACTTACAAGGCAATTCTTTCCTGAGGACCTAATCAATGAATATGAAGGCTGTCTGGAAAGTATCCAGCCGTGTAAATATGAAAACAGGCATTTATGGCTGAATTTTTTCCGGACAACCCTCGTATGTTGGATATTTATTAAATATAAAGTGGTGTGCTAAGTGCTATTGGAAAGAGGCACAGAGTTTGAGAAGGTGTGGTCCCTGCCCTAGAGCAAACTGTAGTCTAGATGGAAAAATAAAACACACATAAAAAATTATATTATTATGTAGTGCTGTCCAGTAGAACTTTCTGCAATGCAACAATGGAAATACTTTATAGTGTTCATTGGCTAATACAGTAGCCATTAGCCACCTGTGGCTGTTGAGCACTTTATTTTTTTTTTCACCTATTTATTTATTTATTTTTAAAGTTAGACTTATTGGGGTGACATTGGTTAGCAAGAATTACATAGGTTCTGGGTATACAATTCTACAGTGCATCATCTATTTTTTATTTTTAGTAATTTTTAAAGTTTTCGATTACAGTTGACATACAATACTATATTAGTTTCAAGTATGCAACATAGTGGTTAGACATTGAATAACTTACAAAGTGATCACCCTAATAAGTGTAGTACCCACCTGACACCATCTACAATTATTACAGTATTACTGACTATACTGTTGAGCACTTTAAATGTGGATAGTGCAAGTGGACCTAAACTGAATTTTTAACTTAATTTTAATTAATTTAAATAGTTATGTATGAATCATGGCTTCTGAGTTAAACAGCTTTGTACAAAGCATCATATGAGCACTAAAAAAAAGAGCTGAGGTAAAAAAAGGACAAAGAGCACCCACTTCAGGTTAATGTGGACAGGAAGGCTACCAGGAAGGGGTGTGATTAAGAGTTGGATCCTTAAGAATATGTAGGATTCTTTTTTTTTTTTTTATTTTCGAGATGAAACAAAGAGATAGTTTATTGAAGAGAAAGTACACTCCAAAGAGGTAGGAGCGGGCTCCAGCAGGAATATGGCTCAAGAGCCAGGAATATGTAGGATTTTGATAAGGAAATAAGAAGAAAATTGTACTAGCTTTTGGGAATTTTCAGAGGACTCTTGGGGTACCAGAGAGTAAATACTGAATGGAGTGAAGTCCTCTTCTGGTTTTTGTTTCCTCTATTGTGTTAGAAAGATCGTTGGGCTTAATAAGGCAATTATCTCTCTTTAGGGCTGACACTGTCCAGGAGCCTGAGCAAATCATTTTAAGGGCAATGGGGGACTCAAGTGATATGGTTCTACTCCTGCTTTGTCATTAACACCCACAGGGCTTGGTTTGCTTGTCTAAAAAGAACAGAGGGTTCGTTAGTAAATGTTCCCCAAGGTTCTGTCTTATACCAGTGTCTTCTGATTCCCACCACATTTTAGTGGAACAGGGTGGTGTAGCCCAATGCCACCCAGCTAAGGGACTTGTTTGGAGGAGGCGGGGATGTAGAGATGCAAGAGTTTAAATCCTGTCTACCTTCCTGTCTTGGAGGGGAAAGCAGAGATGAGGGAGTGGTAAGCTCACCTCTAAAGTGTCTCTCACCCCTAAGACAATAGCAGTTTGTCTATAAATTGGGAGAAATGGGGAAAGGTAGAGTAGGAGTGGAAAACACCTTAAATTGAATTGGGGATGAGTTTAATGTGTGTTGAGAGTACATGTTGGGAGTAAAGTTGGGTATAAGGAGCAGGTTTATGGAAGAAGTGGATAGTGGCAACTGGGAAGTTTGAGTCCTTGCAACATTTTCAAACTTTACAGTTTCCCTTTAAGATTTTTCACCATGGCAGTCTACTATATGCAGATTAAATGTGGTCTTTTAGAGCCATCGAAATAAAGGGATGTTTCTCAGTCATTGGACATCTTAAATCCAGAGTTCTATCTGACACAGCAGTTGATAAAAACTCTTTCTGTGACCAAACTCGAGTCAGGCTCCTTTGAGCACTCTTCTCAATTAGGTGTCTACACTGGCCTATAAAAACTACACTCTTAACACAAATGCTTTTTTCCACCCACTCACCTACACTCTCCAGATTTGAACAAACACCAGGATAGTTTCTAACAGCTCAAGGCCATATCCTTAAAATGCTGGCCTGAGAAAGTTCAATGCTGCCTGGAGAATTCACTCTTTGTTCCAGCCAAAACCTGGTGATAGGAAGAATAGTCCCCAGAACCCCCTCTTAGAGCAGTTACTTTAGAAAGCTTGCAATTATAAATCTTTTCCTGCTTCCTGTCTTTTTGAAATGCAAACATTCACTCACTCCCAGCCCAGTGCCTTAAAGATGCAAAAAGTTTGTTTTCCAGATAAAAGCCAATTAAAGAACCCAGATGGCCTAATCACATGGACCAATACCCTTAACACCTATGGATGCCTTTTCCTTAGCACATCTTAGCATTTAAAAAGTTTTTGTTGTTGTTTTTGTTTTAGTGACACTAAGTTTAATTCACACTGGGCCCTTTTCCCTATTGCAATAGCTATTACTGAATAAAGTCTATTCTTACCACTTTAGCTAGTGTCTGGCTTTTTCTAACTTTGACAGTCTTCTTATTTTTTGTGGTGATTTAGAAGGGGGCAATTTCTGTTATAGTCGTGTGTCGCATAATGCATTTCAGTCTATGACAGACCATATATACGATGGTGGTCCCATTAAGATTATACTGGAGCCGAAAGATTCTTATCATCTAGTGATGTTGTAGCCATCGTAAAGTCATAATGCAACATATTATCACGTTTGTGGTGATACTGGTGTAAACAAACCTATAGCGCTGTCAGTTGTATAAAAGTACAGTACATACAATTACGTACTCGTACAGTTCATGATTCTTGATAATAAATGACTGTTGCTGTCTTCTGTATTTACTATAGTATGCATCCTATTGTTATTTTAGATTGTACTGCTATGCATAAAAAAAAAGTTTGTTATAAAACAGTATGCCATGTTATACCAACAGCAGCCTCATACATCTCTTAATTGCACCATTTTCTCTTGTGCTTGGTTTAATCTTGTGTTGTTTTGTATAGTAACATCTGTACAGGCTTGTAGCCCAGGAGCCCTAGGCTATACCATCTAGGTTGGTGTAGGTACACACAATGATGTTCGCACAACGACGAAATTACCTACAGGCACGTTTCTCAGAATATATTCCTTCATTCAGTGGTGCATGTCTGTGGGCTAGTACTTCTACGCCAGCCAGCGCAGCTTTAGCTCTCACCTTGAACTGCTTGTAGCACTACCAGTCTTCCTCCTTCTTTAGGCCCTCCTTCCCTGACTTGGTTGGGGCCTTGGTTCCCAGCTGGCAAGTAAACTGGCTAGCTCTGGGTCACTTTTAGCTCCTCCCTTTCCTCCACACCTTCGGATTTTATCTTCTCTCTGGAATTTCCTCTCTTTTCCATTCTCCATGCAACTGGCCTAGGTAAGGACACATCACCTCTTGCCTAAATGAATCTAATTACCTTTTAACTGATCTCCCTACCTCCAGTGCTACAGAACTCCAAAGTGCTTCTTTTAAAACACTGATCACTTTCCTTCTCAGAAATTTTGACTCTCTGTTGTTTATTGAGTAAAGTTGAAACTCCTTAGCAGGCATGTGGGGCTCCCCATGACCTCACCTTAATCTCTGTGTCTCCCACTTCATCTTTCGTGGAACTATTCCTTAAATACATGTGTATCTTCACACTTTTAGGATTAAGCCCACATTCTTTCATCATTCTAGGATAAATGACTTTCTCTCCTGCATTTCTGCCGAAGATCAAATTTTTTTTGTTTTTGTTTTTTTGTTTTTTGTATGTGGGTAACTCCCTGGCTGGGAATTGAACCCAGGCCACAGCGCTGACAGCGCCAGCGCCGAAGCCTTAAGCTACTACACTACCAGGGAACTCCCCGAAGATCAAATTTTTAATCTTTTTTAAGACCCAATTCAAACATCATTTCCTTCATGAAAGCATTCCCAGTAGTTTGAATTGAAATTGTTTCCCTCCTCTATTTCTACCTCATATCATATTTTGAATGTCAGGTTTATAGTTCAGGTATAATTTACATAGTTAAATTCACCCTTTTTTTTATTTTTATTTTTATTTTTTATTGTTTTGGTGGTTCCCTGGCTGGGAATCAAACCCAGGCTGTGGCGATGAGAGCACCAAAGCCTAGCCACTACACCACCAGGGAAACCCATACATTCACCCTTTTAGATGTATATTTCTATGATATACAGTTCAGTAACTATCACCACAGTGAAGATATACAGTGACCCTTGAACAATGCAGAGGTTAGGGGTGCTAACCTCCCATGCAGTTGAAAATTCATGTATAACTACTATATTTCCATCAAACAAAAAAGTTCCCATCTGTCTCTTCATAGATATAATTCCTTCCTCTCATTCCTCTTTCCTGGCAATCATTGATCTGATTTCTGTCCCTACACACCTCATATTATTTGAACTTATTTTTGCATTCTTCCCCTGCAGGCCTTATTTGTGTATACATCACTCACTGGGTTGTAATCTCCTTGCAGAGAGCTGTAGTTATTCACCTTTGTATTCTTCATGGTTCCAAGCACAAGTTCCAAACATATTTATTATGTGCCAGGTCATAAATATTTGATAAAAGAAAAAGGGAAGAAAAGGAAAAAGAAAGAAGAAAGATACAAAGGAAGAAAGGCAAAAGAAAAGAATGATTCAAGGAACAAATGGACAAACAGCCCTAGGAGAGTTCAACTATAGGGCAACCAATACGGCTCATGCTAGTGTAATGAATTATTCCAAGTTATTAATCTGAACTATAAAAGTAGCTACCCTTAAACACCTACACAAAATATACTGTTTGAATCAGCAAAACTGAGACTTTAAGTTTGGGAAGGAAAACTTAATGTAAAAGTGAAATCACAATAAGCAGGAAAGGACAAGAGTCTAGGATAATAAATACTTTTTTTTTTAAATTCATTTTTATTGTTAGACTTATTGGGGTGACATCTGTTAGCAAGGATTACATAGGTTTCAGGCATACAATTCTACAGTGCATTGTCAACTTAAATACTTTTTGATGTCTATTGTTGATGCATTCAGGGTACTTCTGGTGTGTTGACCATATTCATTTCAGAAACCAATAATGATGTGAAAGAATTCTAGTGTACTGTTTGATGTGGTTGTCAGCTAAGGCACACACTGGAATTTAGGGGTTAAGGGGTGTAGTTTGTAAATGGGGAGAAATAAGAACTGCCTTCTTTCCATAATTTGGTCACAGGAATTTGAAGTGATTTTGCAATCACTCCTGGGGGATAATTTTCCTGGTTCCTAGACAAGTTGGAAGATAAACTTTGGACAATGTATTATACTATGCCCTTTGTAATTAAATAACCCAAGATAATGTGTTAAAGTTTAGTGGAGATTTAAATACCTGAGCTGATTAAAGAGAGCTGTTAAGACCAAAAGGTTTTAAATAAATGTGTGAATATCACTCCCACAGTTTCCAGGCATTATATGGTGATGAACTGCAGGTTTCTATCACTTATTACTTTCCAATCTTGCAGAACAGCTCAACATTAAACAACTAAAAGCCAAGTACAACGCTGAAAGCAGGAACACCTTAAATTTTTGGTTGACTCTGGGCTGAGTCCCGTCCACGGAATGTGGAGCCATTCAAAGTTGTGAGGTAGTGATGGAAGTGCTGTTCCAGGAAGATAAATTTGGTTGCGTCTGCAAGTGGCCTGGAACAGACAAGAGATACAGGCAGGCAGTCCACTCAGAGGCTACCGCAATATCCAGGCTGCGGAGATCAGAGCAGGGCTGAAAGGGAATGGTAAGAAATCAAAAAAGAAAATGGTAGTGCCTGTGGCCAACAATGGAAGATGACCGGACCCAGTGGGGGTTAAGTGAGGAAGAAAACTGAAAGAACGGCTTCGTGTTTTCCAGAGACCCTAAGTTTTCAACAGAGGTTCCCTGAATCTTGTTCCGTCCTAGGATCAGCCGAAAAATCTCAAGCCTTAAGCTGGTCAGGGGCCAGCAAAAAAGGAGCAAGGGACCCAGGACCAGCCAAAAGTATCCTCCGCCCCTCTTTCCTTCCCAGCCGCCGTACTCTGGCAATCCTTAGTGTTCCGACCCCTCTATCCTCGCCCCTCGGAGTCCCAAGATCTCTCCCCACCCCCAACCGCCGTAGACGGCCAGCACCGCCTTCTGTCCCTCCCCTCCCCCGTGGGGCACTTGACTCGCCCGGCTGCCACGTCTCACTGATGACATCACCAGGGCCTCTCGGCCTCAGCCAATCCGCTAGGGGGAGTCCGAGCGAAGTCCTAGCCAGCGAGTCAGAGGGGAGGGGAGCAGGGAGGGGCGGAGGGGGGCGAGGAGAATCTGGGGAATGGGGAGGGCGACATCCCCTCAAGTACGCAAGCGCCAGAGGCGCGGGGCTTGGCGGGAAGCCGAGTCCTGGCCTCCGCGCCGCACCGTCAGTTCCCAGCGCCCACACACGCTCTAGCAACTCTCTTTCCCGGCATGCCAGGCGGTGCGGCCGCCCTCTGGGCTGTGTAAAGGCCCTTCGGACCAGGGCTTTCCTATTTCCTGGTTCGCTGGCAGCCATTTTGGGTGGAATCGGTAGCTGAGTGGCGGCTGCTGCTGATTGTGTTCTAAGGGGACAGAATTGGGGAAGACGTTTGTTCTCCCGGAACAGCCTGTCTCATTCCTCTCCTTCGATTACCCGTGGCGCGGAGAGTCAGGGCGGCGGCTGCAGCAGCAAGGGCGGCGGTGGCGGCGGCGGCGGCAGCTGCAGTGACATGTCCAGCATGAATCCCGAATAGTGAGTGTAGGAGAGCACCGGTCGGCTGGGTCCATGGGCCAGCTTGGGAAAGCTTAAAAGGACGAGGAGGGCTGGGGCTGAGGTGGTGGCCTCGGTCGGGATGAGGTGAAGGTGGTGGGGCAGGAGAGGCTGGCGGCCAGGAGTCAGGCGCTATTGTCTGACGGAGGAGGGGCGGCCTCGGGGAGGGGTCGAGGCCGGAGGGGTGAACCACCGGGGCCTGGATCTAGTCCGGTGTAGGGCCTGAGTGCCGGGCTAGTACGGAGGAACAGCCTGCTGATGGGGTCAGGCGTTCGGGAATCTGTGGTGGGGCAGTGGGAAGGGGTAGTTTATCTTGGAGGCAGTGAGTTTTGTTTTTAAGGACTTGTTTTTAACGGGAGAGGATAGGGTGGGAGAGCTCTCCTAGAGGGAACTGTCAGACCCTGCGCCCGCACTCTGCGGATCTGTCAGAATCATCTGGGTGGAAACCAGCTTTACTTGTAAATCTTGAGCTTGTTGGCTCTTTTTTCTTCCACCCTCCCCGCCAGGTTGCAGGTAATATGAAAGCTTTTCAGGACTGCGTGGGATTGAGGGGAATGTAGATGGTGAGAAATGATTTAAAATTTTTAGTTCTTTTAGTTATTTTCTTGGAGTTCTTGAAGAACTCGCCAGGCCCCTAAAAACCTGAGCATTGTGAGAAATTTCTTTGTAGAGGACACTAAAGTCATTTTGTCTTGTGTAGGTCAAGAAGAAAAACTATTAAAACGTAGCAATATTTTTCTGATATTACCAAATTAAAGGAAGACTTTGCTGTCAGGTTGAAAGAGAAACGGATGGGCCCTATGATAGATCTGTAGGTTTTGTATTACCTACTTGAATGTTTACAGATAGGGAATGAGGTTCCATGACGTGTCATGAAAAGTTAATGCATTTCTTTTTCTTACTCAAGAAGTCACCACAGCAGATGTGACACACCTGGCACTTTTCCTGGGAACTTTCCTTGGGAAGACTTTGTTGGGCTCTCCCTAATAGCCTTTTTACTAATAGCCTTTTTAAAAAAAGTCCCCTACAGTTTGCATATATAAATTAATGTATAATCGGAGATTTAATTGGTATTCCTCTTCAGTGTCAGAAGGCTTTGAGAGAGAGAGTAAATTTTTTTTTTTTAAAGCAAAAGTTAGTATTTGTTCTAAAAGTCGAGTTTATTTGCTGCTTTGGTCAATTACTGCTCAACATTTCCCCTAAAAGGGTCACCCATCAGTTTAGCTGACTGTCATGTGTGTGTCACATGGCTCTTGCAAAATGCATTCTGACTACAAGTTTTGTAATACTGTGGTTTGATGCTGAAATGCCCCCTTTTTGTATTAAACAGAAGCCATATTTTTTATTAAAATGTTATAAACCTTAGGAAGTTGAGGACAGTGTTCTAATAGTGCCATTTTTGCTATGTTGGCAGTTTTTAAAATTTCTTTATAAAGGGCTCCAAGGACAAAGTTGGTTTTGCATAGCTGGAGAGAGTTGAACTTGAGGTTGCTAATTTAGTAGTTTTCCTGGCAACCAACAATAAATACCTGGATTTGCCACTTTTTGGAGGTTTATAAACCTCCTTTGTTAAGGAAGTTTCTTGTTTTTGCTACATATATTTAGTATTTAAATAGATCTTGAAGATTAGTCTAACAGAACCGTGACATTATTTAGCCTCTGTATTTGTTTCCTCTTTTGTAAAATAAGGTGATAGGAGTCATTATTCCTATCAGGGTAGTTGTGAGGTTCAAGTGTATGTAAAAGAATTCAGAAAACTATAGGAGTACTCTAGGTGGTGTACATTTGTTACCACATAAGACATTTAAGTAGTGCTAGGATTTAGGAATAATAACCCTCCAGGCGTTTATAATGGAATATAAAAAAACAGATAGTATGTATGTTAAATACCATAGCAAGTTCCTGAAGTGTGACATGGATTGGAGCAGTAACATTTCAAAGGAGGGTGGAGGGTGTAGTTGTTTGGCTGGGTTCAGGAAGGCTTTTTAGAAAAGAGACCTTTTAGGGAATTATTAGCAGTAGACTTGGAGTAGCAGAAGGGAGATAGGATTTTTCAATGGGGAAGAAGAATGGTTAATAAGTGGCAAGTATAGTGATTCTTAAGTAAATGAATGCAGTGCCAAATCATCCTTTTCTTTGAATACTCTAATGACCTCAACAGAATCAAACCCAGAAATCATGTTTATATTTTTTCTGGCATCGAGTATGCCAGTACCTGCCCTGTGTTTATATTCTGTGCTGTGTCTAGTAAAATAATCTAGGAGTTTGGGAAAACTTTGGAAAAACATTAGTGAAAATAACTTGAGGTCAGAGGAAATGATGGATATTTTATAAGGGAAGGTCACAAGAGCAACTAGCAAGAAGAGTTTTAGCAATCTGACTTCAGTGATTTCTTTTTTTTTGTCTTCAGTGAAATTGTGACCATCATAAAAGTATTAGAGAAAATTGGAAAATAGAGAAAAGAAAGAAAGAAATTCTGAGTTTTATGACTCACATATAAATCCATTTATTTTAACACCTGGTTCTAAATTGTAAAATCTTATGTTTTTCCTTAAATTAAAACTTTAATGGATGAATATGTTTTTCACGGTTCCATGAAGAGTTAGGGACAAAATATTTGGTTCTCTCGGAACAGGACTTATATTGGTTGATATAAGATTATTTGTTGGTAGCTTTATTACTGAATGCTTTTGTTTTATGATTTTTGAGTTGTAAGCTTTTGGTTTGGGAGTGAGGAGAATAAGAAATATATTAATCGGCTGGTCTGAGTGTAGTGGCATCTACAGTTTTGATCACAGCCAGTTACAGATTTCTTAAAAAAAAAAAAAGGAAAAGAAACATATTAATCACTGATTAAATTTTAAGCTGTTCCTTTGACTGCTTTCCATGTAAGTTAGCTGATTTGGGAGAACTGATGACCCTGAATTATATTTATGGTAGAAATTAAGGGTAATGACTGACACACCTGAATTTCAAGTACGAGTAAAAACAAAAAGCAACTGGAAGTGGAATCTGAACAGTGGAAAAAGTAGAGAGCATCAGAGCTTTCTTTTTTTTAGAAATCTGAAGAAAGATTTTAATTTTCTCAATTAGGTAGTGAAGCAGGCAGTGATTATTTCAGCACACTGGTTAAGAAATACTTAACATTATTCTCATACCAGAAACACTTTTACTAATCCATTAGCTTCTAGTGGGTTTTTTTAGTGTCAAGAAAATCATTTTGGCTGCTTCTTCTACACAGAATGTGTTAAGAATGAAGTGTGTGTACCTATCATAAATGCACAAGTTAACTACAGTAGGAAGAACTAGAATTACCTACTTGGATAAACTGTGGTTATTTAATGCAGAAAAATTTTATAGTATTTTCCTTGTTTATATATATTTTTTATATCATGGTTCAAGATTTAATCAGTCTTTTAACTTTGCTCCTCTGTCATTGTGGACTCAAGAAACAGTGACTTCTTTAAATTTTTAATTTTTTTTTTTTTTTTTTTGCCAGCACTGTGCTTTGAATAAATCTATCTTTTAACTTAAGGATTTGAACGTAAAAGCAAGTTAATCAGTTCTCTTATCTGTCTGAAAGTATATTTCATTACTGGCTTTCATATAATTTTTAGTTAGAATTTTCTTTTAGAAAAGAAGCTGAATTCAACTAAAAGTAAGTTGTCTTTTTGTTGGTTGTCTTGATGACTTTTTGGTGGTGTTGGCAGTGGTTTGAAAAATTCAGAAAAGTTTAAAGAAGAACAGTCCATATTTTCACTATCCAGAATATGATTTCTTAATGTCTGTAGAGGATCAGCATATGTAATTCTTTGGTAATAACAAGTTTCCAGTAGCTATATGAAATCTCCATAAAATGCATCTTAAGTTTTGTGTTAGTGGATGATCTTGTAGAATTATTTAAATAAAGATAACTGAAATTTTGCATTTAAAATGTCCTATTTTTTTATTATAATAAAGTTAAAATGAGAGATATTGACAGTTTCTTATAAAGTCCAGCAAATAAATCTTTAAAAAATTTTTTTTAAATGTTGTGTGAAAGATGGAAGAACTTCAGAATCAAGAGTTCTCTTGCCAACTCTTTAGTTAGCTTTTAAAGAGTTTTGCTTTCTGAGTAATTTTATTTCTTCGATATTTATCTTTGTGTTTTTATTCTGGAAACAATCTTCGTAATTTGCCTGTGTGCTAACATTTTGCTAACTTCACATCCTATTAGCAATTCTTTGGCTGTGTATGTGTGTTTTATCTCTTTGGCAGCTTTTGACTACAGATATGATGGTTTTACTATTTGCATTTGCAATGGTTAAGTTTCTTTTTTTTTAATTCTTATGACAAAAATCACACAGGGAAAAACACACATTACAACTGACAAACTGGGGAGTGGGATGTGGGTTGGGAAATATGGGGAGTTGGGTGCCCACTGTCCCTAGGATGCTTCCTGACCTCTTGGGTTTCCTTCCAGGGCTCCTCCTTTAAGCCTCCAGGGACCCCATGGGGCCCAGATTAAGAACCAGCACTCTGGGCCAATGTTGCATTGTACAGGAAGGTTGGATGCACTGGCAGGGTTCAGACAGTGGCCTCAGCCTCTGTGGCTTCATCCTCCTCTGGAGGCTGTAGGAGGCGTGACTCTGGCAGAGCCACTACAGTGCCTTAGCTAGCAGCTTGGCCAGACAGTTGTGCAACTCAGGGGCTGGCTGGACCAGTGCCACCTCATACTTGTAGCTGGTGCCCTTGGTATCCAGCCTGCCAATGAAGGCATACATGTCCTTCCAGCTCATCTCTTCTCAACAACACCATTATGGATGTAAACAACTTGGAAGAAGAAATGTGGGCACTGCAGCACTTTCTTCATGGACTCAGTCAGGGATAACTGGAGCTGGCAGGGTGAGTAGCTGTAGTCAAGGATGGTGCAGACCACATATGGGGGTGGGATCATCTGCACATTTCTGAGCCTGGCAGCTTGGTCTTCTGCTGAATGAGGCTGTAGAGACCTTCCAAATTGAAAGTGGAACAGGAGGCCGTCTCCATTTTATAGAGGCACCTGCAGAGCTCATAGGGGTGGGAGGTCAGGCCAGACAGCCAAGGCAGTGTCATCATTCACTACTACCAGCACGAACTCAGGGCTTTTGTTGATCTTGTGCTGCCCGCACCAACATCTCAGTCATCTTCTGGGAGCCATTGAAAGACTCTTTAACTTTGGTAGTTCTCCTTCAGGTCCAGGCAGATAATTATCTTGGACAATTGACCCTTGGCGTCTGCACCTGGACCTCCGTGGCTAGCAGGGGCACCTGCCAAGGCTTGGGGCCGGCCGGTTCCCAGAGGGTTGGGGATCCCATCGTCAGCACTGGCTACCTAATCCTCACTCTCACTGTGTCTGCCCAAACTGGCCTGGGTCCCCAGCATCCGGTCCTCAGCCTCCTCAGGGTTGGAGTGCATGCGAGGGACCTTGGCTCTACTGACTTCTCTTCTTCCTCCTCCTCCTCTTCCTTGGTGGTGCTGGTAAGGCTTCACCACTTCCATGGCTCCTGAGTGCCTGGGTGAAGCCGGGATGAAAGAAGTCAGAATTCTTCCTGTAGCCTGAGCCTTGTTCCAAATGGACAGCCAACTCACTAGGAAGCCACTAACTTTGCTAAGTTTCCTTTTTTATTAAGAATAGCTTCCTTTTGTTAATGTTAACTACTCTTGTCTCCTAATATGTGAAGATGTTTAGGGTTAAATAAAATACTTTTTAAGGTTTTGAGATTTTTAAATATGTGTTAAAAAATATTCTTACAATAAGATGAAGAGAAACCAAAAATGAGTGTAGGATGCCAGTGCATGAGATATTTTAGAGGTGTGGCTTACCAGCTTTTTTGTGTGCGTGTGTGTGTGTGTGTGTTGGGGGGGGGGGGCTTACCATCTTTTTAGTACTCTGTCTGAACTACATTTTGGAATTTTAGTCAGAGATTGAGGCATAATGCCCACTGTTTAGAAGATGGGACTGAGATTGCTTCTTTGATGTCTGGAATAGAATTTAGGGAAGAAAACCTAGGGCTTGGCTTTTTTTTGGAATGCCCTTGAGGGTTTCAGAATATAAAGGGGTAATGGTGAAATAATACTTGGGGAAAAAAATAGTCCTGAGGCCCTAAGAAGCCAGAGAATAAGTGTTTGTTGGTTTGTTGACTGACTTAAAGATGTCAAGAAATAGGGTACAAAGGAAAATTAGGAAATGAAGTTTTCCTTGAAACTTTTGTGACTGGTTGGCTTAGTTGGTCAGAACACCCTGCTTTATTAATCCAAGGTTGTGTAATAGGTTCCAATTAAGTTTACTCTGTTCTAGGACTGTAAATTGTTAATTCTGGCAGGTAATGGCTAGGTGTGAGTACCTTTGCTTACAAAGAGCCAGTCTTTGGAAACATTTTTTAATAATAATAACTACTATTTAATGAGTGCTTGCTCTGTGTGCTAGTCACTTGACTAGGGTCTTTACACAGGGCATTTTATGTGGTCTGCACCTCAAATGAAACTGAGAAAATTACATAATTAAAGTTTTCCAAGAACAGTGATGTATTAAACTTGTCTGAATGTATTTCCTTTGAATAACAGTGGTACTTAAGTGAAATTATTCTTTGTCCTTTCCACTCTGCCTATAGATATTTTCTAGTAACTTGATTTGGACAGTTATTCTTAACCCATATATGGTCAAGTACCCCAAGGAGCATTTGATGAACCCTGGGCCTGCTCCCTATGTGCGTATACAAGGCCTGTCTGGAAAAATATCCAGCCCTAAATGCTTTTTTTTTTTTTTTTTTTTTAATGGCTGGATACTTTCTGGACAGTCCTCATAATACTGATATTTTGTATAAAGTTGCAAGCTTTTCACACTGCTTGAGCATATTCATAAACCTCAAGTTAAAAATGCCTGATTTAGGAGATAGAAAAGAGAATGTTCACTACCACTCTTGAAATATGGAAACCTGAGGGTGACAAGAGTTGAATTTTAAATCTGGTATCCTGAACTAATTAATTAGTTTTAAAATGTGAGATTTGTTAAGGGATAGCTTTATTTTGATGACCTAGTCGTACTTTTTTCCTCCCCTTTTCTAAATGCTTACCTTTCTCTTTCTCATTAAGTTATGAAGTTTCCAAGAGCCTTTAAACAAAGGCACGCTAAGTTCACAGAACATTAGCTTTCACAGTAAGAACAATAGGTCATTTCTGTAGTGTCTTTACTACTTTAAAGTTCACATGGATGTAGTTAGGATAAATGCCTACCCAAGTGTAATAGAGTCTTACTGAAGTGGATTAGATGGAACTTATTAAAACAGTTAAATAGCTAGATTTATAAAAGGACATTTGAAGCAACTTTGTGAAATATATACCAGGAAAATTATTTAGTGCCTTTTTTGTAAAATAGTGGCTTTCACCTGTCCTCATGAAGAGCATTTGGGTTCATCATTAAATGAAGGTAATAAAGTCTGAACTCCAAAATTTGGTATGTTCTTTTTTAGCTGAGCCAACTTATTTATTAAAACAGATGTCCTAAGTAAACTTAATCTGTGGATCACACTTCTTTATCTTTGCTCAGGTCCTGTGTCCTAGTACATAGATGCTTTCTGGTAGGTTTTATATGTAGGACTTACCATATTTACTAATATTTTTATCATCTGAGTGTATAAAATATATCATTGATGGAATGTGGTGTGATAAAAAGAACATGGCATTTGCAGTTTTAAATCCTAGGTTGAAGTTCAGATTGCCACTCACCTCATGCAAGTTATTTATGTCTGTTTTTTAATCTATAAAATGTGATTAGTTCTCCCTCAGTTCTGAGTCTCAAGAGTAAACTGTACCGTGCTGTACAGACATTATTTGACTTGTATATTTCTAGTAACGGATGTTAGAATACATGTAAATGGCAGCTGGTTTCAAATTTGAAGTTTCTCTTACACATTTAATTATACATTTATCTCTCCTTGTCTGCTTTAACAGATTTTTCAAGACAGACTTATAAAAAATCTTCCAGTGAGTGTGTATGTATCTGTAAGTACATGTGTACACGTAATTTCACTTTGGAGGAAAGCTTGGTAAAGAAAATAGCCAGCCCTTTCTTTCTCTGTCGTCAGTTACAATATGTTAGGAGTTCAGGGGTTTTCCGTTTATTTTTTAATTAATAGGAACTCTGCTCCCAGGTGCTTACCAAGTAGTTAAGAAGATGACAGGCATAATCAATGTAACAGTATTAACACAGGTTATTAAGTATTGTGATACTTTTTTAAAAATTAGGATGGCAAGGTGGTGCAAAGGATTTAGAGAAGAGACCTATAATTTCTGTTATTAACAAGCAAGTTTTAATTATGCTTGATTTAGCTGGAGAAGAGTAGAGCACTGAGCACTCTCCAGAATCCTTGATGTTAGCTGCACCAGGTCACACAACTAACAATTTGAGTTCACACCACCAGCCAAAAAATTTATGTATGTACATTATTTCTCTTAATCTAATAGTCCCCTGGTTTTACAGATAAGAAAAAGAGACAGAGAAGAGTTAAATGGCTTGCCCCCCAAGGGCATTCAGAGTAAGCAGCAGAGTTGGAATTTTAACTCAAGGTTCACAGTCCAAGGGCTGCTGTTTCCAGTTTACTGTGTGTGGTTAACTTCTACACATGTAAAATTTAAGCCAGTTAGGCAGTTAACATTTTTCTGTGGTCATTTACTTTAAAATTCACGATAGAAGAGGTCTTTTAAAAATGTTAAGAGTTTGTGAATTACATATTATGAATGGATTTTTGTTGTTCTTTACATCTTATTTTGGGTTGATATTTAAAGCTTCTTTTCTTTAGGCTTAAAGTTAATTATTGTAGCCATTCTCAGTTTATCTACCCTCTTGACTATCCCTCAGTATTTATACTTGGGGCCTCAGATGTGTTTCTGTGAGTAAAAGCAAATGACGCAGAACTGCCTTTCTCTTGCTTGAGGGGGCACATGCTGTAGACCATGTTACTATATATGTGTTGCCAGTCTTTGGGAGTTGAGACTTGACTGGTATGATCATAGTACTTAAAACTATTAGATGGTAATTTTTAAACTTTTACTTTAGATTATACTGGTAAACTCTTGTGATACTTTGTCATCCATTATCTGAACAGAAGCTTTGGATAAATAGCTTCAAAGTTTTTGTCTGTAGCTCTTAAAAATTTTCAAGTTACCTCGTGGTTTGAATGGAGGAAGGAAAAGTAATTGCCACATATTGTGCTCCTATAATATGCCAGACACTGTGTTAGAAGTTTTAGAGGCATTATTTGTAATCCTGACAAGAAGAAGCCCAAATGGTGAGGCTCTTAGTGGCTGAGTACCTTGCCTCAGTTACAGCTAGCATGAGATGGTTCTTGCATTCAAATGCAGGTCTTTCCAGCTCTAAAACTTATGCAGGCTTTGAAAGGTAAGGAGGTAGAGGACAATTATATCCTCTTCCTTGGCAAGTTTTTCAGTTAAATCCTCTGTTGTAATAATGGTTGTAAGATAGACTACTCTTTTGTCCTCTTGTATGACTTGTCATTTCCTTCAGCACTACCAAAATTTCCCTCAGTTTCAGAATTTTAGCTTTGAATTTTTGGAACACTTCTAAACAGCTAAAATGGAACCTGGAAAATTATCTGTTTGTAACTATCAAAGAAAAACATAGTTTTAGGGGTTGGTTATGGGGATAGTTTTTAAAAAGTTGCTTGGCTAATTTCTTAAATTTGGAGGAAAGACCATTGTATTCTCAGCTTCTTGATAATTGCTTATTATATTGACTTTATTTTCACTGACAGGCTGCTTTTGTCTATAGCTGAAGGTGTATTTCTTTTTTATTTAATCACAAAACTAATGTGTGTTCTATAAAATTCAAACAATGTAGAAACAAATGAAATATGAAATAACTGTAAGTTCTTACCTCTTTTCTCCAACCTGATAATCAATTTTGAGTTGTTTTGTGGTGCATACTTAAAGTAAGCAAAAAAGAAAAGTTGTATGTCAAACACAATGATTGCATCCCTAGTTTTTATTAATTTCATACCCCAAAGGCTAACTGAATAGTTTGTAGTTTAATAATTAATTATGATGAATTATATAACAACATAGTTAATATTTTGTTTTAAATTTGATATGTGAACTTAGTTTTAGGCTGTTTTCAAGTATGACATTTATAAAAGATAAAAATAACCTGATTTTTATCATGCAAGTGCATTAGTTCTAGATGAAAGAGAACAAATTTAGTTTCCATTGAACTATTAATACCAGGTCTTTGTTTAGGTATAGTTATAGCCGACATTATAAAATTTATATTTTAGGGGTACTGTTTGGATAAAAACAACTAGACATTATAGTTCTTCACTGTTTTACTTTTGTCTTCTTTCTTGATAAATATTTCCAAAGGGTGGAATGTTGAAAGATATGTTAATGTCAGTCATCTTTCTCTTGTAAAATATTCCCCAACATGTTGTGAACTAAGTGTGATAATCCAAATTCTATCTCATAGAAGAAGAATAAAATATTTATTCTCATTTAATTAAAAAATTTGACTATATACTGGTGGTTATATTGGGAATGTGCGAGTGCCATCTGCTTATAACCTTGACCGACTCTATACCTACTTAGAAATCATTTGTATATGTTTGACATGTAGTCGGCTTTCCTTAAAATTTTCAAGCAGAAATAAAACTTATTATTCTACTTAAAAGCTTCTAAAAAATAACTAATTATGCATACATGTCATTGTTAGAATCTTTAAACATGAATTTTCTAATGGATTAATCCTTTTTCTAAAAAATTTTTTTGTATCTTTAGGTACTAATGTTTAAAAAAATAAAACCTTGGAGTAAAGAAAAAAAAATCATTTGTATTATGGTAGGTAAGCTGAACAAATTTGCAAAGGTGTTAAGTCATTGAATAGACACCCTGATTAAAATTTTTTTCTCTCCCCAAATAAAATTGTTTCTGGTTATAAAAGTAAAACAGGCTTACTGTTAAAAAGTAAAACAGGCAGACTGTTAAAAAATATAAAGAAAAATACCAATTAATTATAATCCTACAGTTTAGAAGGGTCCATTTTTTCCAGTTCTTTCATGTGTGTGCAGAATTTTTTTTAGAATTTTTTAAAAACAAAAATGGGCTATCTAAACCAAATGTTCTATAATCTTCACATACCAGTGTTTCCCATAATCGTCTCTTGAGATTTTAGAATTCCCAGTAGCATTTTAGATTTGGAAACAAGTGGATTTATCCCCTACTTCATATTTTATATATATAGTTTGGTAAAGGAAAACATTTTTTCTAAATAGAATTGAACTGAAATCAGTATTAATTTTTTAAAATAATGTTTCATGCTCTCACAATTGTGACTTTGTTAAAGGTATAGAAAATGTTGGTGCTTGCAGCAAAAATGGCATCGGTATTAAGATTATGGTCAGATTATAAATCATGGAAATAGAGAATCTCCAGTGTTACTAAATTAGACCATGATTAGTTAACTTACAGGAAGAACTAATAGCATAATTGATGGCCTACCATTCAGTTGTTAAAAGCCTGTTAATTTCCCTGAATCTCCCCCTTTCTATCTAGTTTTAATTTATGTCAGTCTTACCTTATCTTAGCTTTCTCACTGAATTAATCTCCTTTAAATTAAAATATAATACTTCTTCTTATATTTATACATGGTATTTATAATATATTAATTCAAGCAGTTCAAAAGAATTTTTCCTAATAATAAAAATACTTGTGTCTCAGAAGCAGCTTTCATTTGTTTTTATTTTATAGATCCCAGCATGACTTAAGATTTGTGGATTTAACTTGAGAAAACATGAAATATCTCTTTTATGTTTAAAAAATATTAGCTAGATTTTCAAAGAGATTGTTGATTATACCCATTTTACTAATATTGTCATAGTTTTGTTTAAATCTTTTTGAAATAAATTTAGATTTATAGAAGAATTCTAAAAATAGTGCAGAGAATTCCTGAATACCTCCACCTAGCTTCCCCAAATATTAACATCTTCCATACCATGGTACATTGATCAAAATTAAGAAATTAACATTAGTACATTATTAATTAAGCTATAGACTTTTATTCCATTTTCGCCAGTAACGTCGTTTTTCTGTTCTGGGATCTAATCCAAGGTACCATGTTGTATTTAGTTGTTATGTCATATTTGCCTCCTTCAATCTGAGTTTATTAGTTGTGCCTTATTTTTCATGATCTTGACACCTTTGAAGAGAAATGCTAGGTATTTTGTAGCATGTCTCTCAATTTGCATTTGTCTCATGTTCTCTCATGCTTAGCCTGGGGTTATGGATTTTGGGGAAAGGTATCATAGAGGTGAAGCACTCTTCTCATCACATCATATGAGAGGGTACATGATAATCAATACAACTTACTATTGAGGATGTTCACCTTGATCATTTAGTTAAGGTAGCATCTGTTGGGTCTCACCAGTTGTGAAGTTACTGTTTTTTTCTTTCCATACCCTGCTAGAAAGCAGTCATTAAGAACCCACACTTAAGGAGAGGGAATTAATAAGGTCCATCTCCTAGAGGAAGTATTATTTAAAGAATTTGTGAGCATATGTTAAAACCCCCACAGTAATAAGTAAATATTTAGGGAGACATACTTTGAAGCCATGCAAATATTGTTTCTCCTTAAAGTTTTACCAATTTTAGCATTTATTGGTGGATCTTGCCTGTAGCAGTTAATTGTGGTGATCTATTGGTGATTTTTAATTTCTCTTGTTCCTATATGTATTATTTGGAATCCTCTTGTCAGGAAGATTTGTCTCTTCTCTCCCATTTAGTTAATTATTTGTACTAGTAAACTCAGATATTTATTTTGCTCTTTGGATTATAATCCAAAACATGGTTGTTTACTTTTGGCTCAAAGTGTTCTGCCTTGGCCATTGGGAAAAATTTCAAGTTGGCGCCTGTTTCCTATGTGCCATTTCCCATCCATTTTTCCCCTAGTATTTTGCTCAGTGTGTTAATCATTGATGACCTGAGATAGTCATTAGCTGTATCTCACAGTGAAAGAGGCTGATTAAAAATGCTAAATTAAAATGTCCTCTGATCTCTTAGCACATGCTTTGTGAAAGACAGTGCTAGATTTTAGATACACAGATCAGTAAGTCAGTTTACCTTCACACTCACAGATAGGTATATCGAACATGAGAGTGGAAGAAAATAGACTCCAGGCTACTTAGGGGAGAAAGCATAAAGAGTTACAATAAATTGAACATGAAAAAGACTAGAGGAAGTTCTGATTTTGTAACAGTGGATAGGATTTACTAGAATAATCTAATATAGGAGAATGGTGATTACAGTTGTAACTCTGTAGATTTCTGAACTAGCATTTTTTTCACTTGTCAGAATTATATTGTAGACCGAAAACCTAATCTATTAATAAATTCTTGAGGAATAAAGGAAAAACAACATTTGAATTCTTAACATTTGCTTTATTATCCTTGATGTTTGTACCAGAATTCTGACCTTGTGCTTTATCAGCATTTTTACTGTTTTGTTCTGTAATTACAGTTACAGAAATATCTTTAAGCAATCTTAAATCTCTGAACTCCCTTGAACATTCAGTGTATTAACAGTCTATAAATAAGTGACTATAGTAGTAGGTAATTTAAAATATTCCAGTGGAAATAACATACGAGTAACATTCTCTAGGTGTGTGTATTCAATAAAGAGAAGAAGTTTATGAGTTAGACTTTGTTTGCCATTCTCTATGTCTTTTGTCCTGTTAGTAAAGCTGATGGTTTGGAAGAGAACAAAATACACTTGAACCTTGAACAACGTGGAGGTTAAGGGTGTCTATGGTCCTTACAGTCTGAAATCCACATAAAACTTAAGTTGACCCTCCATATAAATGATTCCCAAATGCGGATTAAAATTACTGTTAACCCTTAGACAATGTGGATTTTAAAAATCTGTGTATACTATAAATAGACACGTGTACTTCAAACCTGTGTTGTCTTATTTAGCAATTATTTCTTTGCAGAGTACTCAACTCATATTATTTATAATGACCGTGAACCTTAAATTATCTGGAACTCATAAATTAATGTTTTAAATAACACTAACATTTAAAAAGACTGATAATTGGAAAATGGTGATTTTTATAAAAATGACTATTTCTTGAAACCATAATGTAATTTGTATTACAATTAGGAAGCATTCGTTACTCTGAAATAGAGAAGTTAATCTTTAAGGTAATGAATGACTGCTACCTTGGGCAGCATCTGTGGCCCAGTGCTGTCATTTATTGTAAAAGGGTCCAGTACAGTTGATTCAGGGATGTGTATTGAAGGGTCTACTGGATGCCAGGCACTGTGCTCAGGGAGATTGTTTAAATTCAGGGCATCTATTGTGTTGAAATTTCTGTTAAAAACTAAATAACTGGAGTTCCCTGGTGGTGTAGTGGCTTAAGGCTTCGGCGCTGGCGCTGTCAACGCTGCGGCCTGGGTTCGATTCCCAGCCAGGGAGCTACCCACATACAAAGAAAAAATAATAATAATAAAATGCAAATAAACGGTACTATATACCTCCTTAAAAAAAAAAAACACAAAAAACTAAATAACTATAGTAGTATCAATGGTGTGATCATTTTTGTTAACTGAAATATAAATTCTTAGTATGTACTCATTGCTGATACTCAGTATTCAGCATTCTTAAGAATTTGGTCTAATTAAGGAGGAAGCTATCACTAGTTCTAAAGTCAGTCAGCAACTGTACTACTTAATAGAAGCTGTGTAGTAGTAGGTATCAGTCATTTATTAATGGTAAAATTTTACTGTCCTTATCCCCCTCCCCTCTTTTTTCTTTCTTTCTTTCTTTCTTTATTTTTTATTTTGTTTTTTGCTTTTTGGTATGTGGGTAGCTCCCTGACTGGGAATCGAACCCAGGCTGCAGCGCAACAGCGCTAGCGTCGAAGCCTTAAGCCACTACACCATCAGGGAACTCCCTCTTTTTTCTTTAGGATCTCAAATTGGAAAGGATGTTACTTAGTTCATCCTATGCTTCAGTTGCCTTCTTGATGACTTGTTTAAAAGCTTATTGCCTTTTGTGACCTTTATTTTGCTGCTGTGATAAGGGCACTTTGGATTTTTTTATCCTTGAGATATAATTAGGGACAATAAGTGTACTGTGGTATGGTACCTTGTTATAACCAAAATGATACGTTTTAAGTAATACATATCACTGTAAACCTAGGTAACCAATGATGAATATTCACAAAGCTATCACTGCTAAAAGTTTTATATCTTGCTTACATGTAAATATAATTTTAATCTGAATTTAAATTGTGAGTGATATTTGGGTTACACCTTAAGTAGGTACTATTTTTTAAGAAAACTAAGTCACAGAGAACAAAATTGAAACTCATGTCTACCTTCTAAAAAAAACACTATAAATTCTAGATTTTAAAAATCCTTTTGAAATTGCTTAAAACAACATGTAGAACTGCTCAGAGTTAGGAAGGGTCTATGAGGGATTCCTTTAGAGACCATGAGTAGACAGTCTGTTGTCTTCATATCCATGAAGGAATCCTGTTCCATGAAGGAATACCTGGGGATGGTCTTTGAGTCAAGCCTGGTAATGGTCAGTGTACATAACCAGAGTCTGCTTTCAGTGTTTTCTAAACAATGCTTTAATACAAGCTTAGAATGTTGGGAAAGTTGTGTATTTGCACAAACAGCCTTTGATTTTACTATATCTTCAGTTTAAAATATTTATAATGCAGGCTTTCAGAAGTTAAAGGATTCTTTTTTTTTTTTTTTTGAAGGGAGAATTTCTAGGTAGATTCTAGGAAAGAATCATAAAAGCCCAGTCATTGGAGGATTGCTATGAAATAATGATTTGATCTTGAAATTTGAAAGATCAAATTTATGTTTCATTGGCAAAAACAATGGAAGTTAACTCCCTGTATTCTGATACTGCAGAGGGAGTGGGATTTATCCAGCAGTTTCTTATGGTCTCCAAGAATACACATCACTGTTTCTTTTCATTATTTCCTTGGAAGTGGAAGTTCACTGATCTCAGATCTTGAGTAACATTGCATATTTTTTTACATAATTTTGTCCTGTTCTGTGATTCATTAAAAGGGCTTTTGCTGTTGGTTGCAGTTTTGGCTTCTGTTAAGGACTTTGCAGGAGCTATAGTCTTCCTCAGAGAGCTATTTATTATTGCTATATTTTTGTTGTTGCAGAACTTATAATGCAATATGCTATTAATGTGATTTTTTTTTCTTGCAGTGATTATTTATTCAAGTTACTTCTGATTGGAGATTCTGGAGTTGGAAAGTCGTGCCTCCTTCTTAGGTTTGCAGTAAGTTGAAATTGAAATGCCTTTAAAGAAATTAATGCTGTGTTATGTTTTCTAGGTAGACAGAAGACTAAACAATTTTATTCAGAATAAATAAATTCTTCCAGAATTTATATAATTAAACCCTCCAAGTATACATCCTAGTGGTATCTTAGAGTACTAAATAAAAGAAATGCTGTTGCTCTTGAATTCAGCAGATTGCGGTTATAAAGTCAGTGATCGTTTTAGTAGAGGTCAGTGTTTCATTCCAACACAGGTAGTGATGTCAGGGGAAAATAGTTGGCTCGTGTTGAAAGTGACTTGATGGAAAATAAATTTAAAGTTTATTAGTAGAATAAAAAGAAAAATCAGGGCCTGGTACAAACTTTTTTGACGATGGCATAGGGTTCTGTATGCTGAAATTTGTGAACAGATATATGACTTCAACCTAATGAATAGAATTAAGTCTCCTCCATAGTGTTTATCAACTGCATTCAAATTTAGCATGTTTGCCTTCTTACTGTTTAGATCATTGGTTCTCAGAGTATGGATTAAAGACCACTGAGGATTATCAAGACCCTCTCAGGGGGCCCAGTAGCTCAAACCTATTATTCCAGTAATACTAATCCATTAGTATTCACTAAGTAAATAATTATTTAGTGCTAAAACAAAAGACGTTTCCCTCTTTGTCTGTGTGGACCTTTCCTGTGATGATGCAAAAGCATTGATGGGGTAGAACTGCAGGTGCCTTAGCATCATGTCAAGGCAGTACTAAGTCCCAGACTTTACTCATAGGCATGGTATTCACCTCTGCTCACCTAAGTGGGGAAGATAGCATTTTCACTTGATCCTTGAGTGTTTATTTTTAAGTATTATGTTGTGAAGAAATGAGGAGTATCCCTAAAGCACTTTTAATGCTTACTAGAGTCTATTGATTGCCTTGGAAAAGAAGCAAAAGTTTTTTTCACTTGAAAGAAAAACTGACAGACAAACTATAGTTATGTAGATTGGGTATTGGGCAGACATTTTTGCAGATGAGCTGAGACTGTCACTTCAAGGAAAATGTTTCATAGCATTTGCTGCCTATAATGAAATTCAAGCTTTCAAGGGAAAATTAGAATTTTAGAAAACTTAAAATTCACTACTGTGAGCTTATTAACAGCATCTCAGATACTTAATAAAACTTTTCTGATTAGCAGAATGAAGATATTTAATCCATTTAGAAATAAAACCATGGAAGTACCAAAATAAAACATAGGTGAATTCTTTAATCTTGTTTGACAGAATTTTTTAACAAAATAAGGAAAGAAAAGATTGTTAAATTTGATTGCATTAAAATTAATGTCAAACACAAAAATGTTAGAAAACAAATGATACTAGAAATATATATGAGGAAAGGATGATATTCTCAATATATAAAGCATACCTACACATTAATAAGAAAAGGATAGTTTGTCCTAATAGAAATACAGGCAAATACATGAGCGGGCAGTTTACAAAAGAGGAAATTCATATTGACAGTACATTGAAAAAAACATTCAATTTTATTTATAATTAAGGGCTTAAAATTAGATTTTACTTAATTTTTATTAAATTGCAAGTATTAAATATAAGAAGAATTCCTAATATTAAATGAGCAATTCTAGGTAGGTAGAAATAATCTAGCATCTCGTGATGAAAAAGGCTATATATCCTGAGGTGTTTGTATTTCAAAGAAAATCCTCTCTGGGATGCCTGTTGATTTAAGTCACAGGTTTTCAGTACTACCTACACAGTAAAATCACCCAGGAAGCATTTTAAAAAATACTAATTTCTGGATCCCCAAAATAGAGATGAGCTGCAAAAGGTATAATAAAGAAATGCATAATAGGCTGTGAGAGCACAGAGGGAAGGATCTCTTAACTGTTGGCTGAAGAATTGGAGAATGTTTGGACAATTAGTAGTATTACCTGGGCTCAAAATTGAAGCCTGAATAAAAAACTGTCATGTAACTCAGGGACAGGGGATTAAAGGTTATGCAGAGATACGATCATTTGGATAGAAGGAAGAGCATGTGCAGTGCAAGTAAGGATCATTTAGGGATTTTTAAGAATTGTAACAAAGCATTTATAAGTGTTTCTAACAAAACACCTGGCAGGTAAAAGTGCTAAGTGAACACTTACTGCATTCATTTTGTTCTTCATCTACTTCCTATAGTACCTAATTAGACATGCAATTAAAAATAAAACATAAATAATTTAAAAAGGAGTATCCAGTGATGATGAGCAGTTTGTCAAATTGCATTCTATTCTTCATATATCCTTTTACCCAGTGATTTTACATGTTTGTAATTGTGAACATGTGAGGAAGAGAAGTAAGCAAACATAGTTATACCTCCAGACACTTGGAACTCCCTCTGATTACATTTTACAATTTTCTTCAGAGATATTTTTTTCAATCCCATTTATGCATCAGATTCAGCATTATCAAGACTTGCCCACAGAGGTTTCATTTAATGCTTTTTTCCCCTTCTCCTTGATGGAGTGTGATCATGCAAATCTCAAACTTTGTCATTTCCCCCCATTATACTTCAGTATGCATTTCTAAAAGCTGGACCTTTTCATACAAAATTACATTGACATTGTCAACTTAGAAAATAAATTTCTGTGATTGTCTCAGAAGTGTCGTTATTACAGTTGGTTAGAATCAGGATTCAAATATGGTCCACACGTTCCATTTAGTTGTTTTGCTGCTTAGTCTCTTAATCTGAGTTTTTCCAACCTCCTCTTTTTCAATATATGTGTTTTCCATCTCATTTACTTTTTGTATAAACTAGGGCAGTTTTTCTGTAGATGGTATAGCATTTTAGATTTGTCACTTGCTTCCTTGTGGTGTCTTTAAACTTATTCAAATAAATCTGTTCTTTTGCCACAATTGGAAGTAAGCCCCAGAGCTGCGATGTCCGTATGGTAGATACTTGCCCCATGCAGCTGTTTAAATTTAAACTAATTAAAATTGAATTAAAAATTCAGTTCCTCATAAACTGTGCCTTTGGCAGCCATGCCCTTTTCTATGCTAGAAATAATGTAGATGATGATGATGATTCAAACTACTAGCAAAAGGAAGGGAAGAGGAAGTAAATCCCTTTGGGAAGTAGTGGAAAAAAACAGTAAGGTCTCAAGATGGATATGCTAAAAAAAATAATAGAAAAAAGTACTCTTGTGGCTCTTTGGTCACTATTTAGTGTTTTTTTCAGTCAACCCAGAGATGGCTGGTTGCTGGTCAAGCTAGGAATTTCTATACAGCCATGCTGCTGAGTGAACTAACCTCCTTCCTATTGATACATGTTGTTATTGATAATATGGGGATTCATCTCTATCTCAGTCTTCACAATAATGTCGATTACCTTTCCCACTTTGAACAGTTCCTCTTTATAGCAAATAATTCTATGCTAAATAAAATATTGGTGGATATAAAAAAAATCAGTTCCCTGTTCTCATTAGCCACTTGGGGCTAGTGGCTACCTTACAGACTAGCTCAGCTTATAGAACCTTTCCATAATCACAGAAAGCTCTTCCTAGATTTAGGCCCATCTTTGTTGGCAGAATACTTCCTAGGTGGTTCTTTGTGCTTGCTAAGATTGTTCATTGGGTTTAGGTAGCAATAGGCTGATCTCTCCATTCACATATCTTTTCATAAACATTTTCACTTAAAAAACGTTTTCTAAAAAAAAAGAAGCACCCTTAGGTGCAGGTCAAATATTGGAGTTCATGTGACTTCTGGATCTAATATGAAAAATAAAACCAAACATTTCAGCAAAACAGGTGTAATTTTTAAAGTTTAACATTGGGTTAAACATTGTTCACATAAGAATTTGTACACATGTTCACAGCAGCATGATACATAATAGCTAAAAAGTGAAAACAAACCAACTGTCCATCAACTGATGAATGGATCAACAAAATATGGTATGTCTATACAATGTATATTATTCTTCCATAAAAGGGAATAAAGTACTGATACATACTATAACATGGATGAACCTTGAAATCTTTATGCTGAGTTAAAGAAGCCAGGCATAAAAGGCTACATATTGTGAGATTCCATTCATATGAAATGTCCAGAATAGGCAAATCCAGAGAGACAAAGTAGATTAGTGGTTTCCGGAGTCTAGGGGAAGGGAGGAAATGGAGAGTAACCGTTATTACGTACAGGGTTTCATCACAGGGTGATGAAAATGTTCTGGAGTTAAGTAGTGGTGATGGTTGCACAACCATGTGAATATACTAAAATTCACTGAATTGTACACTTTTTAAAGTAAATTTTATGTGAATTTTAAAAAATCATAACTAGGAAATAAAATTGACTTCTGAAAAATTCAGAAGAGGGGGATGACATGATCATTGCTTTGTGGTGCATAAATTGGATGAGGAGAAGGAGAAGCAAGAGTTTCACTGATTAGCCATTAGTGAATTAGTAAGTCATTCATAATCATTGAAAATATAAAATCTTTTCTATGTTATGTATATAAAGAATTTTCCAAGAGATGTTTGGAAAAATTAAAGAATAGTTATTGAAAAATTAAAGAAGAAACTACTGTTAAAAAGTGCTTTATAATCAAAACATGAACTGAGTACTGGAGTGGTTGGTCTCAGCATGTTATGCCTTATGATTTTATTAGCTTTGTAGATAAAAGTTACATATTTACTCTTGAATATTAATCTTAATCATTAACTTTTTTCCCTTCAGGATGATACATATACAGAAAGCTACATAAGCACAATTGGTGTGGATTTCAAAATAAGAACTATAGAGTTAGATGGGAAAACAATCAAGCTTCAAATAGTAAGTAATGTTTGGACTAGAATTTTTGTTTTTTAAAATTATTTTGGTAAATTTAGAATGTGTTATTTTTTAATATCTTAGCAAAAATAAATTTAAAGTATCTTTAAGAATCATTCATCTATAATAGAGTGGTAGAATAAGAATTGTTTAGATTAAAAATGATTTCTCTAAGCGTATCTTCCTCATTGAATTTTCCATTCATAAAGCAGACTTAGACTTAGTCCTAGCTCTTTTTCTTGTGCTTTTATCAATGGGGTCTAAGTTAAAGTTTACTTGGTCTTACAGCGAAATGTATTGAGCATTTTATTTGTCTTTTATTCTGCTCTGAATACTGTGGAATATGAAAAGAAACCTAGGGAGAGGTTCTTCATGTGTGGCTTAGTTGAAGAGTTCATTTGACCCTTGAACAGTGTTAAGTTTGTTTTTTTTTTTTGTTTTTTTTTTTTTGCTTTTTGGTATGTGGGTAGCTCCCTGCCTGGGAATCAAACCCAGGCCTCAGCGCTGACAGCACCAGCGCCGAAGCCTTAAGCCGCTACACCATCAGGGAACTCCCCAAGTTTTAACTGCATGGATCTACTTACAGTACATGGATTTTTTCCATTGATCCGTGCTTGATGTTTAGTTGACACATGCAGTTCTAACCCACATTGTCCAAGGGTCAGCTGGCAGTTGGGCATCTGCATGTATGGAGGGCAGACTTAAGTTACATGCAAATATTTGACTGTGCTGATGGTTGGCACCCCAGCCCCTGCATTGTTCAGAGTCAACTGTATTTATTTAATTCTGTTGTATTTATTAGATAGCATATACCAACTCTTGGAAACAGAATTTTATTGGAAAGGAACTCTGCTTTTCTAACATGTTTGACAGCTCAGAAAATGGATGCTGAGAGATTTAATGACTTGCCTAGCAGAACCAGATGATCCATAACTCTGTCTTTAATATTGTGTGTCCCTGTGCCATCCTAGCTCCTTCATCCATCCGTACAACCGCAACCCCAAATTGAAAAAGGCAATTGTAGTATAGTAATTCAATTATTATCACTTTAACATGGGTCTGGGACTGCCATTGTGGACATGTGGACATACATATGGTCTTTAGAAATACTAATCTCTGGGTATTTTTTTAGAGCTATTAGTTTGAGGTAACATAGAAAACCAGTGACTGCTGTTTTCATGGGATGGATAATACAGTGAAGTAGAAGTTTCAGATTTGGAGTCAGAAAACTTGAATTGATTTTTTATTAATGTATTTATTAGAATGTCATGAGTTTAACTTACTTTTCAGCCTTTTTTCTGAGTTTCTTATCTACAAAATGAGTGTGATGATACTTGATTTACTAATTTATAAGGTGAGAACCAAATCTAGTAGCTCTGTGTATATGTACATAATAATGTATATGAAAGCCCTTTGTAAACTCGTGGGCAGTACAGTAGTCTCTCCATGGGGGATATGTTCTAAGACCCCCAAGGGATTACTGAAACCAAGCCAGTACTGAACCCTATATACAAGTATACTATTATATATTTTTTTCTATACATATACACCTGTGATAAAGTTTAATTTATAAATCAGGCACAGTAAGAGATTAACATACCTAACAATGAAATAGAACCGTTATAACAGTTTACCGCAATAAAAGTTATGTGAATGTGGTCTCTTCAAAATAATCTTATTGTACTGTACTCGCCCTTGTGTCATTGTGAGATGATGCAGTGTTTCTGTGATGAGATGAAGTGAGGTATGCTGGGGAATGTTGGGGTGGGGCCGAATGTGATGGCACGAGATTTTAATCACACTACTCAGAACAGGCATGCAATTTAAAACTTAGGAATTATTTCTGGAATTTTCCATTTAATATTTTTTGACCATGGATGTCTTGTGTTTAACTGAAACCACAGAAAGTGAAACTGTGGGGAGTTCCCTGGTGGTGTAGTGGCTTAAGGCTTTGGCGCTGGTGCTATCAGCGCTGCGGCCTGGGTTCGATTCCCAGCCAGGGAACTACCCACATACAAAAAAAAAAAAAAAAAAAAGGAAAGTGAAACTGTGGATAAGGGGGGGCATTACTGTATACAAATGTTACTAATGGTATGATATACCCAGATGAATGGGTAATTTTTTTGTAGTTGCTCCCTTATATGACTGATGAAGAAAAAAAATGTATTCCAATAGAATCGTGGATTTTGATACATATGGTGAACACACATGATATTCCAGATTAGGACTTACAAGGATGTAGTTATCACAGGTAGCTTGAAATACTTTAAACCAGTGAACGGATTACCTTCCATATTGATTTTCCCCATTATATATAGAACTTTATTCTTGGCACCATAAAGTATATTTCAGAAAGATGCATCCAGCCTCTCACTACTGATGTGAAATGATTGTTACATGGGATCACTGGTCTCCATAGGTCTGCGGGTATATTTGTGAAACATTCATATACTGCTCCTTTCCTATGGCTGGCACAGATCTTACTGGGTCTTCCTTTCATCTACAGTAGGAATTTCCTTTCCCTTTCTGGTGACTGCTTTTCTTTGAACATTTTAAGGAAGCTCACATTTAAAGAAGCTAGTTCCATTTATAAATAACCTCTAATTGTTAATACTTGATATTGAGCTAAAGCCAGTTTCCTTTACTTTCTGTCCCTTATTCCTCTGCCTTTTAGAACTGCCTGAATGAGATTAATTCCTTTTCTGTTGGCAGCATGCCCTTTAGATAGATTTTATCACAACCTCTACCTCTGAAGTCAGTTATTTCTTTCTGGAAGCATGTTTTCAGAACCTTTTGCAATTTGAGTTACTCTTGCATTTTATAAATGTCTTTTATTAAAATGTGATTCTTAAAATCAGATACGAGATGTAGTTCTAGTTAGTCTAGACTACATGAGGTAAATCCTCTCTTGATTTGGACTCTTCTTTTTTTTTCAACCCTCTTGCCCTTCAGGGACTCATGGCTTTTTCTCATCATTAATTTCATTCAAAGACAAAGAAAAGCACCTGAATTTACTACATTTGCCAAATTGCCTACCAGTTTGGATCTTATGGCTTTGGTTTTGTTTTTAATTTTTTTTTTTTTAAATCTTTATCTTGTACTTCGTGACTATTATTTTTAAATCTAAATGCAAGATTTTACTTTTAACCCCATCTTGCTTGGCTTGAGTTATTCTTCCAAGTTTCAGGTCTTTCAAAATGTTTGTGTTGATCTACAGTTTAATTATCCTTTCACCTTTTCCTTTTCAAGTTTGCCATTTAGGTCTTTTATCAGACTTAGTGATTACAAAACATTCAGCAGGGCAGGGACAATCTAGTCCCATAAATGGAAGGCATCTTTCTGTGATTGTTCATTGATTGATGAAGCATTTATGAAAATGCTTACATTACACCAGGCACTCAGATAGGTTTGAGGTTACAGAGATAAATGAAACATAGCCCCATAGGAGGAGATCCCATTTCAGTGGGAGAGACAAAAACATAGGAAAGAAAATCAGTTACCCTGTGATTATGAAGGGTAATGCGGATTATAGACAAAGGGTGATCAATTACAGAAGAAAGTACTGTTACATGTGGAATGAAGAGACTTTTCAGAGTGGCAAGGAGACATCAGAAATTTTACTCTCCAATTGCTTAGGCAGCTAAAATTCTTTAACATTTACTTAATTTCCTTTTCTTTGGCTGTCTTTATGCAAGGGGTTAGTGGGTGGAAAAGAGAAGGGAGAACTCTTCTGTATATAATTCTCATTACCCCCCTCGTTATCATAGGGTAACTGATTTTCTCATGTTTGTCTTTTCCATTGAAATGAGATCTCCAGTGAGGCTATGTTTCATTCATTTCTGTAACACTGAATCTACTGAGTGCCTGGTGTGTAATGTAAGCATTTCCGTAATATTTTATTGAGCAGCTTCTATAACCAGGCATTGTGCTAGGCATTTTACAGACATTAAACCCAGTTAGTAATTCTTTAAAGGTGAGTGACACCTAGGATTTATAGATGAAGAAACTGTTAGGTGACTCTTCCTAGCATTAAATAACCAGGAAACTAGATTTGATGTTTTGAAGTCATGTTGGCTTGACCCAAAACTCATGCTTCAAGAATATCCCGAAGGACTGATGCTCCTTACTAATAGTCTTCTGAGTTCTCAGGCTAGAACTTTGAACAAAAAAGGTAATGAAGCTGTGATTTGTTTTTGTTTTAGATTAGTGATGTTAATTTTACTTTTTTTTTTTCTGGAGTATGTTATAAATTACAGACATTATGAGATTTTACTTGAAACATACTTCAGTATGCATCTGTTTTACTATGTAAACATTGTCACAGCTAACAAAATTTACACCAATGCCTTAATATTACTAATGTCTAGTCTTTCTTCAGATTTCTCCAAAATTTCAACTTCTTTTTAATAGCCTTGTATCTGTAATCTAGGTCTTAAAAATGGAAGTGATTTATTGGCTGCTCCTGAATTTTTTTTTTTTTTTTTTTCAATTTTGCCATTTTAGATGTTAGTCGGGATCAATATCAAGTTCACATTCCCTCCCGTAGAGGCGTGTCTCTTTTTTTTCCCCCATAAGGCTGTTACCTCTTACTCTCCAGGCTTCAAGTCCATTCTTTTTAATACAGAAACCACTGTGTTATTTCCCCATCAATCAGGACCTTTTACCAGTATCGTTTTGGGGTAGATAGCTATTCTAATTACATAATTTTTAAGAAGCTATTATCTAAGAGCAATTTAAACAAAATTCTAATTGCCCTTGTTTTAAAACCAGGCTTTTAAAATCTAAGAATTGAGTTTTCCTCTTGAGAGAGAGAGAGAGAGAGAGATATATATATATATAATTTTTTTTTTTTTTTTTTAATGTGGGTAGTTCCCTGGCTGGGACTCGAACCCAGGCTGCAGCGTTGACAGTGCCGAAGCCTAAGCCACTACACCTCCTCTTGATATTTTTAATAACTATGTTTTTTAAAAACCCATACCTTTAATGTAGTAACATAAGCATTTGTTTTTGGTGTTTGAGCCTCAGTGGTCGAAATGTGGCAGATTGCTCTTAAAATGAATTTTATATAAGTATTCTGAATCATCTCCCTTACTTTGTTTTCCCTAGTATTAAGAAAATACCTCTGGAAATGGTTAAAGTGTTATCTTCACTGGTAATTACCCGAATTAGGTCTTTTCAGTGCTTTCTATGATGGTAAATGTGCTAGCAAATGATTTTGTCTTATATGCGCATGTTCAGTAACCTTCCTAATCTAATCAGCCTGTTTCTCCATTCATGATGAATGCCTTGCACAATGCTAAGTGCTGTAGGGAATATGAAAAGTATGACATAGTTCTTAATCTCAAAGAGCTTATAATACTGGTAGCATTACCACAAGCTAAACTGTAGACACTGCCTTCTTTCTTGGACCTTCAGGTATTTGGCAGTTACGCAGTTTAGTAGTGTGAGCATTGAGGACTGTTTCACATCAAATCCTGATCATCTCTGTAACTATGTAAGCTAAACTGTTCTCTCTCCTCCTGTCCTTTCACCCAACTCTATCTTAATGGAATTGTTTGGATTTCTTGATTGTTTTATAATAGTGGGATACAGCAGGCCAAGAAAGATTTCGAACAATCACCTCCAGTTATTACAGAGGAGCCCATGGCATCATAGTTGTGTATGATGTGACAGATCAGGTAAGTTCCAGGAGGAAATTGTGTTACAGTGACAAAGTATGAAGCTACTATTTGATGAGTATCAGATTCTTTTACTTTGCATGTAAGCCATGTGGGGAGGGCTGAAAACTTTGTCCATCCCCAAATACGAGGTTGGACAGTTAATTTTGTAAACTCATCCTAGGAAAAGTGCTACATATCTCAGTGCTGAGTATCACTACAGTCACCTTTGAAGTACTCCCCTCGGGAAGCTATGCATCAACTCCAGTGCCTAATCCACCCTTCAAAGCAATTTTGGAACTTTTTTCTGTTATAACAGCTAGGTAAGTGCTACCAATGTCAGCTCATGGTGGCAAGTTTGTGGACTTCATTGTCACATTTTGGGTCTGACAATAGCTCTGATGGCCATTCTAGAAAGAGTTCCAGAATAGCTTCCCAAGGGGAGTACTTCGAACGTGTTATTTAGCAATGAGGTATGTAGCACCTTTTCTAGGATGAGGTCACAAAATTGTTTTAAAGCAATCTTTAAAAAACAGGTACCTTGTTCTATTTTTCCCTCTTCCATTATTTGGGTACCTAATTGGTCAGCCAAAATTTCATATTTTCCTTAATAGAGAATTTAGTAATTGGTTTTACATTTGCTTTCAAGGGACTCTGGTTATAGTTATTATCAATTAAGTAACGATGATTTTGACAAGAGTTTATAGGGAACTGGGTTGTTTGATTCATACTGTGTTCTTGGTGTTAAATATTAAAAGGAATTTACCTGGTAGTAAGACTTGTCAGAATTGCCAAAAGTGAGATTACAGGGCTCTGCCTCTAGAGGAAAAGTTTCAGAAATAGGACGAGCAAGAGGAAGATTTTAAGAGGACGATGAGTATCTGAAGATTAGCTGCTGACAGACGAGGTAGGGGAACGTAGGAGTAGTGTAAAGAATGTGGTCTGAGGGCCCTGGACTGTTCTGTGAATCAGAAAGCTAGAAAATTTCAGGGTTCTTTTGAGTCATTACCATGAAATATTTAAAAATGAAAAATTTTTTCTCCTAAATGACTGGTAAAGAAAACAAGCATCTTTACTTTGGTCTCATTTATTTAATAACTCTTTGACATCTCTAATACTAACACTTAGTAGGCTGTTATTCATAAACCAAGATCAAATTTTAATTCAAATTTATCCAGTTTGCTTGAGCTGTTGCTTGATGCTGAGCTGTATTTCCCTCTCAGATAAGGTATTTTCATCCTCAAGCCTTCAAATTCTAATTTCTTAACTCATCTGGGTAACGTTATTAGTTCACTTCTTTGGCAGCACTATAGGTATTATTTTATAGCTAGAGTTGCCCACTAGCTCTTAGTTCAAGAAAGATACCTGTTTATTATTTGTGTACAGAACTGTATTACCATTCTTAAAAATGTCTGTCTTCTTAGGAATCCTTCAATAATGTTAAACAGTGGCTGCAGGAAATAGATCGTTATGCCAGTGAAAACGTCAACAAGTTGTTGGTAGGGAACAAATGTGATCTGACCACAAAGAAAGTAGTAGACTACACAACAGCAAAGGTATGTTAAAGATTGTTCATACTGAATTTGAACATATTGGATTTGAATTATATATGGGTGTGGAGTCATACAATGACCTACAACCACCTGAGCTTTTAAAATATGTGCACTAGAATACTTTGAAATGACAATTCATGTAGTGTCTGTTTGGATTCAGTGAATTTAGTCTTTCTTCACTGTCCATTTCACATACAAATGCAGTAAGTGAAAAAGGTTTTTCAGTGTTAATTGTGCCTTACTATTCTCTTAGGAATTTGCTGATTCCCTTGGAATTCCGTTTTTGGAAACCAGTGCTAAGAACGCAACGAATGTAGAACAGTCTTTCATGACCATGGCAGCTGAGATTAAAAAGCGAATGGGCCCTGGAGCCACAGCTGGTGGTGCAGAGAAGTCCAATGTTAAAATCCAGAGCACTCCAGTCAAGCAGTCAGGTGGAGGTTGCTGCTAAAATTTGCCTCCATCCTTATCTCACAGCAATGAATTTGCAATCTGAACCCAAGTGAAAACAAAAATTGCCTGAATTGTACTGTATGTAGCTGCACTACAACAGATTCTTACCGTCTCCACAAAGGTCAGAGATTGTAAATGGTCAATACTGACTTTTTTTTTATTCCCTTGACTCAAGACAGCTAACTTCATTTTCAGAACTGTTTTAAACCTTTGTGTGCTGGTTTATAAAATAATGTGTGTAATCCTGTTGCTTTCCTGATACCAGACTGTTTCCCGTGGTTGGTTAGAATATATTTTGTTTTGATGTTTATATTGGCATGTTTAGATGTCAGGTTTAGTCTTCTGAAGATGAAGTTCAGCCATTTTGTATCAAACAGCACAACCAGTGTCTGTCACTTTCCATGCATAAAGTTTAGTGAGATGTTATATGTAAGATCTGATTTGCTAGTTCTTCCTTGTAGAGTTATAAACGGAAAGATTACACTATCTGATTAATAGTTTCTTCATACTCTGCATATAATTTGTGGCTGCAGAATATTGTAATTTGTTGCACACTATGTAACAAAACTGAAGATGTTTAATAAATATTGTACTTATTGGAAGTAATATCAAACTGTATGGTGATAAATATTGCTTTAATTCTTATGGTTTAAAGGGAAATAGACTTGCATTAGTCTTAAACAGCCATTTGTGTGTGCAACCAGGGCATTGTAGACCTATCTTAGAGCAGCATCCAATATGCTTTCCAGATAATTCATATACTTAATTAATAAGGTAGGGAGGCTTCAACCAACCTTAGTGGTTCAGGGAGATTAAATTTTATGGGAAACAAGTTTAGGATGTATGCTATCTAGTCTATTATCTCTGATCCCTTCTCTAAAACCATTTGAAATGGTTCCAGTGATCAACATTTTAATTTTTTTTCTGTGGTAGAGGTGGAAAGCAGCACACCTTTTTCAATTGGCAAATAATCAGACTAATGCATGTGCTAATATTGTTTCTTCCATGCTGAGTCAGATGTTGACTATTTAATCCTTCATAAACAGGCTGGAGGAGTTAAAGCATTAAAGTAGATAGCAGGAAAAATTTATTGTTTGATTGCCTAATTTTAGAAGTAATATTCCTAAACTGAAAACATGAATGCTGGGTGGGAATGAGAAATGAGAGAAATATATTTATTTCAGTGGAATTTTGCACATGTGAAAATTTTGTTAAATAGGACCTTAAAGATCCTAGGGTTTGTTTTCATTGTGGGAAACAAAAATCTTTTGCTAACACTGGCATTTTAAGGAGATAGAAATTAGACTGTTTGCTTGGGGTTAAAGTAGCCGCCAAAACATTCTTTACTAGGGACTTGGGGATGTGGCTGTTAGCAACACATTTTATGGTGGATCTTGAATTCAATGATAAAATTTAAATTAAAAGCCAAAAATTACAGGTTTATTTTCACTAGACAGGCAATTGAAATACATGGTATAAAAATAAGTGGTAAAATTATTGTAAAATGAAATGGACAGAAATATTCAATTTAATTTTCCATCTATGAGAATTTCACAATAAAATCATAGTTTACTTTGTATTATAGATGTGCTTGTTGGATCTATTCATCCTCACATAAGGCAACTGAAAAATTCCTCAAGTTACCATGTAGTTATTTGGGTGAAGATTTTAAAAAGTGCTTCAAAAGGTTTCTTTTTTGCCTTACAATATGTATAAAGGGGGAAAGAATTCAGAAACTATTTTCTAAATGATACAAATGTTACACAATGTGATAACCATGAACTTCAGTTTTATACAGCAGGTTATTCAAACTATCAGCTTATTTAAACATAACATGAACTTATTTTAAAATGTAAGCATATTTACATACTTAAGTTTTGGAAATTCTAGTGGTCTTTCCCCCACTGCAGTCAAGACAGGCTTACCACAAGATGCTTCAGCATGCTCCACTATTTGCTTTTATGAATATGCCAATAAATGCCGTTTTCAAAAAAATATTCCCATTCCTACCCCCATTTTCAAGTACACACATTTCAAATTACTATGAGCTTTAATTAAGTGGCTGCCATAAATTAGCTTATGTAAGTTAAGAATGTTCTAAATCTAAGCAGTGTAGTCACTGAGAAATCCTTATAGAATGATACCCATTCTGGTCTGAGCAATAACTTCCTGTTCTTTGACCTTGGACTGAAATTTCCTTTATCATATATACATATTGTCATTGCAGCAGCATGTTACACCAACCCTTCTTTATCTTCCCATTTAAGTTTCAAAACAGACCTATACTGAGATTGTCTATTTGCAGATAAGCTGAGCCATGGAGCTACAGCAAGAACCCCGGTCTTGAAACTACCAAAATAACTCTTAGTACTACCACTTCTCTGTGGACTTAAATTCTACTAGGAAATTTTACTACAGGTAAACTTGGGATTTCATAACCATGCTTATGTCACTATAGGCCACTATTGTCCTTAAGGCTAATGTGTACCACTGCACACTGGTCAGCCAGGCTACCTAAACCTGGCTTTGTTTGCTTATGGACATGCTGCTGGCAGCATCCTCCTTGGCTGAAACAATTTCAGGTTCAGTTTTAAGGGAGGTCTTCGACTTTTTATATCACTGCTGAAGATATAATTAGCAGTTGTGTTGATATTCTTCAGTGGTATTCACAGCTAGGTCCAGAGTAAGCACCCTTCAGTCACACCTTATTTCAAAGGAGATAAAAACAGAAATATCTTTGATCATCTCTAGGTGAAGTAGTACTTTCTTGGGAAACAGGGTACTTTGAAAGAAATACTCTGAAAATTATAATTATCAGGTTGAATGGGAATAGAATGGCATATCCAGCATTCAGTTACTATAACATAGGCCAGTTGGTTTCTAGTGTTACCTTCAATTTTCTTTTGCTAATAGACTTTTATATTCATGCCAATCAAAAAAAAAAAATGTTGCTAGCTGCTTGAGTTCTGACTAATGGAGCTTCTATTTATATTTACCCAGCACCTTCCAGTCCCCATGGGTGCTGATTACCTGAGAATCTACTGTGCTAGTAAATAAATGGGTTTATTAACTCCTAAGGGGCTATCCTGTAACATACTCGGTGGAAAAGCATGTACCAATTTCTAGCCGCATCAAAGAGAAGGTAAAATATATCAATTTAAAAAGAGGCCCTTAGAGCTGCCTTTTTAACCAATTCTAGGCTTTTAAGACTATTTCACATATATAATTATTTGCTAGGGAGGTGTTTAAAATCTGTTATCAGCACACACTTGAAATAACTGAATTTTATATAGCTACTATAGAATTTTATAATCTTTAAATGTTAGAATTTAACAGCTTTTTCCGCAGTGACTATAAAGTCTAAGAACTTTTAAATCAGAAAAGTTGTATTTAATAATAGGACTTTAGGTCAAATGGAGGTGGATGAGATGGTGTTAAGATTATGTGGATTAGCCCCCAAAACTAAAGCCCTAAATTTCTTTTAAAGAATGTAATTTTGTATTAAATGTTTTGTGCTGAGAGGATGTCACAAGTCTGCTTATGAGAATAACAGTTCCAACACCACATTCTTTGGGTTCAAGATGACTTGTTCATTTTTTTATAAACTTAAAAGATCTCCCTTTATTAAAGCACATTCCTTAAGTGAGAATCTGAAAGGTGTATGAAAATAGATGTTTAAGTGGGAAGAACCCTTTCCTTCAGTCTTAGCCCACTGTAATACTAAAAACATATGGAGGGAAAAAAGCTTTTTTATGTTTATTCATGGCCCAGTTTCTTAAAGTGCTTTTTTGTTTTTGCACAGTCTGGTTCCAGCAATAACAGCTCATTTTACTTTAAAAAACAATAGAACTGATGCTTTAAATGGCTGATCCATAAATTTGTTTATTTCTATCAAGGTACTTACATGCCAACTCCTAAGCAACAAAGAATTCCTTTTTCCTTCAGTACTGACAGCCTTAGTTTCTGTAGTTATCCTGCCCTTCCCTGACCATGGACCATGCACTGGAGGGGTGCATCCTCTTGGAGGTACCCTCAAGGTGGATTAGTCCATAGTCCTGCTGAAGCTCAATGGCAGTTCTCGAATTCCCTGACACTTTTTTTTAATATTCTAAGGCAGGCAGATGAGTCCTAAGCTTCATTTTATTAAAAGATCCAAGTTCTTCCTGGCCAACCATTCACTTTTTTCAGTCTCTTGGGTCTCATGTTTGTATGTCTGAGGGTACCAAGTATTTGGTATCTTCTTTCTCACACCAGCCTTTTAAAAATGATCTCAGAGGGTGAACTAGTTTAGGAGTGCTGTCTGTTCTTTGTAACTGGATAGAGGGTGAGGAAAGACCTATAAGCCTTATTAGCATTTTTTAAATGAAAAACTGAAAAGCCACATTCTCTTTGTAGAGAAGCACCAAAAGGAAAACCTTAGTTTTAAAAGGATTCATTTTAAATAAAAATAGTAATTCAATAGCCCTTGCTTCAGGGAACAGAAAGGCATTTTAAAGCTAGTACACCTTGATATAAATGTTAAATGACTCTTACAAGGACTTCCTGAAAGTTTCTCAGCAGCCAGGTTTTGGCTGACGGATTACATCTCTGCCTGAGAAGATGCCTGAAAGAGAAATAAAAACATTTGTTACAGGCAGAATGCAGCAGAGGAAGAAAACAGCCATCACCCACATTCATTTTAAAATAGACTGTTACTCAGATTTCTTTGAAACAAATATATGGACTCCCTGCTCTTGATGTTTGGATTTTGTCTTTTACCTAATTTTGTCTGCAAGGTGTCCACCCTTTTTGCTTCCCTGGACCATACTGGAAGAATTGTCTTGGGCCACACATAAAATACACTACTAACACTAACAACAGCTGATGAGCTATAAGAAGGTCTGTGCGTAATTTTCATAAGTTTACAAATTTGCGTTGGGCCACATTCACAGCCTTCCTGGGCCACAGGCTGGACAAGCTTGGACTCTACAGTGGATTCTAACCTTGAAAACCTATGAGTTAAAGCACATCTTGGTTGTAGGAGAGGCAGTTTCAGAAATAGTGTGGTCCAGTTGTGGAATCATACAGAACACTGGGCACTGGCAACCCCCTCCCTCTGCTATCTTAGCCCCTTTCCTATCATTCCGTTTGACTTTCTAACATCAAAACAGTTGTACAGTTAGGTCTCCAGATGTGTTACCCTCAGTTAGCTCCCCCTGGCCCACGTGGGAAGGGAGTGGTAGGGAAGTATGCAGAGACCCTTTGTGGGAAAGGGAGGTGTAGTGGGGTACTGTTAACTCTGGGTCTCTGGGCACTTCGTGCTGTCAAGAGTTGCTTGGAGATGGAGTACCACATGAGCTGGGCGAGAAGAGTCTGAAGTGTAGATATGCAGACATAAAAATGTAGGTATACATAAATTTTGTTGCTGTTGTCCTTGGGTGGCGGCCTGTGGTGAAGGGGCTGCCACAGAAAGGGGAGCATGGGGTAGCCTAATCTTCAGCAGGCAGCAGGCGTGAAACTGAGTAATGAAAAGCACTGCAGCAAGCCTGCATCACCACAGGAAGACCATCCCCACCCCCGCCCCCCGCCAACCTTCTTTGCAGCAATGGTAGCATCTTCCTTGTTCAGTATCAGGGGCTTCTCCCAGCATCTCACTTGTTTCAATAGCTCTTGGTGCAAGCTTCTGAGAAGCAGCCAACTACGGCGCAGGAGCTCTGTACCCTAACCCAGCACTGGGGTCTGAGGACAGATGTTCTTCTCTTGGGGTACACTACTTACCAGACTGATCCCAGTCACATCAGCACTCCTGTGTGCCACTGGTGTGTTATCAGGGATAAGGGTGCAGCCAGCCAGCATGTCCAGAGAGGCCAAGATAGTGTCATACAGGTGATCTGCGTGGCTCTCTAGCTCACTGTGCTGCTTTGAAATCCTCCTGAGGACATCCTTTAACACTAACAGATGAGGCTCAAAATCAGTTAGGCCAAAAAATTCATGCAAGTGTATTTTCAAAACAACATACTATGATGAAGCATTTTCTACAAAATAGGAACATGGAACAATTTCAGAATGTCCACTCCTTTTTGGGGGAGTGGGGGGGGTGGGTTCCCTGGCTGGGAATCAAATACTCCTTTTTAACAGTGACTCTCTAGGAACTATTATTGCACAGAGGATCTGTTAACTTCTGATTAAAGGGGAGAATTTCATGGGCTCCACTTTGGAATAATGTAATTCACAAAAAGGCAGACTTGGTTCTGTGGTGACTGGTGTTATCTGACTTTTTGAGATAAGACACTGGGCACACCCAGGTCCTGTGGGGCAGAAGGCCTAAATGAAACAACAACGTGCCAAGATTAGAGTTCTGGGTCCTGCTACCAGGTCCTATCAGCTTCTGTTGGTGAGGGGACTGTCATTTAGCATGTGTATGGGGGGTCTGGTAACATTTGGGAATGCCAGTGAACCCTTTTCTGTGGGTCCTACATAAACAGACTTCAAAAGAAAATAACCTGAAAGCAGGCAGACAAAATGGTTAGGGAGGCCAAGTGTCCAATTGAGGAAGGGAAGGGCTAGGTTCAGAGTGCAGCATATGCAGCATGCTTGTTTTTTTCCTCTAAAACTTACTTCCTCGTCAAACACAAAGGCTGCGGTAGCTTCCTGCTCCTTTATCAGCTGTGCTAACCCTCCCAAGTTTCCTGCCAGTTTCCTGCCAAAGCGGCAACATCTGCCGGCAGCGGGAAGAAAAGGGGAAGCTGCCTATCTGCAGAGGGTGTTGATGGTGGGAGCAAGGGGCACAGGCTGCTGCCTGGAGGTCAGCCCTCAGAGAAGCCACATCAGTGCTGCACTGATGGCTCATGAGCTGGCCAGGCCTGGCTGAGGAACACGGCCAGGGCACGCAGTACAGGTCACCTGTAAGGGCACCTGGGATGGGCTCTCCCTTCCACGTTCACCAGGTCCCTTGAATGTTGCCAGTGGAATTCAGGGGACTTGAAAGCTGGGAACAGGAATGAAATCTTTCCCAGTGAGATTTTTAATTTTAATTGATACATGCATACAGGGACTTGGTTCAACTTAATGATGAATCATTTGGTCCAGTACAGTGAGTCTGAGTGTGAGACAGGGCTGTCAAATCACACACTAAAATGTGAAAATCCGGGGGTTTCTTGGTGGCGCAGTGGCTAGGCTTCGGCACTTCCACCGCCACAGCCTGTGTTCGATCCCAGCCCAGGGAACCAACCCCACTACCGCGCCCCCCCCCCCCCCCCCCCCCAAAAAAAAGAGAAGTGAAAATCTGCCAGATTTCTATGGGGAGACCTTTGGCAGGAGCCTGGTATCAGGACATCTTGGAGGGAGAACCCATTTGGCTTCCTGTACCTGAGATTATACTGTAGCCAAGGAAGAAAGGAGGCTCTGACAGTGTGCTCTGGAGAACACAGTTGTGCACCTAGCCTGTGAGACCCTGTGAATATCAAGGGGAACTTGTGATTTTCACAAAATGGCCAAGTTCCTAACTATGCCCAGCAGAGGGTGGGGAGGGAGAGGTAGTGTGTCAATCTGAAAGTCTGGATACATATATGAAAACCAGAGGAACCCCAGAAGACTTGATTTTGGCAGTAAAATACCTCTAGACTCCTTTCAAGAGAAAGGCAAAGTGGGATGTTCTTATTACAGATTAAGTACAGAGAAGTTATTACTGAATTGATTTTTAAATGAAGGTCAAAGTAGCTATAGCTTTTAAGAGGCCCACTGTTACATGTGGCCTCAGGGAAGTGTTTCCCGGTACTGAGGCCTTCCCTTCCTGCTCAGGCCCCTGCCTCTCCAGATTGACAGCAGCAGGGGAGTCAGCATACAGGGGCTGGAGAGCCTGGCTGCCACTCCTTGTGGCAAATTCACAACTCCAGTGTGAGGAGAATAGTAATATCCATCGCATAGGGCTGTAATTAAATGAACAACACCAACAAAATGGTCGGTCAACTGCTTCAGAACAGTGTATGGCATGAAGTATTCAGTAAAATGCTGGCGTAACTGCAGGTAGCAAAGGAACTTGGCATACTGAATTTCTGCCCCAATAAAAATTAAAAACCCTAGGGCAAAAGAACACCAGAAGAGCTAAAAATAAAGGCCTCCCAGGGCAGGGGACTGCAAAGGGCTCACATAATTCACATTGGGTAATCACTGCCCTGTGGAAAACCCTGCAGTGGCTCCACTGCTGACAGAAACCCCTCTGCCCATTCAGTTCTCAACCCTGGTGATTTTTCTTCTCTGGGGACATCCAGCAATGTCTGGAGATACTTTGGGGTATCTCAACTGGGGAGGAGGTGCTACTGGCATCTAATAGGTAGAGGCCAGGGATGCTGCTAAAACATCCTGGCATGCATAGGACAACCCTCCTCACAACGAAAAGTTATACAGCCCAAAATGTTAGTGCCGGGGTTGAGAAACTAGTTCCATACCACCTCCCCAATATGCACCTGTTCACCACTTCTGGTCACCTCACTGCCTTTCAAGCCCATGTTTCTGCCCAGGTTTGCTTATGCTGTTGGCTTCCAGCATGAACTCCAACTCACCCCAAATCGGAGGCCCTATGGAAATGGGGTCTTTTAGCACTTGCATGTTCAGTCTTAGAGGAAATTAGGGACTGCTCTGGGGGTCCATCAGTTCAATACTTTAACCTAGCATTCTCCGAGCTTATCCTTCATATTACATTTGCCCCCAGCATGGGCAACACTGGTTGCAAATCCTTGCACCCTGCATGTTTAGATGTAATCAATGTCTGTGATTTTTACATTTCTAAACTGTGAACCCATCCTACAGAACAGGTTCATTTAGTTTGCACACCACTGCCACCCTGTCCCCTCACATAAGTTCCCTTCTTCCTTCAGTCTATTACCTTAGAATAGACTGACTTTGCTCAAGTCCTGGAACAAATTCTTTCCTGGATCAGATAAACAGGGAGTCGGCGTGCACTGGGAAAGGAGGGGAAGCCCTGAGTGCTTCCCACTGTATACAACCTAGCAGAAAACCAAGGACAGCTGGATTAAAATCAGCATTCCCACCTAGGACACCATCAGGAAAATATAAGCGGAGAAGCAAGAGTGTCATTTGACAGGCTCGATGCCTGACTTCTACTCAGCTTACCATATGACTTGAACTGTGTCATGGCGTGGTTGCAGGGGCAGTGATTATGTGAGGGGCTGCCAGTTGGTCCCGGGAATCTAAGCAATGGTGCATGTGAGAGGGGCTCCTGGCACTGCTGGCTCCTTACCAGTGACAGTGTGGCTCCCCGGGCCTGCTGCTGAGAGGCATTTACCGCTGGTTAAATTCAAAGCCTCAAGCAACTCACCTGGGGTGTTCTCCAACAGGCACTGAAGAAGAATCTCCCCTTTCTGCAAGACACTCTCCGTCAGGGACTGGTGTTCATCTATGTCTTTCTTGAATTGCTTAAAGGATATCAGAAAAAGAAAGAGCTCCGTTACTATTGTTTTGTAAGTTATTAAAAATGATCCCTTGCGGGGTGGCTTGATGATTCCCCTCTAACCTGGAAGATAAACCCCACAGTCACCAGAACTCTGTAAGTTTAACTTCACCTTCTTTGAACCCAAGGTAAATACAGAGTTAATCCTTTTTGTTGTTTATAGTTTGACAAAAAAAAAAAAAAAAGAGTTTTCCTTGGCAAAGCCTGGCTCATGAATAGCTTGGAATCAGGGTTTCCTTCTGTACCACACCTGATGGGGCTCTCTTTAAACTCCAGGGCTATGGGATTCTTAAAACACGTGTCTTCCGTTCTAGTGGACCTGGTAAGAGCCACAAGAAATGCCATTAACTTCACCAAGGGACTGCTGCTGCTGCCTCCACTCACGTCCTCCTTCGGGTTCCTGCTCTTAAGCCCCAGGAAGGCATCAGAGAAGCTGTGGGTCTCCTAAGCAAACAAAGTTGTTCTCCCCTCACAGGTAGCAAGCCTGGTAGTTGATTATTTTTGAAGTTCCTGTAGCTGCTATGAAGTGTAAAGTCAAATTCATGACCTCCTTTAGTACAGGGTGCAGAACTTGGTTCACATTTTGAAGTTATAATTTTACTCTGATTTACTACATTCATGTCTTCAGTTTTCCTTTGCCCCAATACCTATGCTTATTATATTCCTTAGTACTCTCTGTAGTTTATAGGCTGCCACAAACCCACTGTTATTAAGACAAAGTATATGAGACAGTCACAGTTAAACTACATCAACACACCCCACACTCATGCTTACATTAAGTTATCTAAGCATGGGTCATGGTAGCTGATACATACGCATAAGCTATGCACCATTCTGCGTAGGAAGGGGCAGTCCCGCAGCTGTGTAGGTGGGTGACACAAGGCTAGGCTTCACTGACCTGCAGAGTAACTTCCAGCTCAGATCTCTACTCTACCCACAAAACAAGAGACTTGCTTCTGGCTAGCTGGGAAGCTGAGGCACAGGATAGAATGAGAGACACAACAGAGGGAATGCAGCGGTTTTACTTGGCTCTGCTAAGGATGGGGCGGAGGCACTCTGCAAAGGCCACCCAGGTAAGTCTCACAAGGGCAATTTCCTGTCCCTACAATGGTACTGCCCCTGAGCCTCCTCAGGATGGGCCTTGCACAGCTACACTATGTGTGCACACTCGGGACTCAGCATTCCTCTGCTTCCTCAGTGTACTCTAGGCAAGGATCTTGGCAATGTCTCTCCACATAGCAGGAAACAGCATTCCCAATAGGGTAGGGCAGCTGGCCCACTGGGCAAGGCCTCTCCCTTGTATTTCAGTTGGCTCCAAGTTGAAAAACAAAGGCTTCCCTCTGGCCTGGGAGTGGTGGGAGCTCTGAGTGGGCCCAGCCTAGCATGGTAGGGCCTGTGTCAGTCACTTGTAAATCACTCCCTCTTCTGCTGAAGGCACATGGTCATGTTATAAGGTGGCCGAAATCAAAGAACTGTCCCAGAAAACCCTTTCTAGTCTAGCATGGCGCTCAGACCGCAAATACCCCTGCTCCTTCTGGAAAGATTATAAAGGCTTGGCCAATCAGACTTGCTTAAAGTCATTGGTAGTTCAGTCAAGGTTAATGTTATATTTAGGGTATGTGTATAATTTATCATCCAATTCCTAACACTTCTGGGAATGAAGGGGGGGACCTACTGATAATTATGCCAGAACAAGAGGTACAAACTGTCACCCTAAATACATGTGATCTGTAGTCATGAACTAGAACCACAAAAAGATTTTCAACAAAACTTCAATGAAAAAGAGGCCACCCCCCCCCCAAAAAAAAAACCCAAAACATACTTAGAAGGAAATATCATCAAAATGCCCAATTTCAGCTCAAATACTTAAACAGCATTCAGTGCTGTCCAGGAGAGAATACATTGTGATGACGGAGCCACTCTATCTACACTGTTTACTATGGTAGCCACCAGACCAATGTGCTGACTGAACACTTGGACTGTCACTAGTGCACCTGAGAAATCGGAATCTTTTAATTTTACTTAAGTTAAATAGCCATATGTGCCTAGTGACTTCACAACAGTGTTATGTCTGTGCTTATCAATCCCTGAGACATTTGGAAAATACATGACAAATCACCCCGAAGTATTTTTGATAGAAAATAAAATGTATTCTCTCCAAACTCTATTTGGCCTAGGAAATAACTCATACATTTTAGTTTTTCAGCATTAAGAATTTGAAAAGGGCCTCCAATTAGATTTCAGGTAAAACAGTCGATTAAGCCACAACATATGCTTTAAGCATCAGTTATTTGAGCTTTTTACTTTGCAATCAAGCAAGTTAGCTGCCTCTTTTGTGAGTGACAGCCAGAAGCCAGGAGCACATATTACCTGGTAAAGCCGCAGAGAAGACTTGAGGCCTTTAAGACTGGACTTTGGTGGAGTCAAGTGATTGGTAGCGTCTGCTACGTTATACAGCCAGTGGATCAGCTCTTCCAGCTGACAGCAAAATGTCTGTGTAGACAAGTAAGATACATATTGTTTACATTTTCAAAAGGCTAAGATTATCCAGGGGATTCCCAGAGATGGACTGTGTATCTTTCCAGAGCATTCCTTCACTTGAGGCTTTAGTCTCCTCTTTCCTCCCCTGCCTGTCCCCGTCCCAAGACTCCAGACCTCCACCAGGGCAATGGGAAGAGCCCCACCTTGGTTCTGTCTCCCCTCAGCTTGGTGAGACACCAAAATTGACAGGCTGAGAAGAGCCAGTCCTGAATGTGGGAACAGCAGCAAAGGTGAAGGCAGGGACAGGGAACAGTCCAGAAGAGGCATGCCTGGCACAGAAACCAATTCTTGAGTCAGCGCCATTGCTAACTATCAAACTGTTCTGGGGAAAATGTGTACCCAAAATAAGTAACTATAATCAAGACTGACCTGAACGTATGGCTAAAAACAAGTAAATTAAAAGTGTGTCCCTGTTCCACTCCCACATTGCCCAGGGAGCAGGGCCCCAAGACTCCTGCCAGCCATTCACCCTGGGGAGGCTGTGAGCCAAGCACTTTACCTCACCATCTCTTGTCACAAGGGAGTACACATGCCAACATTTGTCCTCCTTGCTTCACAGTTTAAATAAAATCACGCACGTGACATCAAGGGCAGTGCTGGGAGCCATCTCTGGCATAGGCTCATGGATACTACAGACGCAGCATCCACATGCTCACCCAAGGGGCAGGCCATGGGACTCCTTCAGTGTGCAGAGCCACACTCCTGAACCTCCCTGTGTCAGGGACTGCACAAAGCCCGCAACATGAATTAATTTCATTTAATCCACACAACACCCCAAAGAGGCAAATCTCCATATTTTAGAAATGAGCAAATTCAAGAGACTGAGCTGAAACTGGATCCAGACAGCAGTGCCATGATTCAAATTCAGATCCAGCTGATGCTGACAACTCTATTCCACACAGTATTCATTTTATCTCCAGATATTTTTGGTAGTCCACAAGAGGGTTCAGTGGCCAAGAAGTCTAGGAAACGGTGTATCTGATGCCCTAACTGCAGTCACACCACTTTATTAAACTGAAACACTGAGAAGTCCCACAGTCAAGAGAGCATTTACGTTTGTTTAGCCAGTGTTTCCTAAGCACAGACTCTTCTTGTGCTGAGTTCCTCTTAACCCTCAAGATCAAGAGCCTTAGGAAGCAGCCTGGGGTGGTAGTGAAGAGCTCAGGCTCCAGCCCTTGCTAGTTGTGAGTGGGCAGGTTACCTAACCTCTTGCTGCCTTTTTCTCCCACTGTAAAATGAGAATAGTCTTTCTTGGGTATAGTTGTGAGGATTAAGATAGGGTAAGGTTCAGTGCACTGCCCAGCACATAAAATGTGCTCAGTGTTACTAAGATTTATTGTATTAGTGGACTGGGGGAAGAAGAGATGAGTCACCCCTACACAAAACCTCTTAAATATTGACTTTACCTTCACACATTGCACAAGTGATTCTTTTCCCTGTTCTCTGCTGGGAGGCTGTCCTTTAGCATCTGGGTCCAAGACTGCCCGCCGGTCTAACACAGCTGGTAAGGAGGAGCATGCTCTCGGTGGTCCAGAGGAGACCCCCAGTGCCTGGCTGCTCACCAGACTGCCGTCCCCTGCAGAGTCCCTTGTATGGATGAAGGAGCGCAGCAGAAAGTGGTTCTGGGCCGCAGGGTCCCCAGACCCTCTGAGGGAAGCCCCAGAAGGAAGCTGGCTTTGGCTGGAGTCCGATGGGAGGGAAGCGGGCCCATTACTGTCTGACACATCCGGGGAGCTCTGCCCTTCAGCAGCCCCAGTGGGCAGGGTTGTCAAGGTGGGAAGGGAGCTGAGACATGAAACCAAGCTCGAGACCTGTGTCAGCCGAGCAGGCAAGGCAAGGTACTCATCATCACTTCCCAACCCCTCTTCTGGCTCTGTGCAAGGAGGGCGCTGGGTGCCCTGCCGGGTCCCCTTCTCTCTTTCTGGCCTGGGTGAGGGCCACTCTCTGTCCCACGTCCTCAGCTGGGGAGGGCCCACCTTGAGGTGCTTGCCCACAGGGTGCCAGTCCTTCACACCCCTCAGGGTTGGCTCTCTGCTTTCCCAAGGAGTGTCCTTACTGCCTGCAGCTCTGGGGGTAGATGTGAGCTGGCTACAAGATGCCAACCCCACATTGCTCGGCTTGTGGGGTACTCCTGATTGCCAATGCTTGAGGCTTGGCTCTCTGGGCCCACAGAAGGGCAGGGCAGTGGCCTCTGCTTGTAGGCAACTCTGGGAAACATTAGTGGGGGACTTTAGGGTGCTTGCTGGGGAGACAGAAAAGCTATCCAGATCTACACCTGAGTCCTGCAGGACAGGGTCAGCCAGCACATGGCTATCAAGTTGCTTTGGGAGCTGAGGCCTGGCCCTAAGTGGGTAAGTATAGTCCAGCAGGTCTTCATACTCTTTATTTGGGTTCCAGAGAGGGGAGTGGCGGTTGGGGGAAGGAGGCAGGGAATCTGGCAGCACGCAGGCCCAGTACTCGGCTTGGAAGGAGAGGCGCCTCCTGCCCAGCCCAGGAGTATCACCTTTGGAGGACACAGGCTGTGAAGACCACTGGAGCTGAGGCCCTGGCCCCACCACAGAGGTGGGTGACTGGGGGACAGCCAGTGTTAGGGAGGAAGAAACATTGGCAAGGGAGCAACTTTGAGGTTCCGCCTTCTCTTGGTGACCCTGGAGACTGCTGGCAGGGGATGAGACAGAGACACTGCAGCTGGAAAACTGAGGAGCAGTAGCACCTGGGCTCACTACGGACCTCCACTTTGATGAGAAAGGGAAACCTGAGATGTGAGGCTGTTGGCTGAGGTCCAGCACCTGTGATGACTCAACTGGGGACGGGTCATCTTCTGTGTCAGCTTCATGTCCTGAGCAAAGAGCTGTGGCTCTAGGAACAGTAAGAATCTGAGGTAGCTCCCCTGAAGCAGAAAGCCTGGTCTCCATCTGCAATAAAAGGGAAGAAAAAGTACTCCAGTGAAAATAAGCAAACCAAATTTCTCTTAGATGACAATTGGGAGTTTCCTTTGGGCACCCAGATGACATTCAGGAGAGATCTTTAAGTCTACTACCTGATGTAAGAATCAGACAGGGGCAACACAGAGATCAGCTTAAGCTAAGAAGCAGACTGTCTTCCCCAAACTGATCCTACCCTCTGTACTTTCAAAAGTTCTTCCACCAGATGCTCGGCCTTTGAGTGAGCAGAACTCATCGAGTGCTCTGTCATGCTGAAGCTGGAACACACGCCTGACCTTTTGAGAAGTGTGTCCTGGACAGATGGAAGCTCAATCATTCTGTCACTGACAAGAGACACATTCAAACTCAGCAGGCCCTACCTAGTTTAGCTCACAAGTCAGTGGTAACTGAACACTAGCAAATGAGTCATTCATCTCAGCCTCTTCACTTTGAATTTTTAATCTGCAAGATGAAGGACCTGCCCCAAGGGAGTCTGTATAGCAGTGGTTAAGGGCATGGGCTTTGGAACCAGAGAGACCTGGCACTAACCCTAGCTGTCACTTTCCAGCTGTATGACTTTGAGCCTAGCTTCCCATACCTGCAGAATGGGGATAGTGATAGTACCACTTCCTCAGGAGAAAGGATTAAATGAGCTCATGTTTTTAAAGCACAGAGTGAGAGCTCAACAAACAAAAGGTATTAAAATAATAAGCACCAGACTCACACCCACAAAAACAGCCCATTTCTGTGTTTGCCTATTTGCTTCCTGCCTCACTGAATCTCACTCACAAGTGCCCTGAGGCTCCCACTGCCCTGGCTCCCAGGCAGGTGGGCCCAGCTTCTGTTTCTTCTCACAATCAGAGATTCTTCATAGTGTAGGGCTCTATAGGGCCAGTGTGCTATAGCCAAGGCCACAGTGACACCAAAGCTATTTCCATGAAAGGCCTTGGCAAGCAGAATATAATACAGGATGTCAGAACTGGGAAGGACAGGTCATACAGGTCACCTTCCCAATTATATTGAAGGCCTGAAAGATTCAGTGATTTGGCTGAGGTCACAGAGCCAAGGAGGATTCCCACTCCATGTGGCATTAGGTAAAACTGCCCTGCAATCAGGCCCAAGAAATTCTCCTTGCCCAGCGACAGTGCTGCCCACCACAGGGGCTCTAAGGCTCTGCCAGTTTCCCTAGGTCCAAGGAGGATATAGTCTCAGAGCCCTCAGGAGCTTGAAGCCCTGGACCCTCCTTCCCCAAGTCTCCTCAGCTCCCTCCGTCCCACCCCAAGCCTTGAGGATCACCAAGTCAGAAGCAGGACATGGCTCTCCCTGTTAGAGCTCTCCTGACAGGCAGTAGAGATCTTGCCATCAGCATTCCTGGTCCTTAAAAGGTCACCAGTTACACTTCTGAGGAACAGGACATGCTATGGACAGAGCCACCTGCTGGACCCAAGGCCCAACTCTCCAGGTGAATCTATAAAACAGAAATCATCACACCTAGGATCCGCTATTGTTCCACCTTGTACAGGGGCTGGGAAAGCATGCAAGACGGTGACAAATGCTGGAACACACTCCTCAGGATAGCATTAGGTTATCTACAGTCCCAAGTGCCTTAGTACCTACCTGGCTTCCCACAGAGTGTAGCAGCTCTCCAGTCCTCATGTCGGAAGGAGGAAGAAAGCAACCGAGAGCAGGGTGAGATGTACCAGCTATCAGTTCCCCGCTGGTGTTGCTGGACGGTGGCTGGCAGCCTCTGGAGGGGCAGCAGGCAGGGGCAGGTAGCCCCTCTGCCCTCCACACCGGGGAGGCAGGCCCTCCCTCAGCTTCCAGACGTGGAGGCTGCTCCCCACTCACAGGCTCTGGGGTGTCCACCTCCTGCTCCCTGCAGCTCCACCTACCACAGGATGGGGCCTTTGTGTCTGGGGATGCCTCCACCTCTGCCTTTTCTTCTCCCAGGGTCATCTTCATGTCCCTATGTCAGGGTTCCTTGAAACCTTCAGCTCCCTATAAAGTGGGAAAGGAGGAGAAAAAGGTACATTTTCTACATCTGTGTACAGAAAATCTTGCTTTTTAATGGCTGAGAAAAACATTACTTGGCCAAAGAAAAAAGAACAATTATGGTTACTTTCTCAGAGAACAGAGGTCCAACTTGTCCTTGGTCCCAAACCCTTCCAAAGGGAATGCAGGATGTGGCCTGTACCAGCTCCAGCAGCAGGTGCCCAGAAGGTCAATGCAGGTCTAAATCAGAGTAAAGGCTTGGTCCTGACTAAAGTCACCTTTTCATCCCTGTCCCTTCAGGACCACACCACTGGCTAAGGGGCCTGGCCTGGTCCGTTCCTGCGCCAGCCCTGTAGCAGATTGGCTGTCACAACGCCTGTCAGCAGGCAGCTCCAGCTTGGCTCTGACTGCTCTGCTCTGGAGAACAGCAAGCTGGGGCATGCCCAGGCCTCGGCTGAGCCCAGGATGCTCCCACAGCACCCATTCCACCCTGCGGAGGAGGCAGGGTCCTCTCAAAGCACAGAAACCATGTGCCAGGCTGTGGAGCAGGTAGGGACTTCCCATTCCAAGGATGGCAGGTGACAAAGAGAGAGAAGCACATCAGGCGGCTGGCAGGCAGGGAGGGAGGGAGAACCAGGTGAGCACTCAGGGAGGGAAGAAAGAAAAATTGGGGAGCTGGATCTGAAAACAGGACTGTTTCAATAAAAGCTTTGGGACAAGAGCCCAGCTTAAGTGTGCAGGCAAGGGCTGCTGCTGGGAGCACAACTCCAAGAGGATCTGGAATGGCAGGCAAGGGGAGCATGAGCACATAGGATTTCAGCAGTTGCCTGGAATGGTCAGCCTCAAAGCTAAACCCTGGACACAAATAGCCTTGTTTCCTCAGTGACCAGGAGATGAAGCAATGGCAAGCAGGTGGCAGTAAAAATGCTTGAGAAGGTAGAGGAGGCTGTGGACATTGGCTCACGCTGCTCGGCTCGCACACCAGGAAACACAACTGGGTAGGGAGAGCTATACCCTGAGACAGCCTGTACAAGAGGGTCCTGGTCTGCCTGCCTGGGCACCTGGGGCTCCAGACCAATTCAGAGGCCACCCTAGAAAAGAGCACACATGTCACATGTACTCTCATTTACTATTTACAACCACCATATGTGGCAGGAACTGAATAGAAAAACATTACTTTGGACAGGTTCAACATATGGTTCAAATATAAAATGCACCACAGATAAAGTATTCCTCCAACCTTCTCCCTATTCCTCCCTAAAATGAGCCAGTGCAAGAGCATTACTATAGTGTCTGGGCACATAATACACAGCGAGTGTCAACTAGTACCATCACTATCAAGGTGTGGGATGGGATGGTGGTGACAGAATCAGTGTAATAAGTCACCTTACCAGGAACAAAGAAGTCCAACAGAGGGAGAAAAAGCAGCCAATTTTTCACATAAATCAAGCAAAATATATACTATTAGATACTCACAAAACAGGTAAAGTCTCATTAATTTTGTGTATGTCTCTCATCTCGTGATACATATGCAGCAAAAGCCTATTTCATCCTTCTCCCACTTTTTACATAAAAGTAGGAAAGTGTAGGATGCGTTTTCAGAACCTTGCTTTTTGTTCCTATTGTGGAGATTGTTCCTTAGCAATACAGAGCCTCCTTTCTTTATACCACTGCTCAGTACTGTATTCAACTGTAAGGCTGCACTCTAGTTTATTTCACTGGTCCCTTACTGGTGGATAACTGGATTATTTCTAATCTTTTGCTATTACAAACAATGCTGGGTGAATAACCATGTACACACATCACTTGCATGCATGCTAGCACACCTATTATAAATAGTCAGAAGAACAACTGCTGAGGCAAGCACCACATGTTTACCTCTGGCGTATGCTACCAAGTGACCCTCTGTGGGATAGCATCAATGTATGCTCCCACCAGGAGCATGTGAGGGTGCCAGTTTCCCATAAGAGGCAGGTCCTCTCATCCTCATTTCAGAGGGAGAAACCAAGGCTCAGAGAGATTCAAATCCAGAACTGTGTGACTCCAGAACCCAAGCTGTTTATGAACCACTTAGGGTGGAAGTCCCCAACCTTTCTGGCACCAGGGACCGGTTTCGAGAAAAACAAGTTTTCCATGGTACAGGGGTGGGAGAGAGATGGTTTGGGATGATTCAAGGGCATTACATTTATTGTGCACTTTATTGCTATTTGTTATGATCATTATATTGAAATATATAAATAATTATACAACTCACTTGCCACTATTAAGCCTGCCACCAGATGCAGCTTGTCACTTGCCACTCACTGGTAAGGTTTTGATGAGTCTGCAAGCAACTGATTTATTATGGTTTCTATGCAGTCAATCCTCTCTGCTAATGTGAATCTGTATTTGCAGCCACTCCCCAGCACTAGCATCACCATCTCAGCTGACCTCAGATCATCAGGCATTAGATTCTCATAAGGAGCGTGCAACCTAGATCCCTTGTATGTGCAGTTCAGAATAGGGCCCACACTCCTATGACAATCTAATGCCACCACTGATCTGACAGGAGGCGGAGCTCAGGCAGTAATGTGAGCAATGGGGAGCAACTGTAAATACAGAGCTTGCCACTCACCTCCTACTGTGCAGCCCAGTTCCTAACAGGCCACGGACTGGTACTGGTCCATGGCCCAGGGGTTGGGGATCCCTGACTTAGGGAACAAATTGTTATACAAAACAGAGGCACACAAAGTAGAGAAGGAAGAGACTGGTAGAGGGACAGATGATGATGACCAAGTCCTGCTGACAGTTTCATAGAACCACATCCTCACCTTGTGGCTACTTAAGAAACTGCACGCAAAGATGCTTACAGGCAAACTGTTTTTACAACTACGGGCATGTGTTGAGTCCATTGAGCTGAGCTAGAAAATTAAGGGTGATGGCTGAATCTAACCCACAGCCCCCAGTTTCTACTTCTTGCTGCATTCCTAAACTCTCCTCACCGGCCAGTGTGAGGCTATAATGGGTGGTAGCTAATCCTCCTTTGACTCCCCCACTCCCCCTTCACTAAAGGGCATGGTCCCGCAATGGGGTGGGGGCGCTGGAATAAGAGGATGCTGGGGCAAGCTGGGGGTGCAAACAAACGATCTGTTTTAATGATGCATTTTTGTCTTGTCTGGATTTCATTATTCAAAATTAAGGTGTCCATTTATCCCAGGGGGATGGCAAGGGATGAGCTAGAATAGAATTATGAGCTCTTCAGGAGACACCTCTCGGTAACTTTCAAGTATGCACACAAACCTGAACTAGGTTAAGTGTTGCCAGAGGCTCTTCAGCGACCAGGTAAAAAAGGTCTGAATTTCAACGGTTTTCATGGAAATGGTACTTCTGAAAAGACAGTAAAATAGGGGTTATTTTCTGAGTCTGGATAAAAAGTCCTTTCACAATCTTACTTATTAGTCTGCCTGACAAATCCTGCTTTTCCCCCTGCACTACCCAAGTTTATTATGAGAACTAAGACAGACACATGTGAAAGAAAAGAATAAAGGTCTATGAGAGTTCATTCTAAATCGTACTAAGATCTACAGAACACAAAGAGAGAAATCACCTTGAGTAGAGATAATCAGGAAAAATTCCTTGAAGTAATGACTGCCGAAAGCAAACCATTTTTAAAACATCAATCATGTTGAAGAGAACAGTGGCCTACCAAATATACAAGTTTTGGAATTCTAGCTCAACCCTGTCTGTATGTGCCAGGTGGACATCTGTAATACTGCTTGAAGGTCCAGCCCTCATTTCTAGATTTTACAGATCATTCCTCCTGGCCCTCTGGGGATGAGGAGAGATTCTGCTTGGACCCTTTCAATGAAACAGCTTACTCCTTTTCAAAGCACCTGATGGACAGCTCAGACTGATGAAAATGACTTGCTGGCCTGGAACAACACTGACTCCCAGGGCAGTAGCTTTAAACAACCTACTACTCTTTGTGGGGCACCTCGCTGCTTCCCAGATCACACATTTTCAGTGTTCCTTGGGGTTAGAGCTCCATGGTGGGCATAGGCCTCAGTTAGCCTCCCCTCTAACATAACAGGGAACCACCAGGAGGTTGGACTGAGTGACTGTAGGCCTCAGAGTCCAGACAATGAACAATGAATTTGACCCCTGCAACTGAGAAAGGGTCTGTACACACCCGATCTGCTGTTCTTGGCTAAACAAGGAGACAAGCCACGTAAGTTTCAGGATATTCTAGGGACAACCTGGACTTTGCTGTCAAAATTCCCCACTAGTTTCCAGGGCCTGCAGAGGCCGTATGACCTACTAGATATAATTAGGAGTGATGTAGGCTTGGCTTACTCTTGCCCTACAGTAAAAATATGCTCACACATCACGTCTGTGGTAACACTAATGCTCTAAGCCTGGACAACTGACCTTGGTATCTGCTGAACCACCCTCGCGCAGTCCTGTCACAGCTGCCAGGGCTTCCCACTTGTTCCTATCCAGGATGGAGAAAGGACTGTGAACTGGGGGTGCGGATGGGGGTGGTGACACTGCTCTCTTAACTAAACCATTCATATACACAAATGATGAGCTAGGGCACAATTCTCCTCTAATCAAGTAACTACTTTCCTTAGGATTCTTTAAATCATGAACTCCCTTTGAAACAATCTGATTTATACCAACTTTGTCTGGGAAGCTCTGTTCCTGCAAGGACCTGTCTCTGTACCCAAATGCAGACAGCCACCTGTCCCAGCCAGAGGACAGATGTTGCTGACAGAGCAAGCCCTACCAGTTCAGGGGCTAAAGACTCGACAGTCCTTGTTGTTTTCACAGGTGGCCACAGGTATGACCATAGGTGTAAGTATAAATGCCATGCACACACAGTGGCAGAATCTGGCCAGAGAACCAAAGAGGCTCTCAGTGCTGCTCTTTCTCTAAGAATATGAAACTGCCCACAAGGAAAGGGGGAGGAGAACCCATCATTGTCAGGTTGTTAGAAGGCTTCTGGGGAACTAGATTGATGAGAAAAAGGAGCTTAAAAGCAGAAGCCCGGGAGAGGGAGACAGCATGAAAGTGGGTAAAGACATATGTGGGGGAGGCCAACGAAAGGGGCAGTCTCAAGAGGCCTAGGCCTGCCTCAGTATGGGGTGGGTACTAGCAACACTAGTACCCTGGCTGGAGGTTTGAGACTGGGAAGCCAAGGGCAACTGTCATTTCCATGTGCCTCTTCCCTGGCTGTAGAAGCCCTGAAGCCTCTTTGTCTTCCACATGGTCCCTTGTCTTTCCCTGTAAGGCAGGTCACCCTAAGTGCTGTGTGTCCTGCTCCTTTGCAGGTGAAAGCAAAGCAAAGGGAAAAGAACAGGTTCAAACCTACAGAAGGGTACAGTGGCAATGAACTGATGCCACCTGAGAATACTTGGGTGCCAGCTACCCCCTTTTTTTTCCCATAGGGTTACTTCCCTATCTTAGTCAAAAAAAGGGTCCTCCAGGGCCCTAGGATGCACCACTGGGTCCCTCTAGATTAATGCGGTGAGAAGGCTGTCACCAGGCTGCTCCTCCCTTGCTTTCTCACTCACAAGGTAGCTGAATGGGACCACCAGACAGCCTCCCAGAAAGGCCAGTCTTCTACCTTGTCATGAGAGGTCTTTGGATGACCTTCAAAGAGATGCAAATGCCACATCTACAATGAACTTGACTGAACTCCTAGCCACCCCTCCCCTCAACCCCAAGGTCTCAGGCTTCCTCAGTAGTCAGTACAGTTCCCATCCAACAAAGCTCAAAGTATAAGGATGATGAGGACTGAACATGTCAATCAACTCTACCCTCTGTTCCCACCAAAGAGCAAGGCAGAAAAACAGTAACGCGGTAACAAAATCTGTCCTGCTGTCCCACAAAGCTGACCCTGGCCCACATGATTGCAGTTCCACAGGCCACTGCTTTTATTGTACTGACAGTTTGCTGTGAGCCTGTGAGGCTACATGTGTGAAGATTGGTAAGAATCTTAATGATTTTCTCAACAGATGCTATTAAGAATGCCATTCCTTATTCCAAAGTATCTTCTTTGGAGAACCCATGGAAGAAGAATTCTCTGGTCTCAGAAGGAAACAGCTGTTTCACTGAGCAACCAGTTGGTTTTTACTTTATAGGAACTGGCAAAACTGATTTTAAAAATTGCCTTTTTGCTTTGGCTGCTAGGAAGCTCAGAAACAAATCTGTTGTCCAACCCAAATAAAACATACAGGACAGAGAGGCATTCACTTTTTGTACTGATTTTACCCTTGACTTCCTCTTACTTTTCTTTTACCCTATCTGCCTCCATTACTTTTCTTAAAAATCTTGTTACACTGAAAGTATCTTGGAAAGATTCCTCAAATCATTTCTGGATCAAAAGAGGAATTGTTGAAAATAGAATAAAATATAACCAATGTCACTCCAATAAATTTAACAATAAAAAAATAAAAAGTCAAAAACAAAAAGAATAACAGGGAAAAAAGCTAAATCCAAGACTTAATCCCAATATATAAACAAAACAAAAAAACTTGTTTCTCGGTACTTCTAAAAAGCAAATGCAGACCAGCACCATCTGCATTGTTGGGAACTGATTCTCAGTCCCCACCCCATAGCCTTGGAATTAAAATCTGCACTTTAGGTCTCCAGGTAACTAGCAAGCATGGTTCAGACCCACCAGGTTTGCAGAGGAACACTACTTATAATGGCTTTACAAGCATTCGCAGAATGCCTATCTTTTATGCCAGGGATACATGAGGAATTTATGGTCCTGTCCTTAAAGTCTTTCCAACAGGGCATTAGAAAAAGCTCACACCTTGTGACAGGTTTTTAATGGTTAAAAGAATAGCATTCCCTAGAAATGACTCAAGATACTTTGTGGCTACACTAAAAGCAGAATCAGATAACAGAATTCTCCTGTAATAATTACAAGTGAGAAGAGGAGCGGTATTGTTTTGGAAACACCAAATAATTTAAGAGAAACTGACATGTAAAGAGAACCTACAGATGAAAGGAAATGTACAACTGAGTCTGTTTCCGGCAAGCAGAAAGTGGTATAGGAAAACCTGGAAGTGAGGCAATATCTCCTAGGGGTTGTTATCTGCCATCTCTAGGTCTAGCAAATAGGTCTAGAGTCAACAGAAGACTTCTTCCACTTTTTACAATGTTTGTGAACAACTTGAAAGACAGGAACCAGTTTCTATATGAGAAAAGATGTAAGTTATAAGAAGAGAAGCCACCCTATACCCTATATGATGTATCCTCTGCTCGTTTTAAGTAACAGACCACATTTTGAGTGTATTCAATACCACTGCAATACTTGCCAAAATCTTATTTGGCACTTCATTAATCTCTAGCAGGTAGTGAGACTAAAATCAGAGTTAAATTTCTATGAAATACAGGCATACCTCAGAAAAGACTGCAGGTTTGATTCCAGACAACAGCAATAAAATGAGTATCAAAATAAGTACTGCAACAAAGCAAGTTGTAATCTTTTTGCTTGAAGGGCCTTGCCTTCAATCTGTATAAAATGCCACATCTGTGAAGTGCAATAAAATCAGGTATGCTTTTATGTATTTTTACTGAGGTTGGGGGGAGGGTTTAGAAAGATTTAAGGGATTTTTTTAAATCAAGAAACACATAAAGACTGTAAGGCAGACAGACTCTGAAGAGTCAAATATTATATAGATATTTAGTATGAGTGAATCTGTTCAAGTATCTGTTTATTTTTATCCTAACAACTGCTAACAGCTAATGAACATTTACTTTAGATCAGGAACCACGCTAAGTACTTTACATTGATATTTTATTTAATCTTTAGAACCCATGGAGGAGGTACTATTATAACTCCCATTTTACAGACAAGGAAACCGAAGTTAAATAATCTGTCCGGAGTTAGTAACATGGCTGAGCTAAATTCTGCTTTAACTTAAGAGATCCAGAGCTCAACTGTCTCCCTACCCTGTAAGAATAATTAGACCAACAAGTTAAAGTTATTAAATTTTTGTTTTGTCAAATTTTGGCTACACTGCTGATTTTTCCTTTTCTTTGGGCTTCCTTCAGTCACTGAGTACTTTCTATGCTCCAAGCACTGTGCTAGGGCCTGGGGAAACCACAATACAGAGTGATGTATATACAGAAGCAAGAAAGTCCAAAAGAAGGAGCGATTATTACTTGTGGAATGGTGGAAGAGCTTTAAAAGCTTTCCAGGAGAGGTGAAAATGAGTTATTTGCTCGGTTCTGTACCCAGTGGCCTGGAATTGATTGACCCAGGTGGTGGAGAAAAAAAGGAATGAGAAGTGGTGACCTCTATTTTCTTTTAACCAAGTTCTGTCTAGACCTTAACTTCTTAATCTGACACATTTTGTCGTGCATTTTAACAACCTTCTTCATAGTCTAGGTCTAGGAGCTGTTAGGGTATTTATTAATATTCCCTATCTTCTGGCCGCCTCCCCCCACTCCTCAATGAATTCCCAGCGAGGTAATATCTACTCTGGCAGGTTTCCGCTCATTTTTATTACAAACAACATACCGAACTCAACCTAATAATTATAAAGGGACTGAAATAGGGTTTGGGCATGTGTCCCTGGGCTGCTGAGAACTGTTCTATTGTTGACAGTTGGAAAGGGTGGCCCTTCGGGGCAAAAGAGTGAGACATCTTGCTTTTTCCCTTGGGCAGCCGTGGACAGCTGCATTCAAGGCGATAAGAGCGCATCATTCGTCTCCATCTTTCCAGTGGGAATGACCCCGAGCTGGTGAGAAAGGGTGTTTGCGTTGGCCCGGATGAGGAACACCTGGGACCCGACGAGGGCGCAGGGTAAACAAGACACGCCGGGGTCGAGTCCCTGCGGGAAAGTGAGTTCACCCCAGGGTAGAGGCCGACCAGCTGCGAGGATGCAAGGACACGCGCGCCTCCTCCACCCCGCCTCGCCGCGCTCAGGCTTTTCCAAACCCAGTCTTCTGCCTCCGCGCCCCGAGTCCCAGGCCGCGACCCGCACCTGGAGTTGCGCCTGCAAAATGGAGGCAAAGACACGAGATGCCCCCGCCCCCAGAAAGTCTTTGTGCCCTTCCAGGTGGAGGACGTGAGGCCTGGCCGTGCGGCCAGGCCTCGCAGACCGGGAAAGACCACAGGGCAAAGGGGGCCGGGCCGCATAGACTGGGGGTGACCAAGCCGCCGCCCTACTCCGCAGACCCCTCGACACCCACGCGCCGGCCATTACCTACCGCGCTTCGAACGCTTCGTACGCCCAAACCCGGCCTGCGGCGGCGCCCACGGCCCTAGCAGCCCCATGCGAAGTCCAAAAGCCTGGGGTCTCACGTAGAGTCCTAGGCCCGCAAGTCTCAGCCCGAGCGCCTGGGGCGGGACCAAGCGCTGGTCACGCCCTTAGTACCCGCCCCGCCTCTGCGAGGAGAGGAGCAGCCAATCCCAGCCCTCATCTCGAAGGCTAGGCCAATGTGCGGTCCGGTTGTACAAGAAGAGCCCACCTCTTGCGCCGTCTTGGCATATAGGAGGCCGGATCTTCTTTGGGCGCGCGTTCCCCTATCCGTCCACGCTCGCGCCTCACGTTCGCGTATTCCGTGCTAGTGGGGTCGTGCGACGGTGCGGAGTTTGGGGTGGTGGGTAAGGGTTTGTGCTGTGCGACGCTCTTTCCCTGCGTGTGTGCCACACCCTAACTCGTGCATTTATTCATTCATTCATTTTGCTCAGGGCACAAATCTGTATTCCAGGCGCGCCATTGCCCTAGGAGGCGGTCCCAGAGTCTTAGTGCGTATTTACATATTCATCTAATCAACCAGGCTTGGGACCAAGGTCCGAACTGATGCGGTAGGCCGTGTGCCCGGAGGAGGGCGACGTCTCTAGGTTGGGTGGTTGGAGACAGCTTCGAGGAGGAGGTAGGATTTCTGTAGGCTCGGTAAGAATGGGAGGGGTGTGGGTCGATGAACCTGGAGCTGCTGGTTGACTTCCAGAGCTGCCTGGTGTGTGGGAAATAGGTGTTGGTGTCCGAGGGGAAGTGGGAATTAGCGTGTAGGAGACCATGATGCACATCCCCTTCTGCCACCTCATCTCCTCCCCACCCCCTCCAGCAAGCGGCCTAGGAATCTAAAGACACATCTCTAAGTTTTACTGCTCAGTGGAATCTTGGGGCACAGAGGAACTACCACCAGGCTAGGGTGAGGAGGGGGTCACGCTGTAACCGATGCCTCCTTTCTGATGCTTTTCTCCTCGCAGCGCTTTCAGCGATCTGGCTCCCATTGAATGCCTCACCCCTTCATAAAACAGGTCTGTAAATGTCTGAACCCCAGTTGTGAGCAACTTGAACCCCATCTTAAAAATTCTTTCCCTTGGAGCTCCTGGGCCCCAGGCGGTCAGGCGATAAAATCGGTTGGGTTTTCCTGAACCTATCATGTTAGCTAGAGATTTTGCCAAATCCAGGGGTCACAAACTTTTGACAGCAAAAGCAGTAACTAGCTCACAGATGTTGTGCTTGGGCAGCACGTTGGTTTTATTTGCTTTTGGTTTTTAATAAGAATTTAAATCCCACAAGCAGCACTTGTGTGTTAAATAACAGCCAGCCACTTCAAACATTTGTTACCTGCCTGACATGGAAGGCATTTGTGTTTGTGACCCTTGATCTTTTCTGAATACACAGAAAACCTAATCCCACTGGTTGAGACTTAGGTCTTTCCTAGCCAACACACCCAGCTAGACAGAACAGAGCCAAGTCCAAACAGGCAACCAGGACAAGTGGAAAACCAATTCACCAAATCCAAGTGAAGGGAACTTGAGAAAAAAATTCAAGACCAATTAATAAGATCTCAAAAGGCCAAGGAAGTGGAGGGTGGTGGAATTTGATAAAGCGAACTATGAGCAGAAAAATAATTCTGAAGTTAGGAAGAAAACACACACTGTGTATCAGGTCTTAGGTAAAATCCCACCACCTTCATCAAGCCCACCCTGATCTCCTTAACCAGATGTGCATTCTCCCTCTTTTGGACTCTGCAGCACTTAGTATATGCCTTTCCTATGACCTTTATTATTTTCTATTCTGAATGGTTTCCTCATCTGTAAGAAGGGATAGGATGGATGACTCCTGAGGTTCCTTTCAGGTCTGATATTCTATATTACTCTCAAACCTTCTATACTGTCTGTCATCTACCCTTGGTAGAAATGCTTGTTATCTCTGGTTTAGGGAGATCCAAGTCTTTTTGAATAAACAGAAAATAGCAACTGACATCCATATAAAAGCAACTATGAGAACAAAATAACCTTTTTTTCTAATTAAAAATATAAACAAAAAGCAGAGGAAAACTGAACATGGCACTCTTAACATGAATTAAATATCATTTAGCAAGCAACAGCCACTATAAAGAAACTAAAAAAATCAGACATTTAAAAGCTTAAAATAGAAATGGACACAAAGAAAGCTGCAAAAAGAGAATCAACTGAATTCAGCAAAGAAATAGACTAAACAAATAATCTTGAGGTATGAAAACTAAATTACATGTGTCCAAGGGAAAACAATTAGACTAAGAATTCAATAAGGGACATTGAAAAAAATTTTTAAACAATCAAAAGAACCAAAAATAAATTTGGAAAAGAAGTAGAAACACCAGAAAGTGAGAGACACAGAAGACAAAGAAGAACCCACGTATGTATCATCGAAGTCCCCAAAGGAGAAAAACATAACAGTAAAACAAAGCTATAATACAAGGAAATTTTCAGGGAAATACAAGACATAAATTTTTGAAAGGTACTAAATATAACTGAAAAAAATGGTCTCAATATCATTAGCCTTGGGGAAATAAAAATCAAAACCACAATGATTGGGGTTCCCTGGTGGTGTAGTGGCTAGGCTTCGGCACTCTCAACACTGCAGTCTGGGTTCGATTCCCAGCCAGGGAACACCCCTCCCCCCAAAAAAACCCACAATGATGTATTAGTTCATATCCATTAGAATGACTATAATAAGAAAGACATGGAGTTCCCTGATGGCATAGTGGTTTAAGGCTTCAGCGGTGGCACTGTCAGTGCTGTGGCCTGGGTTCGATTCCCAGTCAGGGAGCTACCCACATACCAAAAAAAGAAAGACAGGTAAGTAACAAGTGTTGGTGAGAATGTGGAGAAATTGAAATTCTCATATATTACTAGTAGGAATGTAAAATGGTGCAGCCACTTTGAAAAACTGTCTGGCAGCTCCTGAAATGGTTAAACATACAGTTGCCATATGGCTCAGCAATTCCACTCCTAGGTACATACCCAAGAAAGATTAAAACATACATTCACACGAACACTTACACATAAATGTTCAAGGCAGTGTTATAGTAGCAAAAACATAGAAACAAATTTCATCATCTGATGAATGGATAAATAAAATGTGGTATATCCATAAAATGGAATGTTATCTGGCAGTAAAACTGCATGAAGTACTGATGAATACTTCACAACATTGATGAACCTGGAAAACATAATGCTAAGTGAAACAAGCCATTTGCAAACGACCACATATTATATGATTTCATTTATATGACATGTCCATAAGAGGCAAGTCTATAGAAACAGAGAGCATGTTAATAGTTGCTTAGGGCTGAGGGAGTTGGTGGGAATGGGAAGTACCTACTAATGGGTAATGGCTTTCTTTTTGAGGTAATGAAGTGTTCTAAAATTGACTCTGGTGATGGTTGCACAACTTTGAATAAACTAAAAACCATGGGATTGTATATTGTAAATGGGTGAACTGTATGGAAGGTGAATTATATCTTAATAAAGCTTTTTTTTTTAATGGATACAGAAGTCAGTTTGAAAGATTTCCTCATGGGCCAAATTTGGGACAATTTGCACATCAAAATGAATGATGTTAATTGATTATGATATAATAATTAAAGTGATTTCCTCATAATTCTCAAACAAAACATAAGAAAAGGAGTTCCCTGGTGGTGTAGTGGCTTAAGGCTTCGGCACTGGCGCTGTCAGCGCTGCGGCCTGGGTTTGATTCCCAGCCAGGGAACTACCCACATACAAAAAAAAAAAAAAAAAAAAAAAAAAAAAAAAAAAAAAAAAAAAAAAAAAAAAAAAGTAAAAGGGGGAGAAAAAGAAAAGTTCACCTTTACAGAGTGATAAATGTAGAAGGAATAATTAGGCAATCACCATTTGCAATCCCAAGTATAGTAATGAACCAAGCAGAGGATTATCAATGGATGCTAAAACCACTGGGAGAAAGGTTGGTGCAGAACAGGATATTCACATAGACTAGCCCCATAGATAACTTATTAATTACAAGAGGGAAGTTATGCATTTATAAAGGAGAAATCGAACAGTTACCAAAATTAACCAAGTGATCAAATATCACTAGTAATGGGACTGCCAGACATGTGCCCCCTAGGAAGTATTCTTTCCAAAAATATTTAACCTACCTCACTCCTTACAGGAAATACAATGGATCCTGGGACAAGTTTAACAAAACCCTAAGGAAATAATCATCTCCAGAATATGGAGTGTTCTACAAAACAAATGGCTTGGATTCTCCAAAAATGTCAACAGTATGAGAAAACAGAAACAGTGCTGGGAAGAACTGTTCTAGACTAAAAGAGACTAAATAGATAAGACAACCAAATACAATACAAGAATCTCAACTGGATAGAGGAAAAGAAAAAAAAGCTATAAAAGATATTTTGGGGGTAGTTGGAAAGCGTTGAGTTTGGGCTAATATTAGGTGATATTTCAACACTATTGTAAATAGTATAACACTGTGCTTAGGTAGGAAAATGTCCTTATTCTTAGGAGATGCGTGCTGAAGTGATAAGTGAAATGTCTTGACATCTGTAATTTATTTTTAGTTGTTTGACCAAAAAAAGTATATACACACACACACACACACACACACACACACACATATATCTACATATATATCTACATATATATATACACACATATACAGATTATCTATCATCTGTCTATCTATCACCATATCTCTATGAAGGGGAGAGGGAGTAAATGTGGTAACATGTTAACAATCAGTGCATCTGTGGTTGGCAGTCTCTAAGATGGCACTCAGTGAACCCCGCCCTTCTCTCCTGGAGTTCACACCTGTGTAACCCCTTTCCTTGAGTATGAGCTAGATTTAGTGACTGGCTCCTAGCAAAAGTGTGTTGCAGAGATGATGGGATATCATTTTTGTGATCAGGATACAAAAAGACTGTGGCTTCCATCTTGGATATTCTCCCTCCCTCACTGGCTCAGTGGAAGTTGGCTGCCATTCTGTGAACTGGCTCATGTGACAAGGAACTGAGGGAGGCCTCAGGCCAACAGTCAGTGAGAAACTGGGACCCTCAGTCCCACAGCCCGCACCAAGCTGAATCCTGCCACCAACCACGTTAGTGAGTTGGAAACAGATCATTTCCAAGACCGGCCTTCATGTGAGAATGTAACTTCATTGAAACCTTGATTGTAGCCTCGGGAGAGAAGGGAGCCAGGGCACCAGCTGAGTAGTGCCTGTGTTCCTGAAGCGCAGACACTGGCATGACAACCATTTGTTCCTTCAAGTTGCTATGTTATGGAGTAATTTGTTTCAGAGCAAATGTTCACTAAATAAATGGTAGCTCCCTGGACTCTCTCACTGTTTCTGTGATTTCCTGTTTTTCTCACCACAGGGACAGTTTGGCCTGCACACTGCTGTTGGCACCATGGCTACTGCATGCAAAATGCTGCCACTACTGACATTTGATGCGGCTGCAGTAAATTATTTCTCAACTAACTTTGAGTGTCTGATTCAGCAGCAGGATCATCACGTGCCCAAGTTCCAGCTCCAGCTTCCAGGGTGTGGGGCCAGAGAGTACCTGAGTCTCTCAGCTTCCGCAGTGGGAATTGTGGCCCTGCCTTTTGCCAGGACGTATAGATGGGACTTTTCCCTCAAATTGGGAGGTTATTCAGATGCTGTGTAGACCAAAAAAAGAAAAAGGAGAAGTAGGGGGAGGAGGACGACGAAGAGGAGAAGGAGGATCAGAGAAAAAGAGAGAAAGAAAGGAAGGAAGGAAGGAAAGGAAGGCAGACAGACAATGGGAAATGAGGGAGAAGAGAGAAAAGGGAAGGGGAAAACATCTCCTGTAATTCTTTCTTTTGCTTCTCTCATCTCCTACAATACTTAATTCTATTTCTCTACGCTCCAACTGTCAGGAGAGTTCACTGGCTGTAGGAGAGAATAACATCCACAGAGAGTTCCTGATGACAAATTCTTAGGTACTCATTATGGTGGCTCAACTACTATAGAGCTCCATCTCTTTCACTCTCCTGCCAGTATCGACCCCCTCCGTCTGTGCTCTTTAAAGGCCCCAGAGAGACAATCACTACTTAATAGAGAGTGTGCTTGCTAGTCAGTGCTTTCACTCCAAGCTACTGCCGAAGGTCTAATTGGCCATTAGCGTTGGTGGATGCCCTTGGGATGGGGCTCCCTCCAGTCCATTCATTTGCCTCTGTGGTGGTACCAGACAGAACAACTTCTGCACAAAAGCCCTTAAATAGGACTTGCACAGGTTATTTTGAGACTCCTAGAAGGGATCAGTCTAGAGAAAGAAACTTTGCTTGGCCTATACACTTCTGTCTCACTGACAGAAATAAGACATGCACAGGGGAAGCTGACTTGCAATAAAGACAATGAGGTTTATTTTGGGTGCAGAATAAAAGTGAGATGTCCAGGCAGTGCTGATTTGTGGTCAGTTGGAGACGTGGAGCTGAAGTTCAGAGGTCAGGGCTGGAGATGAAGATGTGATAGTGGGTCACATAGATGTGATAGCTAAAGCTACAGATAGGAAAGAGATTTCCACAGGTAGAGAAGAGACTGGAAAGCTGGAAAAGGCAGAAGCAGTTGCTGTAATAATATTTATTTTTCCACCATTTTCACCAGAACTTCAGAAATTTGCATCTAGCAGAAACAAATGGAATAAAGAGAGTTTACCAATTGTATGATGTTCAGACTGCGTCAGCATCTATGTGCAGCCCACAGATTTCGTGTCTAACACTGACTTTTTACGACACTGCCTAATCATTGAGCTTCTCAAGGTAGGATAATTTTTTTTGTGATACTAATGTGGGATTTCCCCCCATATTTTCCGCTTGCCCTTCCTCAAGCAGGTAGTGGGCTTTGTGTTTACTTTCCTTTGTGAGGTTTGGGGCAAGCTGAAAGAAGTTGCCTGCAAAACACTTCCCTTCCTGACTTTGTTTTCAGAAGTCTAATCCCACTGAGGTGATTTAATATAGAGGGGAAACAGGAAATGGCTCTGAGGGGAAGCTGGGCAGGCATTGGTGGATTTTCCCCAGGCTAAAAGATGCCTGCAGGCTGGGGGTGGTGATGATGGGGGGGGAGGGGTCCAGGCTGCTCCAATAGCTGGGACCTGGGACCTGTGTGTTCTGTTCCCTGACAACAATGAACAGCAAGGAGTAACAAGCAACAGTGATGGGTTTCCAGTCTCACCATGTGAGGGCTGTCTGGAAACAATCCAGCCATAAATGCCTCTATTTTTCATATTACATGGCTGGAGACTTTACAAACAGCTCTCATATGTCCCAAGGGTGGCATGTAAGCTAGTGGGCTATTAGAATTAAGGTAACTTGGTACACTGAGGCACTGGAAGCCTTGGTAGTGACCAGACATAACCCATAACCTCAGGGTCTTCCACGGACCTTTGAATGATGTTCTGAGGCAGAATTTCCTGTTGGTTTGCAGGTGAAATTAACTTGATTTAGATACTTTATTCCATAGTTGAGTTTTCAAAAAGTTGTAGGGAATGTATATACTATATTAGTCACTGCCCTTGGTGTGGGCCAGATAGAGCAGCCGTCCCCCCACTTCACTAAAGACCCCTTGTCCTTGTTTCTTTGGCTCTTAGTTTCACCTTTTCTTAATCGCTTTCCTTATCAATTTTCTCTGGCTCCTCACCCCGAGCAACAGACTTTCTATCCTAAAACCACCTAGTGACAAGGGCTTTAAAACCTATTTCTCTGATCAATGCCTTTAAAGTACTAACTGAATTATTTTCTTCTAATCTAGAAACCATCAGGGTACTTACTAGCAGTGCCCCAACAAGGTTTCCAGCCCATTTCAACCAAAGGAGTCAACATGGCGAATCTCGAGACCCCTTCCCCGCTTTAGATCAGATGGGGTGAGAGCTCCGTGGATCCCCAGTAGGTAGGGACAATGACCATTTTCATCAGGAAGCAGAGACAGAAGATGAGACCTCAACCCCCTCAGCTTCCCGTGGAGATTTGTGGGGATCACGCCTCTCAAGAGGATGTGAGGAAGGCAGATAGAATAGGGGAATCTCAACCTCCCCCATGAGACTGCCTGCTGGAATTGTTATGCCTAGATACCACCCTTTCACATGTAATCCCTGCCCCAGAGTAGGAGGAAGCTCCAGGCAAATACAGGGAAGTCAGAGGGCCCAAGAAGCCCACCAGCTAGGGCCAGCTCCTAAGGCCTGCGCAGTGAGAGTTACCTGAACCTCATTATACCATCATTGTAATAGCATACACATGCCCAGAAGTTCATTAATATCATTATAACAGACTGAACTCTGGGAAAGGGCATGCGCAGTCATAAGGCAGACCCCTTGTCAATCAAACTTGTCAATCAGGAGACCCCACGCCCAGGGCTGTCTCTAAAAATCTAGAAGAGAACAAAAATACCTAGACCCTTGTTGATCAGGGCTCCTGATCCATTTTCTTGCTCGAGCCTGCTCCTACCTCTCTGGAGTATACTTTCTCTTCAATAAACTCTTTGTTTCACCTCTTTACTTTTGCGTGTGTCTTGTTCAATTCTTTGCTTGAGAGACGTCGTGTCGACAAGGACACCCCATTTTCCAGTAACACCCTGACTAACTTTGGATGTCTAGCTTTTTCTATATATGAGTATACAGGATTCTTTTTTTTTTTTTTTTCTTTTTTTTTATGTGGGTAGCTCCCTGACTGGGAATCGAACCCAGGCTGTAGTGCTGACAGCGCCGAAGCCTAGCCACTACACCACCAGGGAACTCCTACAGGATTCTTTTTTGAAGGCAGATTCACAGAAGTAGAATTGCTAATTGAAAGAGTGTGCACATTTTTAAAGATCTTGATACATATGGTCTAAATGTCCTCTGGATAGGTTGTGACTTTTCTTTTCTTTTTTTTTTTTGTTTGTTTTTGTAGTATGTGGGTAGCTCCCTGGCTAGAATCGAACCCAGGCTGCATCATTGACAGCGCCAGTGCCAAAGCCTTAAGCCACTACACCACCAGGGAACTCCCACATTGTGCCTTTTCTGATTTGGATTTTAAAACTAGGACCTCTCTTCAGTGAGGTAGGGTTGGGGAGGGATTGGAAAGCTGATAGGAGGCTATTGCAGTAGTTCATATGAGACATGAAGAAGGGCTAAAGGAAGATTATGGTGGTGGGGAGAGAGGAAGGGCCAAATTCCAGTGTCATTTAGAAGGTGATATCAGTAAACCATCTCCAAATGTAGGTAAAGGAGAGAGAAGAATCAAGAACATCTTACTAATTTCCAGCTTCAAAACCTGAGTAGAAGAGAATCCTATCAACCAAGAAGCAGTGCCGTTTGGTGGAAAGAGCCTGTTTTGTGGATTTAGTTGATTTGGTAATTAGCTGTGTGGCCTTGGGCAAGTTATTGAACCTCTCTGAACTCATTTGCCTAGATTTCCTCATTTGTGAAATGGCCATGGTAACATTTGTCAGTCTCCTGAGTTTCTGTGAGGATTAAATGTGAAAATGTTTTTAAGGCATCTGGCCTATTATGGCTTTGAGAAAATTAAAGCCAATAATATTGATAGAATAAAGATGTAGAGACTTGGAGAATGAAGAGCATATTTGGTTTGAGGTAAATTGTGTTTAAGACGTCTGCATGAGATTCCACGTGGTAGACTTTATCTTGGTATACTCATTTATTTATTTATTTATTTATTTATTTATTTAATGTGGGTAATTCCGTGGATGGGAATCGAACCCAGGCCGCAGCGTTGAGAGCGCCGAAGCCTCGCCACTACTCTGTTATTTTTAAGAAACCTTAATTGTGTAGGAGAAGGACTAGGAAAGTGGGGAAGACAGCCTGCCGCCCTTGTGGGTCAACCAGAGAGCAGTGATGCAGTTCTCAAGTCTGACCACAAGGTGGAGACCATTGTCGCGAAGAGCTTCTTAGACTGTTGACTGACTCGGGGGCGGGAGTGCAGTATTTATTAGCAAAACATCCACGGAGCATCTTTCCTGTGCTGGGCTCTGCCTCCCAGAAGCTCCCTGACTTGTATGGTGGGGACTGCAGCTGATGGGAAGGCAGTCAGTTTCTCTTTCCCACTATAGGGGTTTAGGTTTTGACCTGATCAGGCGAGCTTTCCTTCCAGGATGGTGGCTGATAAATCGGGCCAGAGTGAGCTGCACAGTGAGCTGCACACTGGGTTCCCTAAGAGCTTGAAGTACTTTTCTATTTCTGCAAATGGACTTACAAAAAAGGGGACATTTAACAGAACTCAAGAGATTTCTTGGAGTGTTTTACTAAAGCTTTTCCCCATCCTCCACTTTTTTTTTTTTTAAATTGAGGACATTGACACATTTGAAAAGGGGAACCCTGACTGAAGGCACAGATCTTCCCTGAATGGAGTGTTGGGGGACAGTAAACTTCTATCTAAGGAAAATAAAATGCCTTACTAACAGGACTTACATTGTTACCAGCATTATTAATCCAACTATGTTGAAAAAAACTGGATTTATGTTATAACCCAAACAACAATTTTAGTTTTAAATTTGCATCATCCCATTTGGCAGCAGAGGTGGGGTGGGAGGGGGGTTAGTAATTCTTCCCTGTTGCCTGCATTATATCTTGCAAGCCCCATTATTTTTCTGGTCACTTTAAATAAAAAGAAGTCACCCCTTTACATCACAAATACAGTCTCAATTTAGCCATTAAGATGTTAGTCCTAAATAATCAGACGTCTTCTCCCCTCTCCCTACAAAGGTATACTATGAGATATGGGGGTGCTGGGGAAGGAGTGATCTGTTTCCTCCTACTCCTGGCTCCAGTCTTACGCCCTCCACCTCAGCTTTCTAACTTTGCTTTTGGATTCCTCTGGGTTACAGGAGGTAAGAGTGGCAGGGGGCCAGGTCTATGTTTACTGGGTTGGCACTATATATAGTAGTATGCTTCATGCTATCCAAGTCTAGAGCTGTTTAAAGTTGATTTTCTCATGGGGTTCTCTTTTGATTACCCTAACACTGCTGGTTTCAGCTGAGTTCTCTTGACCAGGGAATCCAGGAATTTCTTGGCTCCCTCCATAGCCCCTAAAAATCTATTTCAACCGTTCTTTGGCTGGGGTTCCATTGCTCCTCTTGATGGCCATATTCCTGGTCTAGAACAACCCTGCTGGTGTTTCTCTCACCATGATCAACCACATTAAGGATAAATATTTAAATATATAACTTATAAATTTAGAAATATAAATATTTGTAATTATAATGATACATAACCAAATATATGGAAGGATAACCAATAAAATAAAAAAGTGGTTACCTATAAGAGAAAGGAATGGTGTTTTGAGGGAGGAAGACAGGATAAAAGAAGCCAGACTTCTTTGAACATATCTTCATTTGTAGATTTGACTTTGGAGTCATGGAAGTAATTTACATAATTATTCAAAAAATTTAAAGCCATCTCTAAAAATAAAAAAATCAAATCAAACCAGTTTTGGGGATAACTCTTCTAAATAATTATAAAATCCAGTCATTTAAATGTACATCCCTGATTGGGTATACCCTGAGGACAAAAAAAGAACTGCCAAAATAAAAGTATTATGTGGTGTAAAATAATCATATTTTCACGAGCAGGATTGATATCCTAAGATCAGTCTGTATTTCTTGCGGTATGAGAAAGTAGTACAATACGTGACATTGTAATTTTGTCATTTGCAGAATTAACAAGAACCGAAATTCTTAGTGTGGAGAAAGGAGATATGGAAGTAAGATAGAAAAGGTCAAGTAAAATCCCTGTAGTTCTGATTTTGAATGGGAACTATCAGTTTGAATTCAGAATGTATTTCTTGGCTCTGTTCATGGGAAAGACCTAGAAATAATGAGCCTCCAGATTGTGGCTCATTTGTTAAAATGTACCCATAGGAGCATAAATTTATAGAGGTGACTGAGTGATGACATGGAGAGGTAATGCCATAGAAAGAAGACTTACTACTTATATTTCCCAAGAGGAGGAGCATGCCATGCCATGCAGGACCACGTGGGAAAGCACCAGGTTTTGTCAGGAGGCAAAAGAGCGAAGAGAAAGCATGGTCCAGAGGCTTTAATGTGTTTTCTGTGGGAAAGGCAAGGCTGGGCAGGGTAAACAGCTTAGGTCTGGATGATCTGAATAATGTTAGTAGACTCTGGGCTACAGAGGTGGGCTCTAGTTGTCTGGTACCTACCTAGTCCTGGGTTGATCTAGGGCAAGGGCAATATTGGGTGGCTGTATGAGAGTTAAATAAAGGAGGTGGTTGGGGATATGGACTCAAGATTGGTTTGTTTGCATATGAAAGTTATGTTTGCAGGTGAGTTGTTTATTATTTTAGGAATTAGCCCTGGGAAGGGCAGTCTTATCCTAGTCAGCAAAGCTCCTGAAGATGTTAAAACATCGTAAAATTACAACATGATTAATACATATCAAAATGCCATTTCCCACTCATAGGAGCCAGTAAAAAAAAAAAAGAAAAAATTTTAAAAAAGTAAAAAAAATTATGAAAGGTAAAACAAAAAGAATAAAAAAATAAAAACAAGAAAAGAAGATAAAAAGAAAATAAAAAGAAAAAATCAATCAATAAATAAAATTAAATTAAAAAAAAAAAGAAAGAAAATGGAAGGAGCCAGGAGTCATTGGAACAATTGTCTGCTCTGGGAAATACTCTGATTAGATGTTTAATTATATTAAAGAACTGCTATAAATTTTTTAGATATGATCATGGAATTTGGGGGTGTTTTTGATTCCTTACTTGTTAGAGATGCAATACCAAAATATTTATGGATAAAATTATCCATAATTCAAAAAAAAAAAAAAAAAGCATTAGAAAAAAGGGAGTGCCCTCATGGTGCAGTGGCTTAAGGCTTCGGCGCTGGCGCTGTCAACGCTGCGGCCTGGGTTCGATTCCCAGCCAGGGAACTACCCACATACTACCAAAAAAAAAAAAAAAAAAAAAAGGCATTAGAAAATTATCCATAATTATTCAAAGTAATGCAGGAGAGAGATGTGGGTAGGTAGAGATTGAAATGGAATTGGTCAGTGGGCGATGAATACATAAAGATTCTTTTTATGCTATTTATTCCATTTATTTTTGTGCATATTTAAAATTTAAAAGGTTAAAAAGAAAAGAATGAGAGGTAACAATAACAAAATTTTAGCAATTATTCCCTCTCTGCCCAGCCCCACATCTCCAGTGCAGTCCATTAATATTAAGACACAAAGCCTAGCAGTCTATTTTGCAGTCAAGATTTAGTTTTCAAATTCTTCCTTAATAGAACTTACTAGGCTCACTACAATATCCTATTTATTCTAATGGAAATGAGATAGTCTAGATTTAATTAATCATTCAGATAACTAAAAATGACCCCTTTAAGTTAAATGCTAATTATTTTGATTAAACTTTTCCTAAATGTCTTATATCATTCATTCCCTGTCATAGGAAATTGAGTTACTAACAATTGAACTTTCTGGTTTTTGTTTTTTTTTTAATTTTAGGACTCCAAGTCATTGGTGGGAAACCTCAGGCATCATGCTGGTTATAATCCAGCCTAGGAGGCTAATTACCTGGTGTTATTAGTGTAATTCAAAGCTCTGAAGCTTTTATTCTGTTATTCTATCTGGTGATCTTCCCGTTACCTCCTTCTTGCTGCAGTCAGCTTGTCAGTTCCCCACCTCCCCCACCCCACCCACCATGTGCAAAATTGTAGTCTGCTCTCTGCTTATCCCTTTTACCTTCCTCATCAAAGCCTAGCAGGGTACCTTGGCCACAGTAAGCATTCAGTAACCATTGATTGAATTGGATTAAACCTGGGAAGAATGGAAGGCTGCCAGAAGAAATAAAATAATTAAGCTTATTAAATCATTAACTTTAATTTTAGACATATCACTTAAGCTGCTGAGTGTAGTTTGGGAATTCATACCTGAGTTCCAAATGGTTGAGGTTGCCAGGAGTCTGGCTGCTGAATTAAATGGGGGATATGGCTCAATTACACATTAAAATGTATGTTTGCAGGCACACATAATTGCTGCTAATTGTACCACAGGAAGTACCAAATTGATAAAAGGAGTTCTATTTCTACTTCTAATATGAAGAATAGCCCTTGATTACCTTAAGTATAACCTTTATCTTCATTGTAGATCCCAGTTTATGAAAGCATTACCTGTGAAATTTCAAGGTACTTGTTGAAATTAAAACACATTTTTATAAAAGCAGATGACATATTTTGACTAAAACAAAGAATTAATTAAATTGTGTGGAAGGAAGAAACAACCCATAATCTTCATTTAATTGGCCTTTCCCACTACAACATTTGCTCTTTAACTAGAAGATACATCGTAAGTACATTTTTAGTAGGCACTTCATTATTTCTCACTAAATATAGTTTTGCTCAGGCACAAATGCTTAAGAGCCCTCCTAGGTTCCTCTTGGCATCCAGTCTCATCCATCTTGCTTCATGGCACTCAATCCATTCATAAATCCTGCTCATTAGTTTTGAATTACCTTCAAAATCCATCCAGAATCCATTCATCTCAACACCTCCACTGATACACCCAATCCAAGTCACCACGCTCCCTCTCCTGAGTTTTAGCTTCTAATCTAGTCTAAACTAAATTTGTTTTAGCTTCTAACTTGGTCTCCTACGGCCACCACTGTCAATTCTCTATCCATTATTTGTTAGAAGACAGTCTTATATCTCTACCCTCCACTAGACCCCCATGGCGCACCGGTCCTCACCATGGTCTGTTTGTCTACCCGACCTTGCCCTGCCTGCCTCTCAGAATTCATTTCCCTCACTCTCTCCCCCTCAGCCATTCTGCTCCGATCTCATAGGCTTTCTTGCTGCTCTTGAAACACACAAGGAGTTCCCTGGTAGTGCAGTGGCTTAAGGCTTTGGCGCTGGCTCTGTCAACGCTGCGGCCTGGGTTCGATTCCCAGTCAGGTAGCTACCCACATACAAAAACAAACAAACAAAAAAAACCACACAACAAATATTTGTTGAATGGATGAAATATAATAGTTGCTGAATAAATGAATGAGTCCTGTAAGGATTATAATCAATAACAATTAGTACAAGTTGTTATGCTAGCCCAGCCCAGGGAGATGCTATTTTACCCTAAATTGGTGGTTCTCAGACTTTACCTGGGAACAGAATCCCTGGAGGGCTCGTTGAAACTCAGATGGCTGTCCTGTCCCTAGAGTTTCTGATTCAGTAGGTCTGGGGTGGGCCTAAAAGTTTGCATTTCTAATACATTCCTCGGTGATGCTGATGATGCTGATTCAGACATATACTTTGGCCTAAATATTCTAGCTTGGAAGGCCAATTGACCATTTTGAGCAGAAATTTGGCAAATATTTTTCTGGTGTTCCTGTCTACTCTTTGTATGAAAAAGGTTAATTGCAGAAATGTATGGGGAAAAAACATTGAAACTCATTTTTGGAGACTTAGCCACAGGGTGGACCCCTAGCTCCAGTAATCACTCCACTTGCCCCCAATTAGAACAGCTTTTGTTATTTGGAGAAGTTCCAAATATTTCTCTTAGAAAAAGGTAATTCTGCTGTAGCACCAGTAGTTTGCTGTTCACAAAAGGCTATCATGGGACATGTGGGTGGCCACCTCAGCAATGCAAGATTCTGTGCTCTGTTAGAAGTCATTCGGTGGAAATGACACAGGGGAAAGGTTTGTGAGTGTGAGAAGACATGTCAGAAGATGAAAGGAGATTTCGTTGTGGCCAATAAAGAAGGAAGCATAGCCAGGACAAATCCCCGCCTCAGTGTCCCATGGCATCCTGCACACAATAGACACTGCATTGGGTTGTCAGCCCCTCACACCCCTTTCCCATCCCTCCAAACCCCTTGTTACTGTAGTGAGGAGAAGGGGGCCTTTCCTTCAGCTGTACTTTCCCATTGTCTTCACCTCGCTCCCAGCCACACAAGAGGTGGGGGCTGGGGACAGCAGGAGGGGGGTGGAAAGAGTGAAGATTGAGGGCCTGGGCGTGCCACCTTCCTGGGCATGGCCTTGGTACCTGAGAAGGAGCTACACTGGCAGCTGAAGGGCCAAAAGCCTGAGCACTGAGGGGTGTGGGGAGGCAACATGCTGGACTCCATGCATGGGTCTTCCCTCTTGTCCCCTGCACGCCTGCTCTTTCCTTCTCTTTCTTTGTAGAGTGAAACCTGATTTTATACATTAATGGAGTCTGGAAAACACATCCGAGTGAGAATGTGCAGAAGTTAAATATAGCCTTCCATATTACAAGGGGGTTTCTGCTCCCACAAAAGTAAACAAGACTATATAATTCATAATGACACTTTGTCTAATGACATAGTTTTAGCAGTTTAGATGTGTCCTTTACATGTGAATAGGCAGTTGGTCTTCCTTCCCAATAAGGGTCTCATCGAGGCTATAGATTGACTGCTTTGAATGCTACTGGTCATCTTTAATCTTTGTTTCAGTCGTATTAAACTTTTGAGACCTATGCTTCTTATCACAAGCATCATGACTCTATTTTCTACTCACTTGAAAGAAAAGAGAACAAGGGCAAATGCAATAAAATGCTCAAATAGCTGTAAAACAAATACTGCTGAAGAACCACCACAGAAACAGATGCACCAGCTGGTGGGTAGCCCTGTGAGAGGGTTCGTAGTACTCATGCAGTCAGGAAAATCTGCATTTGTAACCTATTAGGCATTTGGGGGAACCCAGACCTTATGTGGGTTAGGGAGATATGTCCTGTAAACCTGTAAATGGGAGCTGTGACAGACTCTGCCCACTGGCCCCTCAAGGCCCATGCTAACTCCTCTACCTTCCTATGCTGTAAAGACTGAAGAACTGGATAGGCTCACCAGACATGCTCTTTTCAACAGGACAGAAGACAAGAGTACTATAGTCAGCCAGTCTCACTGGGCTGAATTCAAGGTGTCAGTAGGCTGACCATGCAGACCGTTTGAAATGGGACAGTACCACTGTTTTCTGTCCTGTTTAAAATGGTACAGCCTAACAGAAACCACTTTCCCAGACTTCCTTGAAGCACTGCCAAACAGAGGCACCTGTGTGAAACTCAGGTTGCAGTAGCTCTGGGGAAGCGCAGGGGCTGGGAAGGGTTCCACTGCCTGGTTCCTAGTGTCCCAGGTGTGGGGTGGTGGACAATGGCAACAATGGAACTTCTGTTAGAGTAATTCTAGACCTCAGAACTCTTAGCTGCATTGTTCCTGGCTACTAGCAACCCACTTGGTTCCCTATTCTCCGAAATTCTGAACACTCCTTACTAACACCCTGTAATCAATGCTTTTTTGCTTTTCGGAACTAGAAGGGATTCTGTTGGCAACTTGGAATCCCTACCAAACGGTTACTCTATCCAAATCAAAGCTCTTCAGCCTGGGCTCAAGGAGACCTGTTGTGACATCATTTTCTTGTGACCATTACACTCTCTCCAGTTATTGTTCACAGTCTTTATCTCTTCCTTTCATGCACTCTGATGTTTATCAGTCAAAGGGGTTCCGGCACCCCCCGCCTGATGCTGATTTTTGCCATTTCCTCATCCGGTTCCTTATTTGGTTCCTTGCAGGTGTTTTCCTTGACATCCTCACACTCTTCCTTGAAAGATTGTGGCATCTCCAGCACGGCCACTTGGACGTTTTTTGAGAGCTCTTACAATGAGAACACAAACACTATGGGGAAGTAAGCACATTGACTTGCATAACTCAAAATGGAAAAACAGAGCACAAGTGTTCATTGATCTGGAACTTACAGTGTGGCACGCCACACTGTTACTGGGCACGAAGGCATTGGCCGGAAGGAGGAAGCTTCCTGGAGGTGAGGCACCTGAGGGATCTCGTTCCCTCCACCACCCTCAAGGAAGCACTGAGGGCTGGAGCACAGGCACAAAGGCTGCACCTCAGGCAAGAATGTGATTGACGGAGGAAAAGACCCGCCTACTCCCTTCCAGGGCACAGAGCACAGGTGGGAGATTGGCAGATGATGGGATTACTTTTCTTTGGGTGTTAAGAAGTTATGTAGCTTTTAAATAAAGACCCTTTCTTTATTCATGGATCCTCTGCCTCTCGGGTGGGCACAGGCAGTGGACCCCCGATTTTGCTGTTTGGTAACCTTGAGAGGTCTCATTGGCCAAGGGCATAGGATAATACTCCCACCTACTGCCTCGTGGGTAGAAGAAAAGAAAAATCTATGGTAACTCAATTCTTCTATACTGTAATTCATCATGTGAACAGCACTGTTAGCTTCAAGTGTAACAATACCAGGGTAGTATACTTTTATTGTACAAAAAGGCAGATGGCAGAAAAGTTGAAAGCCACCTAGAGATGCTTCTTGTCAATAGCACTAACCAGACACTGAGAGAAGGCACCTGTGCTGAAAAAGGACATAAAGTGGCTAATTGCAATTCTAATACCAAATTCCAGTGTGTGTGGGAAACCTCCCACATGACCAAGCAATTCTCTGACATTAGGTGGGTGCCCTGCAATTCAACTCAATTCTGACACTATCTACTTGGAGATATCACCAGATCCCACGGGTTAAGGGTTCATTCCCACAAGACTGCTTCCACTTCAGATGCTAATTGCAAGCCCAGGTTGTCACCTGTGCTTCTGACCATCTGGCTATAAATCAGGGGTTCCCATGACCCCCTTCTTGGGTTCAATTAATTTGTTAGAGTAGCTCACAGAAATCAGAAAACCTGTTTACTCACTAGATTACCAGTTTATCATAAAAGGTATAACTCATAAACATCCAGATGGAAGAAATGCACAAGACAGGGTCAAGGAGCTTTCATGCTCTCTGAGAGTGCCACTCTCCCTGCATCTCCACCTGTTCACTCATCTCTTGGAAACTCTCCCAGCCTCATCCTTTTTGGGGTTTTTTATGGAGGCTTCATTACATAGGCATGATTGATTACCTTATTGGCCATTGGCGATAAGTCAATCTCCAGTCCCTCTCCCAGGAGGTCGAGGAGGGACTGAAAGGTCTAACCCTTCAATCACATTGGTTCTCCTGACAACCAGCTCCTATCCTTAGATGCTTTTCAGAAGTCACCTCATTAACACAACCGCATTGTGGTAAAAAGGGGGTGATTATGAATAACAGAGCACCCATTTCACCTTTATGGCCCTGGAGTGAGTTTAGGAACTGAGAACAAGAGCCCAAATATTGTAATAAATGATGTTCCCATTGCTTTTATTGGTCTGGAAATTCCAAGGATTTGGGGAGTTTGTGAGCCAGGAACTGTGGACAATGACCCATCTTGTATATCAAAAATATGTTTTGGTCAACTGAATGACCAGTCTGTTTCTTGAAATTATTAGCTCATGGTTCACAGCCTTGGCTGCACATTAGAATCACCTAGGACTTTTTTAAAAATGTGAATAACCAGGCTCAAAACTAGGCCAATGAAATCAGATTCCCTGTGGGTGAGGCAGAGACGATTTTTAAGCTCAGGTGATTCTAATGAGCCTTCCACTGGGTAGAGCTTTCTACTTTGCCCCATCTACACCTGTGAATGTGGCTTTTTCTCTTCTCTCCACTGGCATCTGAGGATTTAAGATGAAGTAATCACATAGGTTTTTCTAATTAGTAGCATTTGTGGCTGGAGGCCAGTTTCCGGTTTAAAGACTGTCTGTCTTACACAGAACAGGCCTATTTGGTGTGAATGGGAGCTGGTCAAGAGTATGAATACTAGTAGTCAGTTACATGCCTTAGTTTGTCTTCCAGGTAGTTAATTCCAACCAGCCAACTAACAAACCTTAGGCCCTTGGCCTAGGATTGGGATAACTGAGCCCTGTTTCCCAGGCTGAACATTACAACACGGTTTACGTGGCTTCCCAGTTTCCACCAAAATATACCAGTGGCCATTGGGTCTGGAGAGTGGGGAAATATTTTCTTCACAGCAGGAATTGGCAAACTTTTTCCATCATGAACCAGACAGTAAGTTATTTAGGCTTTCTGGGACAAGAGGCAAAATCGAGGATATTGCATAGGTTCTTATATAACAGAAGAGAAACCTCTGCCCTGCTCCACCTACTTCATTTGCCTGGGGTGGGCCATCCCCAGTGGTGGACATGCTTGATGCCCAGTTGCCATCAGATGGAGACATTCTCAGGACAAAGAGCCACTGGCCTGATGGGGAGGGGGTTGTCTACCACAGTCAGTTTCACTCTGCCAGTGTCATCTAGACCCTAAAGCAGAAGCCCAGTATTCTCAATTTGGGCCACTGGTCAGAGGGAAGGCAATTCACCAAGTTGCTGATTTCTGGACTGGGATTCTACACCCTGGACCCCAGCAGGTAGCCAATAGCAAAGTCCCCAACATGTAGGTGGTGACCAGCATGGGCCTTAGGCAGGGGCAAGATGTGGCCACCAACCAGGGTGGCTGGTGCTGGGAGCAGAGGGCAGGATGGAGGTCAGGGCCCCATATGACTTTCGTGGGCCCCTTGTACTTAATCTTCATGGGCCCTTCCTCCATTAAAACATATAAAAGATTGTATTTTATAACTGTGTTGGTATAAAGACACATATAATCCAGACTAGATTATATTATTTTCTTCTGATTAAAAAAGAAAATATATATTTATATTTATATTTGTGGGCCCCTAAAAATATTGTGGACCGTAGGCAGTGTGTGTACTGTTCCTAATGGGTAAGTTGGCCCTGGCATGGGTGGAGAAGGCTGCCCAGGTTTGGTCTCCGTGGCTCACAATGCTAGTCTGTTGGAGCAGTGCCCTGGGGTAATACAAAAACAAGCAGAGGCCTGGACTTGGCCTAGAGGCCATGGTTGGCTGACACCTGCTCTTGATGACCAAGATGCAATTAGCTAAGAGAATTTCTGACAGGCGATAGGAAAGACATGCCCACCCAAAGTGACCAGTAACCAGTATGGAGTTACATTTCCTACTGGGTCCTGCTCCCTAACCCCATTTTCTTTCCTAATAAGGTATTACTGACTTATGGAAAAGTACATAAAACATGTGTCCAACTTAATGAATTGTCACAAAACACACACACACACACACACACACACACACAGAGCAAAATCTAGAACTAGAACATTATCAGCATTTCTAGAGGCCCCTCTTGTCCCCCTCCTAACCACTGCCCCTTCCTTCCACCTGAAAGAGGCTACTAAACTGACTCTAATCCCGTAACCCAGTGTTGTTGGTATCAATGGAATAGAGTTTTGCAGTTTTTGGTGTCTGGCCTCTTTCAGTCCTGGCCATTGTTGCTCTTGTGTTTCTGGGGAGGACTGAATGTAGTCAATCACCAGACACGAGATTCTGAGGTGGCCCTTTTGTTGTGAGACTGGTTCTCTTAGAGGGGCTTGGCTGGAGGTAAGGAGGGCCTGTGAGCCATGCAGCCACCCAGCCCAGGGTGCTCTTGTGGACTAGAAAGATAAAAGGTACATTGATGCTACAAAGTGCCTAGCAACAAACCCAAATGTCTTGTGACAGGCACCATGATAGTTGAGAAAACCAACCTGAACGCTGAAGTTAGGAGGGTTCCTCTTAATCTCAATATTATTGCCTTTGAGACTTTTTAGCCTCTACTTATTTAATTTTTGTTTTGTTTTGTTTTGTTTATAGGGCAGATATATTTGAGTGTGAGTCAAGTCTTTTAGCTATAAAAGGAAACATTTATATCTCTATATAAGAAATGTCCAGAATAGGCAAATCCATAGAGATAGAAAGTACATCAGTGGTTGTTAGAGGTCCTGGGTTTCTTTTTGGGGTGATAAAATTCTTCTGGAATTAGATTGTGGTGATGGTTGCACAATTCTGTGACTATATTGAAACCTATTGAAATGTATATTTTAAAAGGATTAATTTTATGGCATGTGGATTATATCTCAATAAAGCTATTATTTTAAAAAGTGAAGAGACACTGAATCTTTACTGACTTCAGGACAGCCCTGACAGTATCTTATCAAAGAAGGAACACTTTTGAATTTGATAAGCTTGTGTGCATGATTTTCCTTTTCTCCTAAAGGCAGAGCCTGGGGACAGCTGTGCCCTAGAACCTGGAGCAAGTTCACAAGTTCAACCACCCTAAGGATCCCAAAGGTATCATCTGAGTCTTGCATCTTGCTCCAAATACTACTAAATCCGCTAAAAATCCAGCCCAACACTGACACATTGTTCCAAAAACAAGTAATTCAAGTTCTAGATCCTGATTAACTTTTAGGATTCCTGGTTCCAGTTCCCTGAAAAGATGAAAAACCAGTGAGGACTCATGGCCATTTTCCTGTAAGAGGGGTAAGTTCCCTTCCAAATGACTTAAGATTTTCCCTCTTGTTATGTACTCTCATTGAGAGCCCCAATAAAGGGGCCTGCAGATGGAGGGCCCTGAGATTGGGAAGCAGACGAGAACCCCCACATCCCAGGCTGCCTGTGGATCCCTTGAGTGGGATGAATTGGGGTTGAGCTTGGGCCAGGAGAGCAAATTCCTCTCTAGAAGGCAGGGTAGTGGTGGAAACTGTCTGCAGCCTGAGTGGCAACTTGGGAGGATACAGCTGAAGAAAGGAAAGTGTGGGTGGAAGGATTCTTTTGTGAATAAGGACATTCAGGTGCATCCTGAGATTGTTTACAAGGCCCAGTTCCTTTTAAGCAGTTGTCCAAATATTTTGAGGGCAAATGTTCAAAATGGGCCTGTTCCCATCCTACACAGGCACAGATTACCAGAGGGGCCCAGGAGTTACAATAGAGCTTCCTCTCTGTCAAGGGGAAAAGGGATAAAATATGCCACTGGTTCGGCCTGGACACAAACGGGCACAGACTGGTTGGGGACCTTTCCTGCCACTCTGATTTGAGAGCCAGCACTGACAGAGTATGTTCCATGTACCAGGCAACTTTCTGAGCACTTTACATATGTTAACTCCTTAACTCTTCACAATAGTGCATGCCATTGGTACAGTTATTATCCCCATTTTAAAGATGAGGAGACTGAGGCAGGCAGAGGTTATCATGCCCAGGGTCACACAGCACGCAGGTGGCAAAGCTGGGACTGGAGCCCAGACAGTACACTCTTCCTTGCTACATGATTTATGCCATTCACGGATGTCATTGGAAACCTCTTCTGAGAGGCTCAGGTGACCCAGCCGCTCGGTGCTCTTACTGCTTACCTGGGAGAGGCCGACGAAATTGGCTACGCTGAACACTGAGTCACCGAGCACCAACCTCAGCCTTCAAATAGTCTTCGTAACCATCAAGGCAGCCACACTCCAGATGGAAACCTAAATTTTACTAGTAATAGGCCCCATCAGGCCTTTGATCTGTGCAAACTCCCTCCTCCTACCTTTGGGTCTTGCCCAGAAATCAAAACCAGGTCCTGTATGTTATGAAGAGCAAGAAATGTCCAGGTCAGATGGAGGACGTGTTTCTTCAGAAGCCCCAGGGAGTGGAAACTAAGGTTCTAGTGTGAGCTTGTAGGATACTCTTACTATAAGAGGCTCTTCAATTCCCTGTTATGCTGGACTGTGGTGTCACTGGCAAGGAGGTTACGGAATGGACTGGGTGTGGTGGTGACGATGGTACACGCATAGGTAACCGCCTTATGTTGGGACTTTCTCAGTAATTCTATGGAGCTTGACTTTGGCTACAGCAGATGTTTATTAAGGCCTGTTGACCTAGTTGTCCTAACAAGACTTAACTTTATGGAGGCAGGTGGCAAAACTCCTTACTTCTTTTAAGAGCCCTGCTAGGGAGTTCCCTGATGGTGTAGTGGCTTAAGGCTTCGGCGCTGGCGCTGTCAGTGCTGTGGCCTGGGTTCGATTCCTAGTCAGGGAGCTACCCACATACCAAAAAGAAAAAAAAAAAAAAAGAGCCCTGCTAGTGTTAAATGGGAAAAGCTCAGAAGTGGCTGGACTTCACCAACCACAAGCTGCATTAGTGACCACCCCACAGCAACTTGGCCTACAAGAGAGGGCCCATCCTGATTCAGGAGGTCATGCTGGCTAAAAGCTAGAAAAAAATCAATTCAGTTACCCAAAGGTCATCCCCTAGAAGAGCTCCCTCAGTAAACACCACTTTAAAACACGGAAGGAACAAAAGAACATGTAGATCTTTATAGAAATACTGCATTCATTTTTTTTTTTTTGAGCACTGCTATGTTTAAGGCAAATATCACACATACAAACAGTCAGAGATGAACAGTATTTACGAAGCGTTAGAAGAGAAGGCTGGGAGACACCTTCAGACAATGTGAAAATGGGATATTCCCCAGCCAGGTCACTCCTGGTCTGATTCCATTTGTAGATCGAGAAACAGGGAGAAAACAGCATCTCTCTCCGTGGGAGGGGAGCCACCACCGTGGGAGATTTTCTATGGCAGAATCCTCTAGGCCATGGCACTGTCCTTGCTACATTTTCAGATCAGGATAGAGGGTGTGCAGTCACTGGGTCTAATCATCCAGCTCTAATTTCCACGTTTTGTGAAATTCACCATCAGAAACAGGAAGATCAGGATGCCAGACACACAACTTGCAGTTAGTTCACCTCTATCCAAACACAAACTTGCTTGGATTGGAGCTAAAACAATATATACACACACAAAATGTGGAAGAAAGATGAAGTATACTAAAGCCTGAAATGAATGTTCATTTACAGTTTGGATCAAACAACATGATTGTTTTCCCTTTGAAAACAGAAAGGTACAGTAGACTCTCTGTTAACCAGATCTCAAGCAACTGGCAAAAAAACCCTGAAGCAATACTACTACATTTATCTGGCATGGGTGCCGGTTAGCTGACAGTCTACTGTATTAGCAACAAGCTGTAGCCGGAGGGTAAAGGTTTCCAGGCACCTCTCAGCTCAGTTCCTGGTCACTTCTGGCTTCACAGGAGGCGGGAGTGGCTTAGCTGATTTATTAGAGTTTGGAGGGAGCCGGGTCTTCACTGGCTGGGTTGGCTCTGCGCCCCATGGCTCTCCCCCAGCATAGGCCTCTAATTTTAAAATGGAGGAGCTGGACTGTTTCTGTCCTGTTCACCCATTCTTATCACAATGGGACACACATTGTAATGGTGTGTTCCCCTTCTGCTGGCATGGGTGACAGCAAACTCACAGCAACAGGGAAAACAAGGGAATGAACAAGGTTGGAAGTTTGGGAGCTTTGATGGCCTGTTGTGGGGTGGCAGAACCAGGGCCTGGGCCTGGGAGTCACAGGGAGGTCAGGTACCCAGAAATGCGATGGGAGGTGGGGTGAGTAATTCATGAACATTTGAAGGACATGGGAAGAGGCTGCCTTTGATGTTATCAAGTACCATATTTTGGCGTGTATAATGTGTATTTTTTTGCCCAAATGTGAGGGAAAAATAAGGATGTGCATTATACCCGGGCAATACTAATTCTGTATCTACATAAATGTTTTAAATTCCTTTATTTATGCTTAGGAGTTAAAAGTGTAACTCTAGAAATCAAGAATGATATCTATATGCAAAATAATACCCTGGAATACAAAAATCATTTTTTATATAAAAAAGTACCTTGTATCTGTTCTTGTGTTTTGTAATTATTTGTTACATAAAATTTCTCACACCTCAGGTTAAAAAAATGAATGCTAAAATTCCTTTATAATATAAAAAACAAGTACCTAAATGGAAACAAATGAAATTTTGAATTGAAAAAACAAAAGAAGTTTTCCCTGAAAGTTTGGGCCTAAAATGTGGGCACACGTTATACACAGAAGCATATTATACACAGCAAAATATGGTACCTACTGAAGGAACAAATGGTGTGATGACGGTGGCTAAGCTACACGGAGAACAAAGGCTGTCTTCCCCAGGAGAGCGAGGCCTCGTGGAGAAGGGTACCACTTAGGTAAACAACAACAGCACAGGGCCGTTAGTATTTGAGATCCAAGAAGTGAAATGGTTGTCTTCATGAATCCGTTCAGTGTGCCTCACCAAATCCCTCTGAGGTAGGAAAGAGGCAGGTGACATCAGTCCCATTTTACACATGGGGTAAAGTGAGGCCCCAGGACTTGCTGCAGGTCAAACCTCAGACACACACCGACAGCGACACAGCAGGCCTATGCCCTGAAGGTCCTCCCTGTCACTGGTAACACTGGTCTTCTCCAGGAAGCCCCCTCATCTCGATTTAAACTGAGTCAGTTAGGTACCTGGAGGACACGTGGCGTAGAATTTTAAACTTTGATACACTGGCAGGAAAGGAAACCAAGTCCCTGGAAATCAGCCAAAGTGAGGGCATCTGGGGACCTGAGAATGAGGGCAGCCCCCCACAGTTCGTGGGTGGGTTTGCATGTTTTTCTTTCTTTTGCCAGAATGCGGCATTTTAGGAAGGGTCTAACTGAATTAAAACAGGTCAATAAACCAACCAGAGTCCTGAACGCAATGACCACATCACCCCTCCCCAGAGGAAGAGGCCTCTCTGTCCTGTCCCCGAATCAGAGTCGATGGGGATAAAGCTACAGTGTTGTCAGACGCTCAGGTCATGAAAACTTCCCCAAGGCTGGGATGAGGATGGGGACAATTGTGTGTGTGTCCTGCTCTGATTAGGCTGTTTCCCTTCATGCTGCGAGCTATACTCCCCCTCCTTTCTTGACCTCCAAATTTAGGTTGTTTATTAAATGCCACTGACCCAAGAACCCAGCAATGCTAGCACCATCCAGAGTACGTACTTCTAGCTTGACCGTGTGCAGTGCTTGCAGCCCCCCAGTGACCAGTGAATCAGAAGCTAACCACACCTAGTTGCAGCATAAACCCTAACACCTCGAGTCCCAGCTCAGTGAATTCCTGCCAAGGCCATGAAGTCTGGCATTTTTCCAATTACTACATCTTACAAGGCAATGTGATAGATGACAGACTACAAACCCCCAGATTTGCCCAGAAAGCACCCAATGTAGGGAGCAATGAAGAACACATCTGCATTTTTCCAAGTTTTCACCACCAGGTTCCCATGAGCCTGTTATCACCCAGAGCCTGGTGGCTCAAGGCCATGTTTCTGCCAGAGCCTGGTGCACACATAGTTGTACCTGGATGTGGATCAAACTAAATGTTGAGTGTCCTGGTCCTCGGTAAGGAGTTTCCGCTGGCAAGCCCAATGCCTGTGCCGAGAAGTGATCCTCAAAACGGTGATTAGGCCCAAGTACTGCCCGGGAGGCTAAAGTCAGTGAGGACAGTGCCTGGTGTGGGTGGCTGGACTGACAGGGCAGGGCACCACTCACTGCTGGCAGGCAGGCCTGAAGCTCAGCCCCATCACAGAACCGACTCCTTGGATTCTAGTTCTGGGACGCCAGCCACCGGGCCAGCGGGGTTCTGGTGTGTCACCAGAGGCGACGTCTCCTCCTCGGACTTGCAGTTGGGGATGGCTTCCACTTTCACCTCGCTCAGTTCCTCCTCCCCCTTCTTTATCGCCTTCTGATTCAGGTAGTGAAGAATGCCCGCCCCGAGGGCATCCCCTTCCACATTCACCACGGTGGTGGTACGGTCCCTGGTGGGAAAGGAAAAAGGCAGGTGATACAGCTGATGTCAGCTGCAGCTACAGTGAGGGGGGCGGGGGCAGCCCTGTCACAGGAGGCTGACGGCTACAAAGAAGCTGTGACCATGAGGGGCGCCGCTGTTTCCTGGACAGCATGCTAGTGGGGGCATGGGGCCTCACTTTCCTCTGAATTAATTTTCTTTTAGTAGTTTTTATTCTTATGAAAGTAATAGTTCTTCATTACAAAAAACTTGGGGAAAAAAAGAGAAGTGCAAAGAAATAAACAGAAGTCACCCACCCCCATTTCACAACCGAGTCAATCAGTACGAACATTTTGATATGTTTCCTTCAGCCTCCTTTCCATGCAAGTATTTTATGTGTAATAGACACCATAAAAAATCACATGTAACTGGGATAACTGTGTAGATAGGGTTTTGTGTTGAGCTTTTCTTGCACTCACTGCCACACTGTGGGAGTTTCCCTTCTTTTTCTCATTTCAACACTGCATCTCTCCTGAATGTTAATCTACACATGCATTCCAGGTCACTGGCCACACCACCTCGCAGAAAATAGCACTGTCCTTTCCAGAAGCTTGTCTTCCCAAAGATTAGCCCAATAACTACCCTTTGTCCATGGGGCTCAGAGGAAGTATTATGCCCATTATGAAGAGATGGGGGAAAATGTGAGCTTGCCTGAGGGTACTGGGGAAACTGAGGGCTGTGGACTCAGGGGCCACAGGGTGGTGGAGGGCTCACATAACTTCAGGTCTCCACTGGGCAGCCCGCCTGGTGCCCTATTTTCCTATTCCTGGGTGAGTACCTCTTAGATGCCTGCCTTCACCATGCAGACGAGGAAGGAAAGGGGCTTCGGAGCCTCGGCTCTGATCCTGTCCTACTCACCAGCTCAGGGATTGAGTTCCCTGTGATGAGGTGTTTGAACAATGCAGGTCTCTGTTGCACATTTCATTCTCAATGCTCTGAGGAGCACAGGATTCTGAGAGGCCCCTCTAAGTTTCTAGGGCTTCAGAAAAAAAGGTTGGAAACTCCCAATCATAGTGGGCGGAGGTCAGTGCCAAGCCCCAGTGTTCAGGTTTTCCCATGCCGGCCTCTGGCTAGCTTGGCTAGCCATGCCTTCATGCACTAATGCTGTCCCATGTGCCTGGAACGCTTCTATGCACTGTGCATGTGTGAGCTCATTTAATTTCCACAGCTCTGGTGTAGGTTCTATTATTATTCCCATTTCACAGGTGAGCAGACAAAGCACAGAACAATCCTATCACACAGGTAGTAAATGGCAAAGTTGGGATTTGAACCCAGGTCCCTGGGCTCCAGGGCTCATTTTCTTATGCATATGCTCTAATGTTGAACACCAGTACCTCAGCTGACCTTCCCTATAAAACAGGTATTGTTCATACCTGAAAAAGGTATAATGCAACTCACAAATCAATACCCAGAAACTGTTTGGTATCTTTCTAGGGACCCTGGTGATGGTGGTCTGGATTATACATCCTTCCTAACCCTCCCCTGAGCCTAAGCCAAGGCACTCACATTAGCTGGGTTCACCTTTTCTCCCCTCACAGAAATCACTCCTTAGACTTTCCAAGCCAAGGACAATCATTCTCAAAGGCTCACTGCTCAAATGGCTATGAATCCTATGCCTCCAACAATCTCCACAGATTTTTGTGCCCCCCACCCCCACCCCTGGGGCCTAGGCTGGGGGCCCAGCCCGTGCCTTGGCTCCATGCTTTCTTGGATGCTCTAAGCAAGTTCTCGGTAATGACATTTCATGGTCATTCATGGGCCCTCGACACTCATGTTTAATTTCTCCTAGCTCTAAATTTTGTCTTGCTAGCTCAACTGTGGGGTCCTTGACAAGGCAGGGAGCATGTCTAAAGTTTCTCCTCATGCCCCAGGTCCAGCAGAGTGGCAAACTCCTAGGGGACTCAGGACAGACTTTCTTTTGTTTGACACCCTTAGGACTTGCTACTTACACAATCCAGTCCACAGCCAGAATCAGAGAGAGGTCATGAGTGGGCAGCCCAATGGCCTCCAGTATAATGGCAATGGTGAGGACCCCTCCAGCTGGCACGCCTGCTGCTCCAACACTGGATGCCGTGGCCGTCACTCTAGGGGATGGCACAGCAGGGTCAGTCATTAACACGGAGCATGGAGTTGGCACAGAGAAATGCATGCCATCGCAGCCATGGCTTGGACATCGAAAACCACAAACCTAGATTCTGCTGGATGAGCCCATGAATTCAAATAATGAATTCACACTGTCCTCATTTCATAAATGAGACTCTCTCTAATCATGATGAGATTGGTATATATGAGGTTTTTTCAAAGGAAATCACAAGAAATACTTCAAGTTTTGACTTAAGCCTAATGATGGAGGAAAGACTAACGAACTTACAGAATGGTGAAAATCTGTCCTGCTCTCAGCTCTACGTTGTTGAGCTGGGCAATGAACACTGTGGCCACACACTGGAAGATGGCTGCTCCGTCCATGTTCACCGTGGCCCCGATGGGGAGAATAAACCTGCTGATCCTCTTGTCTACACCATTGTTTTCTTCAATGCACTTCATCATAGAGGGAAGGGTTGCTGAGCTGGGAATGGGAAAATAACCAACTATGAGAACAGTCCTTCCAAAGGTAATGTATTATTCAGCCCAGACCCTGAGCACCATCCTAGTTTCTGTCTTTCTCCCTTGAAATAAGAGAAAAATCAGAATTGTTTCTAAGTTTCTATTACAACGTGGGGTTTTGTCAACTCCCAAAGTATTCATACTCTGCCTCCCTAGATTTACCCATTATGTTACTTACCTCCATATGCCTGTTTAAATTTCTGAAGAACCCACATTGCCTCATGATACAAAACATTCTCTAGAAAACAAAGAACTATCAACTCCATATGTGCATTTCCTCTCTTGAACGCTTTCTCCCCACAAAGTATAAGGCAAACTACGTTTGATTTTCCTTTTAGGCCAAGAAGCAGAAATGGCTCTGAAAGTTTGGAAAAAGTAACTCTGTTCATAGATGGCTGGAAAAAACAAGACCTGCTCTCTACAGCTGCCTCTGCAGGCTTTGTAGAAGGCGGCTGGCAAAGCTGGGAAGTAGGTTTGTTTCTGTCTAAGCCTAATTCTTTTTACCACCACTACCTTGTCATATAAAAGTCCTTCAGGATGAAAGGCAATGAGCAGCAGAGAGGCAAAAACTACATGTGAGGACGAAACGATATGCTGCCATCCTTTGAATGTTTTCTTTGATGTATTTGGAAACCAATTTCTTTTTTAAGTATTTCCAATAATGACAAGGTGCATCTTTTGGATAACTTAGATAATCCTACTGTATTGTGGACTCCTGGAGAACTGAGCACACATCCCTCACCATGATGCCTTGATCTTCTAATTCATGCATTCAGAGGGAGAACTGGGCAGGTGTCATTCTAGAAACTTCTCTGCAATGCGTTGTAAGGGAAGTGGCTGCCTTCTTTTACTCAGGCAAAGCTTTTACTAATTAGGGTGAGGACCCACAGTTCCTATGGGATAAATAATGATCTGGCTGACCTCCAAGAAGCCAGAAGAAGGGGAAGGAATAAGGCAATCCCTCATACTGGTAATCCAGAATCCACCTTGGTAAGAGCTGTGGGGCTAATAATACAAAAAATCAGATGAGATCAACTTAGAATTTTCAAAGAATTAAAATATGTCAAGATGCCAGTTGTACATCCACCACTGGACTCACTTGGTTCCACAGTAACGGTTCAGAGCAGCCAAAGGCACCTGAACCCCACTCACCTAGAGCAGGTGGCAAATGCTGTTGCAAATGGTGTGAGGAGGCCAAGGAGGAAGTTAAATGGGTTTTTTCGTGTAAAAACAAAATAAATAAGTGGCAGAACAACTCCTCCATGAATAAAGTGGCCCAATATAGACGTGACGATGTATTTCCCAAGGCTGGTCACCAGCATGATGATGTCCTTCATTTCCACAATCTTGCTTCCAACCAGGAACATGATGCCCACAGGTACGTACCTAGGGCGTGAGCACAGGGTACTTGTCAGGAAGACTGATGTGATGATGGGGCTGGGAGATGCAGGCCCTTCCTAATACAGAATACAGGGACTTTCAGCTAGGTGATCTTCATTTCTCCCTAGGATGACCCTGAGGAACAGAAAGGGAGGGGCCCGTTTTACAGGCCATGAAACTGAGTAAAATCAACATGATACATCAACATGCGTAACCAAATTAGGACCAGAACCCAGACTACTTTCCCCTTGGATATTATGTTCTTGACAGATAGTTGCTACCAACCATATGGGCTCCCAAGGGAAAGGCAGAGAACTCTTCAGGATCATAGCCTCTGGGACTGCAGCTTGACTTCTGGCTTTGCTCACGCTTGTTCTGAGAACTCAGAAACACACAAGACTAACACCTATTTGGCAGAATTGCTGTGACGCAGAATAGAGACAAAGCTGGGACTTCTGTGAAGTTTTAAATTCTTCCTGGTTTGGAAAACATGATTCTGTGGGAAAAAATCATTAACAATGACCCTCTGGAAACACTCCTGGAGCGTGAAGATCTTTTAATGGGGGATAGGAAGGAAGGAAGGAAAGGAATAAATGATGGGAGCTACAAAGAACAAAAGTCAGTTGTTTTGAATTTAATATCAATTCAGGAAGAATTTTATAAACATTGACTTTTTTGGTAAATTTTAATTATATAGATAATAATGTTACACAGTTCAACTTTCAAAGGGTACAAAAGTGTAGTATAAGTCTCCCTTCTACCTCTGTTCCCCAAGCACCCAGCCTCCTTCCCTGGAGAAAGCCAATGTCAGGGGTTTCCTAAGTTTTCTTTCCAGAGGTATTCTAAGCAGTATTATTAATTTTAAATCCCATGGACACATTCTCCTTTCAAAAAATTAAAACATTATAGATTAGGCCAAAATCGCCTCTAGGCACAACGCTCCAGCCAGACCAGATAATCATTCCTACTTCCTATCACTTAGGTACATAGGCATGCATTTAACTTTGTGTTTACTTTGAACGCCGCATTATGTCAATACATAGACATCTACATCATTCTGGGTTTTTTTCAATTGTGGTAAAATATACACAACATAAAATTTAACATATTAACCATTTTTAAGTGTACAGTTTAATGGCATTAAGTCCATTCATGCTGTTTGTGCAACCATCACCACCACCATCTCCAGAACTTTCTTATCATCTCAAACTAAAACTTTGTACTCATTAAATAACTCCTGTTCCCGCCTCTCCCTATCCTAGTAATTATTGTTCTACTTTCTGTCTCTATGAATTTGACTGTTGGAGGCACTTCTTATAAATGGAATCATACAATATCTGTCCTTTGGTGTCCGGCTTATTTCACTTAGCAGGATGTCTTTAAGGTTCATCCATGTTGTAGCCAGTGTCAGAATTTCCTTCTTATGACTGAATAATACTCCATTGTATGTATGGTTTTATACCACATTTTGTTTATCCATTTGTCAATGGACATTTGGCTGTTTTCACCTTTACCTCATTATTTTTAAATATCACCCTCAGAACCAAAAGATTATAGATTGCTTTGTTATTTATTGCCCTGCTGATGGACATTTAAGTTGTTCCCAGGTTTTCATCATTAAAATTAAGGCTGCAAACAGGCTCTTTGTGCCCACGTGCCTGCATGCCCTAGGCAAAGACACCAAGAAGTAGAATGGCTTACTTACAAGGTGTGCATATTTTAAATTTTAATAGATACCAACAAGTGGTTCTCTAAAGTGGTCATCCCAATTCACATTCCCACCAGAAAATACTCCTTTCCCTGTACCAGTGGCTTTCATTTGGGCATGATTTTGCCCCCAGGAGATGTTTGGCAATGTATCCTCACCCTTACCAATACTTGATAAAACCTAACTTTTCATTTCCCTGCTTTCTAATGAGTTAGGCATCCTTTAAAATGTTTACTGGTCATTCAGGTTTCCTCTGCTATAAACTGCCTGCTCATATACTTTGTCTATTTTCTGACAGTTTATTTAGTCTTTTTTCTTTTTCAGTAATTAGAATGCTATATTATTGCTTCTCAAACTACCTTTGGTGAAACACCAGTTGGTGATGGACCAATATTATTATACAAGGCAATACAAATTAAATATTAGAAAAAATGATCATGTGCTTGGACATTGCAGCCATATGAAACTGCTATAAAAGTTTCTTAAACACTTATTCTCAATTTCCCTATGAATCTCATTGCAGACAGAAAAACAGTTTGTGAAACCAGTCCTTTGGCTACTAATGCTTTGAGTTTGTGTGTGTGTGTGTGTGTGTACATACATACTACATGCAAATATATATAATTTTTTTTCTATAAGTGTCTTATCTTTTAACTTGGTTCAAAGTATCTTTTGATAAAGTCAAGTTTAGTAGCTTTTCATGGTTTTTACTCTTTGTATTTTGTTTAGGAAGACTTTCCCTACTCTTAATATTTTTTCCTACTGCTTTAGGAGGACTCTTTCCTTTCTCCTCTCTCCCTGTGTAGTTAATGCATGGGTTGGCACGATGAGTTTTATTGGATCATAGCCACACTCCTGTGATTATAAATTATCTATGGTTTCTTTTGTCCTGCAATGGCAGAGTTCAGTAGCTGCGACAGAGACCATATGGCCTACAACATTTGCTGGCCCAGCACTTAATCTATTGAGAAGTTATTTCTGTGAATAATACAGGCAAGGCAGGTTCTTTGATGTTGGAGTAGGTAATTAGTGAAGGATAGAAAGCAGAAAGAGCTATTGCTGAAGATCCCCTCAACACCTGGTTGAGATCCTTTAACCAGTTAACACATTTTAAACCCCAATTCTGTGTGAGATGCACTTTCTGGGCAACAGATCTCATACTGCAGTTAGACAGCAGGGGCTGCCTTACCGAATACCTGCTTATGTGATTAGTATGTCAAACTGAAGACATGGCTGTACATTGGTTTCCAGATTGAAAACAAATGCCTTAACATAGGAACATCACTCTCTTGCACAGTTTCCTTTAATTCAAACTATGGAAGAATTTTAGACTAAGAAAATAAGCCAGGAAAAGAACTTAACCTGCGATGAAAACACATTTTTCCTTTCTGAAACTATTTCTCTCCCCGAAACAACAGTTATATGAAGTGTCATGTTTGCAATGATAAGAGTCAGACTCTGGAATGTTTGCTGAGCAAGAAAATTTGGCTTAGTAAAATAAACACTGCCAGTGGGGGCTCTGAACTTGGCCTCCTACTCAATTTCAAACTTTCCTACCAAATTCCAAGCTTCTCTAAAATTAGTCCAGCTGCCACCCCAATGCCTTCTGAGAAGGAGAAGTTCTGGGATATTTAAGGGTTGGCAATTAGGAAAATGCTTTGTGTATGAAAGGATAGACCAGTTTCTTGACAATGAAGGGTAGAAACTAAAACCTCTGGGAGTATGGCTTGAGTAAACCAGCAGAATAAAGCTTATGAGGGACTGCCACTAAAACTGGTATGATTTCTGAGAAGTTACTTTAAGGGATCTGGTCACATTTTTACCTTTTAGCCAAAAAATCAATCTAACAATTTTTATTAAATACTTATATATTTTTTTATATATAAAGAAATATTTATATATAAAAAATGACCATTCTAAGTTTACAGATACATGAGGTAAAGATGGATCTGTCCTCCATGTTCTGAAATAGTAAGGGGCCCCTTTGAAGTGTGAAGTCTATTGTTTTAAGATAAATGAGTCACTCTTATTTTATGGAGCTGATAGCAAACTCATGGAATTCATTGTCCTACATGATATGGGCTTCCCATATGATATGGAATGATAAATAGATCACCAAAGATAGACCCATAAGAGGTCACAGTGGGTTCTGAGGAAGTAATTGGTCACTATTCTCTACGTCTGATTCTCTGAGCTCCTGGACAAGAGTAGAAACTGCCCCCACTTCATCACCCCCTGTACCAGCACCAACCTCTGGTGCATCAACCACATACAGGGCCCTGAGCTGGTGGTCCCATGGGGGTGACCTAGACTAGAGTCAAGTTCTTTTCTGGATGGCAGGAAAAATAAGAGGGAGAGTAGGTGGTGGGGTGACACTTACCACATAATCCATGACACCAGCACCATCGTTGCCTCATTGAAGGCATTGAAGAAACGAATGAGCTCTTCTCCTTCAGAGCCTAGTTTCTTTAGGGCCACTCCTAACACCAGGGCAAAAAGAACCAATCCTAAAATGTTCATCCCTTCGATCTCAGTGCCAATGGGAATCTGTAGAATCACAGAGGACAGAGGGTTTAAGCTTACAACACATGAGTGAGAACTAAAGTTACATTTGCTTGGTGTCTCCACCAGACTGAAACTCTATGCCCAGAATGAGAAAAGGTTCATATTTCCTTTAACCTTCAGCAGTTTCATAAATCAAGTGGTAGCAAAATCAAGGGGAGTCTAAGGATGCAAAAAGTCAACCAACAAAAATTTCACCTAGTTGTTAACTCTAAATGCTGTTCAGGACTAGCATAGGTTGAAGCAAAAAGTAGTGAGCTCCGTCACTGGATATATTCAAGTAGAGTTTGGGCAATCAGTTCAAAGGGTTGTTTTTAAAAGAGCTGGTTGGTGAAAAGTTAGTTCCCTCAGATCAAGAGTCAATGATTACAACCTTGCCTCCTAAATGTCAACTAATTCTTTGTGGCTAGGCTGTTATGATTCTCTCCTTACAAACAAATTTCACAAAAGATTTTTCAGGATCAATGTGGGTATTTTCAGGTATTTGTTCCTGAATCACTGACTTAAAATGTTTAGATACAATGTGTTCTTTATTTTTCCCAGTGTTGTTGACTCTCACTACAGCAAGCATAATTAGATAGACATTTATTCCACCAAAACACATGAAATTCTGAATGGGAACCATACGTCAGCATGGTGAAAATAGAAAGAGCATTTTTACCATAGTTCTGCCCTGAGTTCTAGTCCCAGTTTTAAGTTCTGAGCTTTAAGTTCTTCAATTTCAAGTAGTAGTAAATTGGACTAAACCAGTAGTTTTCAACTTTTTTTTTTTAATGTGGAACTTACTTTTATTTCAATCAAAGAAAGACTGGTAGCACTCAGAGCCCCTCAGCCCTGGACAGGTGTAGGTATGGGGGTGGGGATGAGGCCAAGTATCTCCTTCTTTCCATGACAGTTCTGTGGCTGAACTGAAAAATCCTTGAAGTCCCTTGTCCCTTCCAGCTCCATCACGAAGGCTGGGACCTAGCCTAGTGTCTGGCAAACATAGTTACTCAAAAAAGTATGTGTGAATGAATAACAGCTAGAGTAAGTTAAGCCCTAAGACAAGTTCTACATGTAGGGGTAGGTTAAATCACCTAATAATTGTTTTTCAGGATAGCAAAAGGGGTGTTACAGAAAAATGGGGAAGTTAGTTTCAATTTGAGGAGATGGATCTGCTAAAGATTCCAAAGTTATAGAAGCTGGCCTTTGGCAATGCTGCTACATAACCAAAGAACAAAGCCGGCCTGCATGCTTCAAACAGTCCACCCAGACACTAAAGTTTTCAGCATTGTGCATGCTCCTTCCATTAAGAAGCATTATTTGCTTTGTGAGTACTTGTCACAGTGACATTATAAAGAGCTTTACCTTTTCACGGGTTACGTTTCCAGTGCTCGTGTTGTGGATCGCCTCTTTATAATCCGTTGCATACTACGAGCAAGAGAAACAAAAATGGGCTGTCAGTTCACACGAGATGAACCCAGGGGAACCAAGAGGATTGCTGGCCCTCTTGCTACTCCATCATTATTCACTCCGAGTGTTCTGGGCATTCCTCATATGGCTACCCTGACAAGGGCCTCTAAGAACTGTACAAAAGTAACTGAAGACCAAGGCAACCTATATTCTAAGAGGCCTTTGAGTTACTTACGGATTCAAAGAGACAGGGAGAACTTCTTTATGTCTTTTGGACAGTGGTTTGAAGGAGAAGGTCTGCCCAATTGCATGCTGATGGTTTGATATTTCAAACAGCTAATAGTTCATACTATTTGGAGAAACTTGGTTATTAATCCATAATGCCCAAGTTCACTTTTCAACATGTCATTTTATTTTCATTTGTTTATTTACATTCCACTTTGTTTCAGATGCTTTTCAGCATGTTTCTAATCTGACTTGAGCCTCCACTCTCCAAAGCAAAGGATGACAGGCAAGATGGTGTTTTCTGGCTGAGTCTTTGGGGAGACCCATTCCTCAGAGGTGACACATCTCTCTAGCTTTGGCCCTACACTTGACTTCACATTACTTCTGCAGAATGCACACAGGTACCTCCCTGTGGCAGCATGTGCTGTTGAGTGAATCTGTTATGAAACACCCTTCCTGATCTTTTCTTAGGACACTGACTTCTGAACTGTCAAGAGCAGCTCACTAGGAGGTACAGACCCACAGTCCTGCTTTGTGCTTGCTGGTCTTGGAGGGGCTCTGCTCTCTCTCTCAGCTTTGATTCATTAGGTTTCAGACAGGCAGAAGTGTTTAGTAGTCCTGTGATTAAGGGTGGCAGGAGAAGCAAACTCACCTCACGGCTTCTGTAACAGGCACAGAAACCCCCACAAACCTTTTAGTTTTCTTCTATTTCACATTATCTATACAAGCGACAGCTGTGCTTATATGCTTTTTTTTTTTTTTTTTTTTAACAGAGAGGCTGTAAATAGGAACAGAGAAGTCTCTCCTTGAAAAGGGCAATCAGATTAGTCCATCTAATCTAGACCTTTATACTCCTCTGTGTAAAGCATGGCCACAGGGAGGTTACTTGAAGCACTGGTAAAATTAGGGAAAAACTAGAAACAAACTGAACGTCCATCAACATGAGACTGATGGAGTAAAATCATAATACACTCATACAATGGAATACAGCCGATAACATTATGCAAAAGGATATTTACCAACATGAGAAAATGATCACAATATACTGTCTCTAAAAAGAGCAAGTTACAAAACGACATGCGTAATATGTGCACATGCAAATAATACATGTAGCATCATTATTTTTAATAGGTATGGACATGCATAGAAAAAACAGATTTGAAACATGTATAACCAAAATGTCGATGGGTAGCTCTAGGTAGTGGTCATGGGTGATTTTTGTTTTCTCCCTCTATTTTATACTTTTTTTTTTTTTTGTAAATGAGCATATATTATTTTTATAATCAGAAAAAAAAACATAAAAGTGGACTTTTAACAAATTCTAAAATATTTAAGAGAGCTCTAAAACGTGATTTGATGGTATTTCTCAGGTGATGTGAAAAGATGTCAGAATGAGTGGGATATTTTAGGAAAACGTTTTTTGTTTTGTTTTGTTTTTATTCCAGGGGCCCATCCATAAGACTTTAGACCAGTGTTACCAAGTTTTGTTAACAACAGTATCCCTCCCTACTCCATTTTACCTAACTTGTAGCAGTAATTTATACATCCCCCGCTCCATCAAAATGTTGTATTTTTAGCAAAGCATTAAGCCTTACCGTTCGAAAAGCTGCAACCACAAGATTTGAGGGAAACAGGTTTCTGTTGGAAAAGAAAGCATTTCATCAGTATTATTAAAACTCAGCATTTTAAGAGGCCCCTTCCTGACAGTCTCACACAGTGTTCCCCCCTTCTCCTCCTCCAATAATGACTGCTATCTCCTGCTTGACCCAAACATCTGACTATGCCTCGGCTGCTGGGCAACAACAGATACTCGAGTGCACTGATTTTTATCTCCTCTCCCTCATGCTACGCCCTGATATTTAGGCTTCACTCTATCCAACCACACCAGAGTAACTGCACCTGTTTTCTTTCCCCAAGAGGTTAAGTCCTATTGGAGTGGTTTTCAATGGGACTGGAGGTACTCACTAATGAAATCCATAGTGTTTTTGTTGTCTCAATAATTGGGGGTCATTCCTGGAACTGAGGCAGTATGTGTAGGAGAAAGTGCCAAGTCTCAGCCATTTGTTCCACTAAGTGTGACAAAGTCCTTACAATAAATGATCTCAAGGCCCTTATACTTTCCAATATCCTGTATGAAATACCTGTAGATGAAAACCTTATTATAATTACTTGAGCCTAAACTAACTATCAAACAAGGTAGTTTCTGCATAATTTGAACATACTCATATACTGAATTTTCTAGGAATAAAGCTACTGTGAATTGTGATGATTAATTTTTTGCTTTGTTCAGAATATTTCTAACCACCATGCATCTTTCTGGAAAAATCACATCACCAACATCAAATTGTAGGATTTGGGTCCTTAATTGCACACACCAGTATCAAGTATCAGTTTGTATTTATAGCTGTGTCATTAATGGTAAATCTAAATTCACCTAGCCACTTTGTTTTAGAGTATTTACACATTGAAACACATTATTTTTATTATAAATTTCTCTTGTCTTTTATATTACAGTTAATTTACAGTGAGATTTTTGAAATTATGTGTAGGTAAATTTATTTATGGATTTCTTTTCAGGATAAAGGTTATTATAAAATATTTGTAATATTTTACAAAAGCAGGGCAATAGAACTAATCGAGTTAAGCTATATTTTGAAATTTAAGTTTATTCATGCAAACCGTTTTCACTGAGGGCCTCCTTTGGGTCAGGCTCTGTGCAGGATGCTGGTCTTGATATATAAGAAAATCCCACTGACAGTCCATTAGTTCTACCCACTTCCTATAAGAATAAGTCTGGAAGAGTAAAAGACTTTGGATCATCCTTTCTAATTTGCACCGATTCTTTCTTCTGTGGTTGAGTAGTTCACCTAGCACTAGAATCCCTAGGCAACTATTTATTCACAGTGTGTTCAGTTTCAGAGGCAGGCAGGCTTGACTGCAGCCCAGCGTGGCAGGAAGTCTAAGATGGTCCCCTGGAAGCCACACCTGTGTGTAATACCCTCCCCTTGAGTGTGGGTGGGGCCTATGATGTACTTCTAGCCAAGAATATAGAGCAAAGGTGATGGGATCTCACTTTTGTAATTTGATTAAAAGTGTGGCTTCCATTATGCTAGAAGACTCTTTTTTCACTGCCTCTGGGTTTCCATGCATGATGAAACAAGTTACCTTGTTGGAAAGGCCCCATATGGCAAGAAACTGAGGGCCAATAGCTAACTAGAAACTTCAAGTACCTGTATTCTGCCACTGACCATGTGACCTCACAGGTGACTCCTTTCTCAGCAGAGCTGTTGGATGAGGCCTTGTAAGAGATTCTGAAGCAGAAGGCTCAGCTAAACCATGCCACAATTCCTGAGCCCACAAATCTGTGAGATAACTAATATGTGTGATTTTAAACTGTTAAATTTTTGGTAATGTGTTAAATAGTAATAGATGACTAGTACACCAGCCAACAGGGTTAATGAATGTAAAAATGAGTTCATTACACTCGGGGTGCTTCCACAAGACAGCCAGCATGTAGAGACTACAACACAGCATTTTCCAAACGCACTTATCTATGAGACCACAACTACTTTTAATATATTTAGAGAATTCCAGCAAGAACATGCCTGCATTTAAGCAGACAAAAATGTGATCTTCAGTGAATTAACTATTACAAAATGGTGATCAGAAATTTGAGTCCTATCACAAGCATATTCACTTTAGAAACAACTTAGATGATAAACAACTTACATTTGCTTATTATTTCCATTACAAAGTACCTTTGTTACATATTTCAAACTTGTAGGGTAGGTTTGGTATTTCATTTCCATTTGCTATACTAGTTAGAAGCAGAAATAGATCCTGAGCCAAGGTTTCCCTGTTCTGCATCCACCACGACAACTCTCAATAGTTTCCAGACTGAGCTGGTCACTGGGTTCTCTCCCTCAGAGAGCAGGAAAGTCAAGGGACAAGCTGGGTTAGAGGCCCTCCATCTTCTCCATAGGGAACAACCTCCCCTGCAAGTACCTTGTATCTTTCAGAAAGTAGCAGTTTCCTCAGCTGGTGCAAGCACAGCCTTTCTCACAGCCTTGAAATGCTGTGAGAAACACACTATCTGTTTAAGCCCTTCCATTTGGCCTGCCTGGTCTTTTTAGTATGAGCAATAATCCAATACTGTCTCACCCAGAATGGACCCTGACCCTAACCCACAACTTCTGGTCCAAAGAGCCACTGACATACTGACCTGTTTTCAGACAGCCTGCAGTATCCATTCTACAAAATCCAATTGGAACAGAGAGGTATAGATAATAAATACTACAGGCAAAACAATTCCTACCAAAAAAAAAGAAATCAACTTTCTATGATGAACACAATGTGTTCTGGCAGTTTCTTATGAAGTTAAACATTCATTTACCACGTGACCCAGCAATTCGATTCCTGGATATTTACCCAAGAGAAACGAAAATATATGTCTGCAAAGGGACCTACCTTTATTTATAATAGCCCAAAACTCAGATGTCCATCAACAGATGAATGGACAAGCAGATTATGATAAATCCACAACGGAATCCCACCTGGCAATAAAAAGGAATCAGCTACTGGTACATGAGGGCTGTCTGGAAAGTATCCAGCCATGTAACCATTCTCGCTATATCGACAATGGCTGGATTTTTTTCTGGACAGGCCTTGTATACAACCGGGATAATCTTAACAACATTGTGCTGAGCAAAGGAAGCCAGACAAAGAAAAGTACATGCTGAATGATTCCACTGATATGAAACTCTAGCAAAAGCAAAACTCTCTATCCACAACTGCTTGGAGCCAGGGGTAGAGAGTGGGGATTGCTAAGAAGGGTCATGGGTGACAGAAATGTTCAGTGTCTGGATTGTGGTGATGGTTAAATGAGTTACCTATTTGTTAAAGCTCACTGAACTGGACACTTATATGAGTACATCTTTACTGTATGTAAACCATATCTCAAAACTTCTTAAAAAGTTTTTGAAAAGATGCAGTGCTAACTGCCATGGAGATTTTACAACCAAATACATATATTCAATTGAGATGATGGAACTTTCTTTAGGTTACACAGCTCAGCTCTCAGATTAATCCCTGGAAAGGGACTGCTTGGGGCAGCGAGCTGAAGCTCAAGCATTCGCAAAATCACTCATTTCCCTCTGTCCCTCTGGTTGCCACAGGCCAGGAGCAGGAGCCGTCTCCTCTGCCCGCACAGAGGGGCCAGGAGATGAAGGTGTGGGAGGTAAAGCAACACATGTGACAGACCATGCCTTTGCTATTGTATCTAAAAAGTCATTGCCATACCCCAAATCACCTAGGTTTGCTCCTTTTATTTTCTAGGCATTTTATCGTTTGCCTTTTTCATTTAGGTCTGTGATCCATTTTGAGTTTTTATGAAGAATGCGAGGTCTGTGTCTACATTCATTTCTTTTTGTTTTGCATGTGGATCTCTAGCTGTTTCAGCATCATGTGTCGCAAAGATTATCTTTTACTCCTTTGTCAAAGATCAGTTAACTATTTTTATGGGGGTCTAATTCTGGCTCTGCATTCTGTTCCACCGATCTATTTGTCTATTGTTTTGCCAATACCACACTGTCTTGATTACCGGAGCTTCATCATAAGTCTTATAGTTGGGTATTGTCAGTCTTCCAACTCTGTTCTTCTCTCTGCACTCTTCTTACCCCTCTCTCCTCTGGCCTTAAACATGGATGCTGCTGTGAACTCTGCATTTTTCTTATTCCTGAGTCTCCTGTATTTAGGGATCAGCTGCTTCTCCTGCAGGCAGTTCTGCTCCCCAGAGCTCTTTGTCTTCAGGCATTGTTCCCAACTCTTCACATTCTCAAATATTTCCTTTTTCTGTTATTTGATCCTGAGAAATTTACTTGAATTACATAATATCAGGTATACATTTGACCAAAGCTTCTGAAACATTAGTAGGCCATGAAATCAAATGTAGTGCTCTAACCAGCATTTTATAAAACATGTAATACAGCAGACAGAATGGAAAATATTACCATGTATCACATTTAAAATGTTTTGTGGAACTGGTGTTTTGGGTTGTGTATGTGGGTAGGGGTGCATATATGTGGATGCCATAATTTAAAATGTATTTCTTATAATGGATCAAAGTAAAAAACATTTGCAAAAATGCCAAGACCATACTATTAAAACCAGAGACCCAAGTCAGACCAAATTGGGACAGAATGAATGGCAGGCCTTTCCAGTGCTATAGGACTCTCTGGATACGTTCTTTAAAACAAAAGGAAAAACTGGTATGAGCCGAGGCTGACCTGGCAACAGCAGAACTTCTGTTAGAGGTACTGTATAGACTCATGCAGCTTACATGATTAAAAACTTCAAAATGTTCATTCTTTATACATCTGGTACTATTTATTTTTCTGATCCTATTGTCAAGGGTGGTATGCATTTCCCTGTTTTATATGAGAATATAAAACAATTTACTTTTGCTTAGGTATATTTTTTGTTCCAGAAGTATTTCCTTTTATTTAAGTTCAAAAATTCTTTATTGAGTTTATGAAAATTTCAAAGGCTCTTCAGAACAGGATATGGCTCACAGTATTTTCACCTGATATTTATTATCCCTGGTGTTTATTGTTACAGGGTTGGTAACAGGGATGTGCCCCTTCTGATCTTGATATTCCCTACAAGGCTGGGAGCAGAGGAAGGGCTGGGGTAGTGAGTTCACACTGTGGTGACAGTGGGGGGTGCAGGGGAGTAATCTACCCTCTTTTTCAGAGCCATGTCCAGTTTTAGGTTCTAGCTGGAAAGATGCTGGGCCTCTGGAGTGGGGACTTTTTAGGAAATAAGGCTAAGAACAGAATTTATTCTCTACTGACTCTGGGTAGTAAACACATAAGGTAACACATAAGATGACGCACTGTAGAATTGTACACCTGGAACTTAGGTAATTTTTGCTGACTAATGACACCCCAACAAGTTTTACAATAAAAAAAAAGAATTTATTCTCTGTATTAATTAGCTCCCAGCTGTCCCTGAGAGGCTGGGACACACTAGAATATTAGCAAAACACTCAAATATTAACTCATTTATTCCTTATAAGAAGTCTAGGTAGTAGAAACTATTATTAGCCTCATTTTACAGATAAGGAAACTGAGGCACAGAAGCTAAATGACTTGTCCACACAGCTAGTAAATTTTTAAAACAACACAGTGCTAACTGCTATGAAGATTTTACAACCACAAAAATACATATATTCAAAAATACATACATTCAAATGTAGTTGACTCCAGTGCCTGATCTTAATCACTACCCACAGAGCCTCCCTGAGTGTATGTTCTTTTCAGTCTCTGAACTATTCAGGTATTCTCTGGGTGGCAGAAGGAATGGTGTTGCATTAAAATCTTTAAAATGTTTTTTTTTTTTAATTACAAGCTGCCATCTTCCCCTTTAAATGACAAGTTAAGTTGAGAAACCTTCGTTAATTTGGATGCTTGTTAGATTTGCTAAGAGTCTTCATCTTGTTTATAGAAAAGAAAGTCATAGACATAGGTCAAACAACCTACCATGGCCAATTAAAAAAAAAATCACTCACTATTCACTCTTCTGACTGTGATCTAGGGGCTAATATTAGAGGTCAGCCTCTGATAGGCTTCTTTGCACCTATTTTAAAAAAATGTGTTCTTTGCAGCATGACAGGCATCATATTTACACCGGTCTTCGGGAAGGAAAGTAAGTCCCTCATGCCTCCTTTAGTGAAGGGAAAGGCTCATAGCACTGTCCACCGTTGAGAAAATGAGCACAAGGGAAAATAAAAGACAGCAAGCAGCCCAAGGCCACCCTTCTGGCTGCCAGGGCAGACAGAGCCCCGGCTCAGGAGCTGTCTCTACCCGCTCCTTCTGGTTGTCCACTAGAAAACCATACAATTTAGCATCCAGATGAATGTTTAGAAGCCAGTTGCCTCGATCCTTTCCGTGCACAGCTGAAGAAAACCGAGGTAAACTTCGGAGACCAGAAACACGTAACGTAGGGGGAAAGGAAACTAGAAAGTCAGGGAGGACACGTGAGGCTCTCTGCCCCATTTCAGAAGGGAAGGCTCTTCTGTGTTTAGTTTTGAGTTCTCGTCTTTTCCCAAATTTCCCGTAGTGTTGATTCCATTAGTACAAAACAATCAGTCACTGTTCATTTTTTCTCTAGGCTTTGTTTCTTTCCAACTTGTAGTTCCATCTTGAAAAAACAAATGAGAAATCATGGCTGGGAGACCCTGTGGGAGTTCCAGGGCACTTCACCACCAGGAAAGGTGGTGACAGCAAAGCCTGGGTGGCAGCTAGACTACACTAAGTCATCAGAGACGTCGCCCACTCCTTCCAGGTGTTTAAGTTCTGGGCAGTTACCAAGTGAGGGCCTGCTGGCTAACTGAGGTGTTTACTGGCAGTCTCATTTCATTCACGTGCCCACAGGCAGAAAGGACTTGCCCTGCTTTTGTTGAAGAACATGCCCAGAGTCACATAAAATCGACATCTGTGAGGTTTCTTTGAAAGAAGCAATTTAAACATTTTTACCCAGGGACTCCCCAGACCATGTTGCTCAGACCATTTCCTCTCATGAGGTGCTCAACGTGAAAGCCAAGTCTGAACACTTTCCTTTACCGAAGGGGCTCATCTGCTCTGTTGAGAGGAAATAGGCCCTGACCCAGTCATGCCTTTACCTGGTTCCTCTTTTGGCCCAAAGCAAACATTTCTGAGACAGACCAGCAGCATGGCATGCATTACTATGGCATGCTGATCTGGGGGATGGGAGAGTGGTAGAAAGAGAGCCTGAACTGTGGAGCATGAAACCCCATAGTTCTTCTAATCCCTTCTTTAATAAACCACTCTGTGACCTTGAGCAAATTACTTAATCTCTTCATGGCTTAATTTACTCAGTCGTAAAATAGGATGACCACCTACACAACCTTTTTCCATGAGATGCTAGATTAAATGCGGCCTCTGGTAGCATTACAAAACACTACCTATTCCCAACAAGCCACAACAAAGGTCCTCAGTCCTTCCCTGTATCTGTAGCCTCAGTCACTGAAAAGTCTGCATCTATACTGAAGGCTAGGCCTTGATGCTGGTCACCATTCACTTCAGAAGTGGGAGCTGAAGGGGCCTGGATCTAAAACTGGAAAGCCACAATTAGATATAAGAAATCCCTTCTGGGGCCTTTGGTTATAAGGTAACCGCTCACCCCACCCCCCCACCCCACCCCCATTCTTTGGCCACTGCCCCTCTCTTAGCGATAAGAGAATACTACTGGGTACAACCAGCACATCAGAGCTGGGCACCCACATTCCCCTGGACCACTGATCCCTCACTGAGGTGTCCAACCTTTTGGCTTCCCTGAACTACACTGGAAGATTTGTCTTGGGCCACACATAAAATACGCTAATACTAATGTTAACTGATGAGCCAAAAAAAAAAAAAAAAAAGTTCACAAAACATCCACACAATGTTTTAAGAATTTGTGTTGGGTCATATTCAAAGCCATCCTAGGCCACAGGTGGGCCACCTTCCCTCCCAGAACAGCTGACAGATATACTGAAGGTAATAAGCCAAAGGCAATCTCAATCTTAGTAAACTGCTTTCAGCACCCACCTAAAAGTGAGTCCCAAAACTTTAAGGATCTCTAAAGGTTCCAAATATCAAGCTGTGATCTCATAAAAATCCTAATAGGCCATTTCCATATGCCTTTTTGTAGGAACTTTCTGGTCTACCTCATCTGAGATTTTTTATTTTTCAATGTAATGCCTTGAACTTCTTTTGGTTGTTGTAGTTTCAAATGAATAGTCTTTCTCTTAAGTGGCAGACAGTCATCACATTTTCCAGAGGGAGAAATGGAAACAGCAGGAAGTCAAGTCACTTGGCCCAGGCTTTGCTGTGTTTCACAGCCTCAGCAATGAGCTTTGCCTCAGTGACTTAGACAAAACACACCTAAGTCTCCAAATCCAGAATTATCAGAAACCTGGAGGGGGCGCCAGCCAGCTGAGCTCCTCACTCAGTTGCACTTGGCCAGGTCACTAAATGCCTGCAGGCGGCAGTTTCCCCATGAACTTTGGGCTAGTGGAGAAACTAAGAGAGGCCGGTTTGGGTAATCCACAGAAACTATACAACACCTCAAGGGATGAAAAGTGACTTCTCAGAGCCACAGAAATCTGGCAAAGCTAAATGAAGATGCTTCTCTCTTCCTCTCCTCTAGAACTCACACCTTCCCACAAATAAGAGTCTTTGAAATTTGCAATACTTTACACTGAACTTGACTATGGGGTGGACAGCAACCTGTCCCAAGCCTCTAGGAGAGGCTTGTCTGGGTAATGGGCCCCACACAACTAACCCCAGCCTCCTTATCCCTGGGTCCACTGACAACGCTTCAAACAACTGCCACCTTCCTTCCAGCCAAAGGGCTGAAACAGACAAGGCCATAGATTACAGGCCAGGATGGCCCAACAGGCAAAATTTAACCAATGCTCCCAGAATCTTTTGGGACCGTGGGGAGAAAATGGGGTGAAGATAGCTGGGAGTAGTCAGAATGCAGCCAGAGAGTATAAAGTACTAAGGCACACTCACATCTAACGGTAGGACTGGCTCTTGCTAAAGGATGTGACCCTGCTCCTTGATATTGCCTGATGTGTCTTCGCTGATGTTTGAAAAGGTGTGGTCAGCATGCATAGACTCCAGGCGTTACTCTGATATTTCAAAAATGTTAAAGGCCACCAGCAGCCAATTAAGAATTAACTCAGGAGTATATGAAGCGGTAGGTGTGTGTGTGTGTATGAATGAACTGGAGTGTATGGGACAGCAGGCGTGTCCATTGCTCAGTCGGAGATGTGGGGGTGGGGTGGGGAATCATTACCTTGTCAGGTCGAGGAAAGAATCCACTGTCTCTTTGGGGACTGGAGGGGGTCCCGTCTCCTCCAGCCCCAGATCGCTGGACTGAAGGTTCTGTGCACCAGACCCAGGCTTGATGATGAATGCCAAAGCGACAGCGAGCGCCGAGGCGCCTAGCGTGGTAAGGCCAAAGTAGGCGATGGCGATGCCGCCCAGGCGCCCGAGAGAGCTGGCGTCCAGGGAGGCGGCGCCCGACACCAGGCTGCAGACCACCAGCGGTAGGATGATCATGCGCAGCATGCGGAGCAGCATCTCACCGGGAAAGGCTAGATAGGTGATCTGCGTGCGCTTAAGCCCGAGCCCACGAAGTGCCGCGCCCAGGCCCGCGCCCGCCACCACCCCGGACACGGTGAGAAGCACCAGCGCGTGGCGCCGCAGAAAGCCGGCGCACCGCCGCACGCGTCCCGCTGCGGTCCCAGGCGCGCCAGCTCCCGCTGCAGGCCCAGCTTGGGCGCTGTCTAGGTAGCCGTTGGTCTCGCTGCTCTTTTCCATGGCGCTGAAGGAGGCGGGGGACTTGAGCTCTAATAAGAGACAGGCTCTCAATGAATGGCTCACGCGTAGCTGGCGAGGTCCCCCAGCTGCGCCCCGCGGGTTCTGGGTGCCCGCCCACGGAAAACTCCCGGCCTCGGTGCAGGAGCAGGTGCGGAGAGGGCCAGGATAGGCGCCGGAGAGCGCTGCGCGGGCTTAGTGGACCGCGGCGTGCCCAGCCTTACCGCGGCAGCCGCCGGCTGGAGATGATGCAAGGCGGGAGCCGCTAGGGAGGACGCTGAAGGGAAGGCGGGATCGGCCTGCGTCCGCCCGCTTCACACCCGCCGCCCCGCCCTTCGCAGCTCTGGCCACTCCCGGTCGCGGGCGCCGGGAAAGGGGCGGCTGAGCTCCCTCCCCCCGGCCACTGTGTTGGGGGCCGGCTCCGGGCGAGCGCAGGGACGCGCGGCCTGAGGGGCGGCCTGGGCGCGTTGGCACCTGCCGCGGCCTCTTGGGCCGGCCGCGGTCTGGGCCCTGGGGGTTAGAGTGCCCAGAAGAATGTGGAACGCCGTCGCGTTGTCCCGGGGTGGGAGTGGGGGAGGGGTGGGGAGGGGTGGGGGAGGGGAGGGGTTCCTAGGGTTGGTGCTTTTGCCCCGCACGGCCCACCGTCGCCCCGAGAACTCGCCGGCCTCTTGCGAAGGGGCCCCGCGCGGTGAGGGGGCCCAGGGTCGTCCTCCGGCCGCGACCTCCTCCTGCGTAAAATCCCCCCTCCCATGAAGTCCTCTGGGGTTGCGGGCGATGAAACACTCAGGGCCCCCCCGGATGGGTGAATGGATGGATGGATTAAAAAAGCCCAGCACACGCTCTTTAAGGGCTCTGACGAAGCTACACCCTTCAGTGAAACCGAGGGCATGGTGGCACCAAATCCAGCGCCCCACCCAGACACTGCGCGTTTGGAGGAGCACGGCGTGCCCGCTCCGCCCCCAGTAAAGATGCAGAACTGTTCTAGAAGGAAAGCGCTCTCACGCCACTACTTCCAGTTGCGTTTCGACTACGTAACCTCAGCTGAAATTTACAAGCCACTGGATTTTAACCTCTTCCATTCCCCAGCCGTCTCCGGAAAGCCGGTGCAGACAGTTGTTCAGCCAGCCTGTAAAGATGATTCCTTACTGTTCACATTAAATTCATTTCAACTTTTATTTAATATTTGCTCTGATCACGGCAGATATAAGAAAGAGAAACCTCTATAGAGTCGTTTAATTGTCACATTTATTAGGTTTTTATATTTTCTCATTCTGCTTTTGAAAAGAATTCTTCTTTTAAGACTTTTGTGAAAGGGAAGCCTTCTTTCTACATGTAACTAACCTGTAGGAGGAAGGCAATTTACTATAGATCTCTTGCTGAAAAGGGGTTATCCTAAAACGTGTCATGACAAATATTTGTGCAAATCAAAATGCTTTCCTAAGAAACTTTAAGGAGCTGTCCAAAATTTGAGACGGTGAAGATTTCGTTTCTTGAAGCCAGTCAGCCAGCCAGCCAGCCAGCTAGTCATTGCATTGGCTGGAGCTTTTAGGACTTTTTGAGGGAAGGAGGGGGCTACATGTCAGGCGAAGAGCTGTAAATATTTCTATCAGGTTTTGCAGAGTGCAGTTTATTTCTGTGTGCACTGGAGAAAGAAGAAATTCTAGAGACACACTCTCTATTTAACCAATTAGCTGCTCCCTTTATTTTGGCTATTATTTTTATGCAAAGGACTTGCAAATCATCCTCCAGATATGAATTTCCAATTGCTTACTTTACATCTCCACCTGGATATCCTGCAGTCATCCCAACTCAGTATGTCTGAAACTGAACTCATTATTGCCTTCCCCAACTCTGTTCATCCTCTGACTCCCCTAGTTCTGTTACCAGCATCATTGACTTCCAGTCATCTCTGCTTGAGACATCAAAGTGACCTTTGATTTTTCTTTCTAGTGTTTCCTCTCATCAACTGCCAAGTTCCCCCCCCCCACACTCTTTTTGCAATATTTATCATATCCACCCCTCCCATTCATTGCCACTGCTACCATACTTGGCTCAGTTCTTATTTCTTTACTTCTTAACTATGGAATTTTTCTCCTAATTAGTCTTCCCACCTCCGGTGCTCCTCTTTTTCCAACCTTCTTGTACTTTGCCTTGTTCCAAGCCAGTCTTCCTAATAAATAACATACATGTTAGGATTAGGTTGAGCTTCCATCCAACAGGAAAAAAAGGAGCAAAAATGCCTTTTCCCTTTAAGAACACTTCCTGAAAGTTGCCCACACTATTTCCTTTGTATTTCATTAACCAGAATTTAGTCACATGACCACATCTAGCTGCAAAAGATGTTAGGAAATGTAATCTTTATTTTGCATAAACATATGCCCAGTTAAAAATTAGGCTTTCTGTTACCACAGAAGCAGGAAAGAATGATACTGAAGAATGACTCCTTCATCATCATTTCTTGTTCAAAAGCTTCCACTGGCTCCCACTAAATTTAGAATATGCTCTTCATATTATTATTCAAGACCCAATCATGATATGGCCTCAGCTCCCTCTCCAGCCTTGTGCCCTCTATGTATGCAACACAAATGGGACTGTGTGCTGCTTTCACATTTTGCCTCTTTATTCAGTCCTAGTTTAGATACTGTTTCCCTCCCAAAGCCTTTCTTAATCCCTCTTGTTCCAACTCAGTTTGCTGCCCACAGCTTTTTATGCTGTTCTCATGCACCCTAGAGCTGTGTAAATAGTTAACCCTCAACTGGGAGTAGGGCGCGCCCTGTACTATGGGCACTTTCATTGTTTGAGGGTGCCCTGTGTCATGCCGAATATATCTGTTACTGAACTAGTAAAATCTCTCCTTAAGGAGGAGCTGGTGTCATGCGGCTTCTTTTAGGGACTGACTGCCCTGTAGCTGCTCTGCCTATATGTGAGGCAAACCAAGAAACAGGTGATTGACTGCCCCTGGCCTTCTCAACAATTGGTAAAGCATTTCATTTTCTGCCCTCTCTTTCTCTCTTTTCTTTTTAAAAATTCCTCTCCTTTTACTCTTCTATCACATTTTTTTTGTCTTTTATAATTTTACTTGCCTCCTACCTGTAGGCATATTGTATAAAAAATTATTGATTCTTGTATTTAGACACTTACCCCTACCACCACACGTACATGTATTCTCTCTGGGTTCTAGATGTATAAGTATCAAATTATAGAAATACCTTAAAAGTGGTTCAGTCTGACACCGCTCACCATCACCACCACCACCAGCATCTGATGCTTGAATCTCTCAATAGGTTGGCATATTGTTAAGCAAGTTTTTTCTATCTTCCTTCTCCCACTTAGATGAGAGTGTACTTATTCACTCCTTTGACTTTAAACTTGACTATGTGACCTACATGGCCAGTGGAGTGGATGCGAAGCAAGCAGAGGTGTCAAAATGTTTTTGCAAGGTTGCTCTTGGACTCCTGCATACAAATGACATAGCATGCCCCAAGGAGATGCTCCACTTCAGCCTGGCACCAGAACAAAGGCAGAAGAGTGTGTCTGAACCCAGCCCACAGCCTTGAGCAAGCCCAGCTCTCTCACAGCCTAAAGAAGAGCTCCTCAGGTCATGCACAGACCCATGAGTGAGGAAAATGAATGCTATTATTGAAACCCACCAACTTTTAAAGTCAAGTGTTATGCTGCATTATTGTGGCAATACGTAGCTAAGTAATAAAAACCCTCTCTTCAACATCTGCTTTAGTTATCTATTATGCAATGATAAATCACTGTAAAACACAGTGGCATCAAACAACAACCACTTTCTTATGGTCATGATTTTGTAGGCCAGAAATTCAGCGGGGACACAGCAGGGGTCTCATTTCTGCTCCACGATGACCAGTGCCTCAGCTGGGTGGCATAATGGCTAAGATGGCTGGGGTATCTCAAATGGGGCCATATGCCTGTGGACTCGGTTCTGGCTACCCTCTGGGATCCTTGGTTCTTCTATAGACTGCATCGGCTGAGGCGGGAATGTCCAGTATAACTTTTTCATTCACACAGTTGGCACCTGGTCTACTGCCAGCTGAGGCTGGCTGGGCATCTCTCTCCCTCAGTGTAGCCAGCATGGGCTTCCTCACAGCATGGTGACCTCAGTTTAGTCAAACTTCTTACCTAGTGGTTGACTTCCCTCAGAATGAATGTTCTAAGAAATCTAGGTGCAAGTTGCAAGACTTCTTTGACCTGGCCTCACAAGTTCCAGAACATCACTTCTTTCACTTTCTGTTAGTCAAGCAAGTCACTAAGGCCAGCCCACATTCAAGGGGGAAGAATTAGCTGCCACCTCTAAAACGGATGGGGGAGCAAAGACAGTGCAGCCATCTTTGATCTACAGTGACAACACCCTTAAGGCCTACATGTGCCTACATTCTAGATCAGAACATCACACATGAGTCACTACTTCCAGAAGCGCTCTTACTCTGATGTCTTTGCATGACTGTTAGAAAATTTCATTGGCACCACTTCATTATGGTCTTAAAACCATGACTGTACCATTGTGAAGATGAATCAGTTTCCCTCATTAAAGCAATGCTGTGGGTTTTTTACTAATGAAGTTATAAGAATGGTGTTATTTTTACCTTATCACAGTGACTATTACTCCCAATATACTTATGTATTGGTAGGTAATTCTTACTATACATGCATGCTGGCTTCTGCTAGTTAAAGTGCTTATCTCAGTTCTAACTTCACATCTGGTGACAGTTTACTATTTTCCACACTATTTCATTAGAATCACTAGTGGCATCACTAGAATCACACAGCAGGAATTATTTTCTGCCATGAATGGACTGAAAAGGAAAATTGTATTATTTATCACCAGCAAATTTAGGTCCTAGAGTACTTCTTTGCCTTTACTGAGAGACGCCAGATAGTTTAACTAACAATTATGTTAAAAAGGTTAAACTTCAGTTTAATTCTGTCCATGTCAGCAAAACACTACTTTGTAGAAAATGCTATGTGATTTTTAAAAAAAGAACATTTGCTTTTCGAGTAAATCAAATTACTTCACAAACAGAGCAAGCAAGGTGAAAATCCAAAGTAATAAATCAGTTCTTTTCCTTCCGTGATGGATGACTTAGTATGCAGTGGCATATTGGAAGCAAAGTGCTGGTGACTTTGCAATCTGTCCTTCTCCCTGTAGGCTCCCCTCAGTATCATCTCTACCCACCAAAGTATAAAAAGGGGCCATAGAGATGCCCTTAAAACAAAAAGGTCAGGTGCAGACTCAGAAAAACAATTTGAGTCAATACTAAAGGGAATTTAGTCAGAGTGGGAATAAAAGACAGGATGAAACAAATAGGATGTCTGTTTCTATGGTTCTAGAGAAGAGCTAAAGCCCTGTTAACTGGCATTTCTTCTTAGAGAGAACTGGTGAAATAGGAGCCTTGAAAGAGTCGAGGTAAGAGGTGGGAATGAAAGTTAGTTTGGTATCTGTGTTTTGTGAGAAAGGGTTCTGAGAATAGGAATTTAATTCAGTGACACAACCACATGTGTCCTGAGTTGCTTTGTAAGAGTAATCACTTTGCAAGGCCACACAGGGAAATACAAAAAAGGGAGTATGGAGTACATGGGGAGCTGATTAAAATGCATATTCTGAGTTGGGGGGAGGGCCTAGGAACCTGCATTTCAACAAGCCAATTCTCCCCTCACATCCTCTCCACCCCAGATTATTCAACCAAAAAGTATTTACAAGGACATTGAATTAACAGAGTTTGGAATTAAAGACAAGTCCGATGTAAGGTAGCGCCAGGCCTTCAAAGCCTGTCAGGTCCTTACTGAGTATGATACTAAGAGGTAAAAACCAAGTGAAATTAGAGGGGAGGAGAATTGGATACAGTAGAGAAGAAATGGATATAAATTATAATGAGTTATACATCGCCCCCAAATTTATTACGCCTGGCACAAAGTACACTGAAGTCTGTTTGGGAAGGAGCCCGGGACTCTTAAAAAGATAATTAACCTTACAAAAACTCAGTGGTCCCCAAACTTGACTCCCATCAGAATTATCTGGAAAGAGTTTTAAAAGGATAGATTCCAGGGTTCCAACCCTGGAAAATTTATTTTTGTAGCTCTGGGGTAGGACTCAGGCATCTATATATTTTTTATTCTTCCAGTTAATAGATTAATGAGATTTAATAACCAAACGAAATGGAATGTGGATTAAAAGAAAATCAAGTATAATTTTGAGACCATTAGGGAAATTTCATGTGGACTGTACTTAATGTTGTGTTCTTTTAAGTGTGGCAACAGTGTTCTGAATAATGGGACATTGATCTTACCCTTGGGAGAGGATGGGGAAGTATTTAGGGGTATAGGGTCATAGTGTCTGCATATCATTCTTAGGGGGGTGGGCAAAGGGGAAATGTGTGTAAGTCGAAAGGCAGTGATGCAGCACAGGACGTTAATGGCTGGTAAAACTAGGTGAGGAGTAGGGGGTGTTCATTGTTTTCTTTTTGAAACTTTTCTGTAGGCTAACCATTTTTCAAAACCACAGAACATTAATTTTTTTGGTAAGAGAGAATAAATATAAGGGAAAGATGCTCTATTCCTGATCTTGTTGCACAACAAAATTGAGCAACCATAGTAGAGAGGTGTGGGTTCCAGAAGCTTGAAGCAGGGACAGACCATTATGATCTGGAACTGTGATTTTCCCCTCATTTTCTCCTAGGACACACATGGTAAATGATGCTTATACACAGTGCCCACAGCCACAGGTGGACCTAGGCTGAGATGTAATTCTTGGTTACTGACCTGTAACACAACATATTTTCCTCTTACTTAGAAAGAATGTTGGCCTGCAAGTGGGTGACATTATCACAGAGATAATGTTGAATTCATTCTAATTTATTTTATAAGTAGTAATGTCCTAATTTCTGTACTTTTGTGTAAAAGGATTTGAAAATTCAATAAATCACTCTGATGTGCACATGTAGATTATTCGCTATCCGTAACTGATCTAATCTTTGTCATGGGCAGTCACAGCATTGGGTCCTTGTGGGGAGGGGACAATGCCTGTAATTTGACAGTGAATGTAATAGAAGTTCTTTCCAGTTTAAATAGTCTCATGTGAATAACCCAGAGTCTTTTGGTAAATACTCAATATGTCAGACTTCCTCTCTATTAATAAGTGACTCTACAATGTTGTGATTATAGAAAAATTTATGAGAAGTTATAATGATTTTTAAAAACTGAGAAAGAGTGGTACTTCACTAATAAGAAAAGCACATAGACATAGTAATTGATATGAAAATAGTCTCTTACTTCATCAGTCCCTGTACCCTGACCCTTTATCATGTTACTTTTCAGGGCCCTTCAATTCAATCTGGGCTCAGTCGTGTGATTTTCTAATTTAGCTAATGGATATAGCTGACCTGAGGCAAACAGAGGCTTAAAATAGGATTATACACTGGGCTTTTCTCTTTTGCCTGTGCCATCAGAACACACCTGGGCTAGCCTGCTGGAGGATGAGAGGCACGTGGGACATAGTTGAGTCCTTAGTCATCATAGCAGAGCTCATCTTAGATCAGCTATCAGCCAATCGGCCCCAGATATGGGAGCCAGCGAGCCCAGCCAAAATCAACAGAGCTGTCTAGTCACACTCCTTTCTTCCCCCACCCCTAAATGTAAGCAGTAAAAAGTTATTGTTGTGTGCCATGGAAGTTTTGTGCTTCTTTGTTACTGAGTTAGTCCAAGTTCTTTAAGAAGCAGATGCCAAGATGAGATAAAACACGTAAGGATTTTATTTGGGAAATACCTGAGAGAGAATAGGGAGGGAGCTTGGAGAGCTATCAGAAGGCAGTGCAGATCTGACCCCGAGAGGGAAGAGGGGTTGGGTAGAAATATTGTAGGCTGTCCTGTAGTCCAAGGAAGTTTCATCAAAGCTACTGGGAAACTCAAGCCAAGTCAGCTGCTAGGGGAATCTCGAGGCTTCCAGGAACCATTCTGTGGAAGCATCCTCACTGCGCTCAGCCATTGGCTGGGAGCAACCTGTGAAAAGCATGACCTTGGAACAAACTTGGCCTAAGATTTCCGAGTACAATAGGCCAATTAGACTAGTAAGTCTGCAAGGCTTTTTTTTTCTCATGGCAGCCACAGTTACACAGCATTATCTTGGTAAGACTTAACTGATAGAGGCACAGAAAATTGACTTACTTATGAAACAGCAGATTTTAATATGAGTGGTACTGCATCCTAGGAGGCATTTTGGAAATGTCTAGGGACATTTCTTGGTTGTCATCCTGATTGAAGGGGTGCTACTGGCAGTTAGTGGGCATGATCCAAAGATGCTAGATGTCCTGCAAATCACTGGACCATCCTGCACAACAAATCATCCTGTGGGACACAGATCTTCAATATCCTATAACGTGTCCACAAAGGGAATAATCTGTTCAAAATTATCTGCATCAAGACCTAATTCTGTTATACACAAATATATTTTACCCCAAATAATTATGCACTGCATTTCTAAGATTACAATTGTTGTGGACATTGACAAATGTCCACTTCGTTTCAAACTTTACTAAGTGTCGGTTACCCATGTTAGGAAATCATACCACCAGGCAACATTACCTGTGGTATCTGAATCACCAACACGGTGCTCCTAAGATAGTCTGCGTTTGTGGCTGTGGCCACCATGTGCAATGTGCAAACATTTTATTATTTCATTATGTTCCTTATGTGATCATTCCCAGGTATTTACTCCCATGGGCCAGTGAGGCTGGGTGAAATGAATAAAGAAAAGAGTAGTAGCAGGAGCTGTAGTTAGAGAGGTGTCGAGAGAAACACATTGTGCAGAGGGCCCTGGAGGTCATTGTAAAGACTAGCTTTTATTGGAAATGAACCGGAGAGCTGCTGCAGGGTTTGATTGACTAGTTTAAAATGACTAGCTGTGTTAAGAATAAGCCTGTAAGGGGGATACTAGCATAGAAGCATTGAGAACTTTTGGGAGGCTATTATAAGTATCCAAGGAGAGATGATGGTGATTTAGGTCACGGTTATGACACAGGCATTGGTGAGAAATGGTCCAGTTATGAATATATTTTTAAATTGCATCAAAGGTATTTGCTAATGGATTATATATAGGATGTGAGAGAAGGAGAAGAGACAAGAATGAGGCTGAGGTTTTTGGTCTACACAGTTAGCAGGATGGAACTGATATCCAGCTAAAGTAGGGAAGGTTGAGTGCAGCACTGTGTTTAGGAGGGAAGATAAGAAACTCAGCTGTGTACCTGTTAGGTTTAAAATGTCTATCCCAGTGGAGCTGTTGAATTAGTATCCAGGATCTGTGTCTGGTGTTCAGGAGAGAGGTGTGAGCTGATGAATATTAGTCAGGATGGGCAAGGCTAGGCTACAGCACCAATTGCAGAATCTTTTGGGATTGACAGGATAAAAGTTAATTTCTTACATGTAAGACTCTGTTCATTTTCACTCCACAATTCAGACTAAGGAGGCTCCATTACTTGGACTATTGCTATGGAAAGAGAGAGAGAAGAGCTGCAGTCTCACCCCAACAACAAGATGCTTCCACCTTGATGTGGCCCATAACTTCCACTCACATTTCCTTGGCCAAGGAAGTCTATGGGCATAGTTAACTGCAGGGGGTAAGAAAGTATAATTCTCCCATGTGCCTAGAAAGAGAAGAACCAGAAATGTGGGTGAGCAATCTTAATGTGAGATATACAATAGAGATACACAATAGAAATCCATTGGCACATAGATGCCATTTGAAGTCATAGTACTGGGTGAAATGACCAGGAAGTGAGTATAGACAGATAAATGAGAAGTCCAACTGCTAAGTCGTGGGAACCTCCCATATCCATAGTTCATGACCTCAGTTGTTAACAATAGGAGTACATGACAATTTTGCTCCCCTTGGTTGCATGAATAATTTGTAACTCTGGGATGAAGTAATTGATACCTTAGTGTAAATTGTGCTTAAGTGAGTACGAATAGCAAGTTTTAAATTTTTTGTGTTGCTGCTTGTATGTGGTTTGTTCTTTATGATGCTTTAAGTGATTAAGTTAATCTGCTTTACTTATTAAATTTGCAAATCTGCTTTGATTTATAAGAGTCCCTTGAATGATTAGGAAGTTTCACTTATTTATAAGTCTTCTGTTTGATCTCTGAAGTTCTTGGGAGAATCACATATGTCATATTTGTGACTGGTTTGCAACTTCTAAAGGAATTTAATTAATCAAGTTTGAGTTTGTGTTCAATGTTTAGTGAGAAATTAATCTGTCAAATGTGTAAGCTTATTGAGAATAAATCAAAGAGAAAGTGAAAGTGGGCATATTCATTTTAACACAAAAATTACTAGACTTATAAATAAAAAAAACTTTCATTGAACTTAGAGGCTTTAGGGAAAAATTAGGTTTCTACCTATGTAATTCTTGCTAACAGATGTCACCCCAAAAAAGTCTATCAATAAAAATGAATTAAAAAAAATTAGGTTTCTAGGTTTATAAGCTAATACAATGTTAACGAAAACATGAATAACATCTAGTGCTCTTTTCTGTACATAGTAACTCCCATGGACACTGGAAACCCGCCTTCCTTCTCCTGGCACTCCTCACGATGACATGGAGGGGCACTTGGGTGGACCTGGGGTGATGCAGGGGTCCCCTGGTGTTGCTGCTCCATCTCTGCGGGTTCTCAGGCTTAATGTCCAGCTCCTCCCAGTTGTTCTAGCTGCCACTGTTCTGATTGACCTAGCCTCTGTCTTGGTGGGTGTATGTCTTTCTGGGGGAATTGGGAATTAACTAATTATTCAGCATTTTAAATATTGTTAGTTATTTTGGATCAAGCTCATGTTCCATGCCACTTCTTTTGGTCTCAAAGTCACCACATGTTGAAATTCTTCATCCTGACTTGAGGTCTCCTTTAGACAGCCAACTCTCCCAGTAATCACTGAGTCTGCTCCTGGGCATGTGGGAACTTCTGGGAATAAGTGGACTAACATGAGAACCTTCTTCCAGGACCCTGTTTTGCTATCCTCCCATACCCAATACTTTGCAAGTTGCTGGGAGCATGGCAGACACTACTGTGTAGTATAGGGACTTGTTGAACAGGGTAGCAGTCTAATGTAGTAGTTTACTGATGAGTAGCTATGCTGTAGTGATTTGTTGAACTGTGCAGCAGTATAGAGTTGTGGTTTGTTGAATGGTACACCAGATGGAGTGAGGAGTCAGAGTGTTTTATATCCTTCCTGGCCACTTATTAGCTATGTGATCTTGGGCAAGTTACTTAACCTTTCTGTGCCTCATTTAATCTTCTAGAAAATGGAGCTAATAACCTTATCATGTTGCTGAGAATTGAATGAGCTATGTATATAAAATAATTAACACAGCCCTTGACACATTGTAGAATTCTTAGTAAATGTTGACTGAAATAATAATTATGTAACATGCTTTTCTTATTATTTTATGTGGTCTAGTTCAATTACTTGAATGAGTCAGAATAAAAGGGGGAAAAAACAACACTCCAAATCCTAATTTTACCCAAGGAAAAAAGAATTTGAATTCTTGTTTGAATCTTGAAACTGGAAGAATCCAGTAAAATCTTGCAGTGTAACAGAGGACCTGGTTCGATATTTTCTGTGAACTTGTTTTCTTTTTCTTTTCCTTTGTATTCTGGCCCAGGTTTCCTGCATTCTTACTGCCTCTGAGAGTACTAGGGATGAGTCACCACCCACAGGATGGCACTTGCAGAAGAAAGGGGATTGGAAAAATCTAAGCTGCACCATGAAAGATCATCACCAGTGGACAAGAAGAGGACTGGGCAGTTGGCCCTGTTTAGCAGCTGACCTTGGCCTTTGGCAGGCCTTCCCGCCGGTTTGGCATGTTGTAGGAGTGGGCAGGTTATCCTGACTCCTCTCTCCCCTGCACCCTCCTGCCACACCCAGGCCAGCGTGAAGGTCACACATTTCTCTTTTGAATCATTTCCGTGTTTAGACTGCTGAAGTCCAAGCCAACTGAGGACACTGACTGTTAGGAACTGGAATCAGATCCTTGTCTTGACATGCAAGGCAGAGGGACTGCATTTGGCAGTATATGAGGAATGGTAAAAATCTACATAGGAGCCAAGGTCAACATCAACAGTGACAAGTCATATTGATAATGTATATCCGTAATATGACATGTTGTGTTTTTTATATATTTGTGTTTTAAATATTCTATTAATAATCACCTGTCTCTCTATTGGAAACAGCCTTGTTGTGGCTGAGAGGTATACCAGATACCACCTCCATTCTATGCTTTCAGTGCAGTGTGCTATGAAAAGTCTCACCTTGCCCAGATACATTGGAGCAAAGGGGCACAGGATGTGGGCTCTATGCTGTGTGATATTTGGGTCCTCTTAAAAATAGTGTTCACTGTTTCACCTTGGGCAATACCCATCTATATTATTATTTTCTTTTAGAAAGCTCAGCTTGCTCATCTTCACTTTAAAGTTATCTAAATTTGTGTTTGGTTTAGATACCATTGAGAACCCCAAGAACTTTCTTTTCATTTAAAACGTTCTTATTTTGGCCATAGATCTAAGTTAAACAAGTTAATGTATAATTGTTTAATATTGAATAAAGATTGCTTAATGTCATGAACATATGCTGAAATTATGTGACAAGGCATGTGACATTTATGGCAATCAATCAATAGATGATGTACATGGGTCTAAAATAGGATTGCATTTAGCTCCATACAACTGGAATCTGATAATAATGGTTTAACTAAATAGTTTTTTCCTATAAAAAGAACTTTGGAAGGGAGCAGACCAGGCTGGTGCAGTGATTCTATGATGTCATCAAAGACCCCAACTTCATCTGGCTCCTTGGATGACCATCCTAACACGTGACTTTTGTCCTCATGCTCACAACGTAGCTGCTGCAGCTCCAGATGTCAAGTCTGCCTTAGGGAAAAGGAAGACAAAATCAAAAGGCAAAAGGTGCAAAGCAGCTGAGTCTTTCCCTCACACCAGGAAAACATCTTTCTGGAAGCCCATTTGGCATACATCCTCTTACATCTCACTGACCCAAAGTCTGTTACGTGGCCACAACAAATAACAATATTTCATCTTTTGTTATAGCTGAGTAATATTCCATTGTGTGTATGTACCACAGCTTCTTTAGCCAGTCATCTGTCGCAGGGCACTTTGGTTGTTTCCATGTCTTGGCCACTGTGAACAGCGCTGAGATGAATCTTGGGGTACATAAGTCTTTGCAGACAAAGGTTTTCCAGTTTTGGGGGTTCATACCCAGAAGGGGGATTGTTGAGTCATATGGTAACTCCATTTCCAACTTTTTAAGGAATCTTCACAGTCTTCCATGGTGATTGTACCAATTTGCACTCCCACCAGCAGTGTGCAAGAGTTCCTTTCTCTACATCCTCTCCAGCACTTGTTATTCCTTGTCTTGATAACAGCCATTCTCACAGGTGTGAGGTGGTATCTCATTGTGGTTTTGATTTGCATTTCCCTGAGAGCTAATGAGGATGAGCATTTTTTTCTGTCTGTTGGCCATTTGTAGTTCTTCACGGGAGAAGTGTCTGTTTAGGTCTTCTGCCCACTTTTTAATTGGGTTGTTTGTTTTTTTGTTGTTGAGTCAAATTAGTTCTTTGTATATTTTAGATATTAGACCTTTATCAGATGCTTTGTTTGCAAATATTTTCTCCCATTCAATTGGCTGTCTTTTTGCTTTGTTGATGGTTTCTTTTGCTGTGCAGAAGCTTTTTAGTTTGATACAGTTCCATTCATTTACTTTTGCTTTCACTTCCCTTGCCTTTCTTTGTTATTTATTTATCTTACCACATTCATTATTACAAGTTGACATGTCACTTTCTCATTTGTTCTGTCATCATGGACTCCAAATTTGAAAGGAGAATTTGCTGATGGCACAATGGAGGTTCTCCAGTCTTGCATTTCACTTCAAGTGAATGTTTCCAGTCTTTTAAATTTGAACTGAACTTGCTGGAATCTAGGGTAAACTTAACTTTGGTAGCAGAATGAACGCATTTTTTTGAGGAATGATTAGATCAAAAAACATTTTTGTGTTATCTTGTGTTAAGAACATTTCTGTGTCAGAAAATTTTTAGAATTACCTTTGGAAGACATTTTTCTTTTGAAAAGTTAAATATTACTTAGGATCATTCTCACCATAAGTAATAGAAAATCCATTGAAAATTGGCTTTAAGTTAGAGTCTTTATTATTCTCTCTTGTGAAAGCATAACAAAAAATCTGGAGGTGGGGGTAGTCTGGGGCTTAGCTCAGAAGTTTAGTGACAGCATCAAGGGCCAATGTTCTCTCCATCTTTCGCTCTGCCATGCTCACTGATTAGCTATTGTTTTCAAGTGTGTTCCCTCATGGTTACATGATGGCTGCAACATCACAAACTTGTAGAATGGTGTCCCAAGAGAGGAAAAGGAAATGTCCCTATCATCTGTTCCTTTTTGAAAGTAAGGAAAACCTTCCCCGAAGCACCCTTGCAGAACTCATGTCTCATTAGCCTCAATCACATGCATGTCTTTGTCTAAATAATCACTTAGACACCCAGGAATGAGTCAACCGTGATAGGCTCAGACCAATCTAGAACAATCCCCAGCTGCTGAGAGGAGGATGAACAAAACCAAGTGGTGGAGAGCATAGTACTGGGATGTTTTTCTTGAAAAAATTATTTTGGCTTGGTTGTTGATTCTTAAAAGAAAACAAAACAAAAACAAACCACTAGTTAGCAACAACATGTCTCTAAACATCAGTTTCTTTGCCTGTAAAATGGGCCTAATAAACCTACCCTCTGAGGGTGTTGGGAGGACTGGAAACGATGCATAAAAGCCCTTAGAATGGCTTCTGGCACTGAGTGAGCATTGTGTAAATATTTGTTATTCTCATTTTTGATATAATTCCAAAGTAAACTATGTGGTTTCCTAAGCTGAACAAAGTCAGATAAAAACAGCAAATGAGAAAGCGTAGAATGGTGTACAGGCACCTTGTTGTCTTAAGTTCATTCTGAAGGACAGTGGGCAAATGTGCGTGATGGAAATCAGAGCTTTTTCACAGAGGCCTAAAGAACCAGTGTATCTGGGCTCTAATGTGGGTTGCATTACTGTTTCCCTCCACTTTGCCATCACTTTATTTTCTAGTGTTTTTTAAATTAAAAAAATTCACTTTAAGATGTTTATCAGAAAAAGGGGGACTGTGGTAAGCTGAATAATGATCCCCAAATATGTCTGAGTCCAAAACCCCAGAACTTGGGTCTACGTTACCTTCCATGACAGAGAGTAATTATACCAGGTGGAATTAGGTTGCTAATGGGCTCACCTTAAAATCGGGAGCATACCCTGAAGTTTCCAGGTGGGTCCAATCGATCACGCGTCCTTCCATGTGGAAGCAGAGACTCAATGTCAGAGTGATGTAATGTGAACAAGGATTCTACACGTCATTGCTAGTTTGGAAGCTGGAGAGGGGTTACAAACCAAGAAAGTGCAAAAGTGCAAAAACCTCAAAGGTGCCAAAAGTAAGAAAATGGATTTTCCCCTTAAGCCTCCAAAAGGAAAGCAGTCCTGCTGACACCTTGATTTAAGTCCAGCAGGACCCATTTTGGACTTCTGACCTCCAGAACTGTACAATAATATACTTACATTATTTTAATCCACCGTATTTGTGGTAACTTGGTACACTAGCAATAGGAAACTAATACAGAAAAAGAATGTGATATCAACTGACGATTAGGATCCTCAGGTACCCTTTCATGTCAAACCTTGATGAACAATAAGGCAAATACTAAACAGCTAACACATTTGTCACATAGCTGTCATCATGGGGATGGGGTTGGGATCAAATCTCACTTCGGCGTCAGGATCCAGGAGTCCGTTGGATGCCGGAAATCCATCTTCAGTGGAGAAGAACAGAACAGGATGGCACCAGTTAAGGAAATACATGAATGGGGTGGAGTGAAAGCAGGGTATTGGTTAGGCTGAAAGGAAGCAGAAAATAATAACTGGTGGTGTCAATAAACGAGCAAACAGTAAAATGATAAGCATAAACAAAGGAAATGGATGTCCGAAATAATGATATTCTGGGGCCATTCCGTGTAGGAAAAATAGCCTTAAAAATCTTACCTTGTGCTTTTGTGGCATGGACGTTCAAGGTGATCCTGCATCTGCATCAGGAGGGGATTGAATAACTTCCTTATGGCGTATTTAAGGTGACAAGACAATAAGCAAGGCCTTTGAGGGGAAAAAACTTCATCCAAAAGAACTGAATTCTCCTTGTAAGCATTAGGACTTTACAAAGAGTGAATCTGATTATTCAAATTACACCTCACATCACATCGCTTCACCAAATGAGAAGTAAATGAGGCGTGGTGGTATTGGGGTTGGGTTTGTGGTTCAGCACATTAGTGGGTTCAGCCTAGTTTGAGGTTCAAGGCTTAGTCAACCTTGCTTCAGCCCCACCACCTTGTGCCCTGAGGGCCTTCTAGGTACTTGTGCCTGGTCAGGTACACAGAAGCCTGCCCAGTGGTGAGGACTCTGTGCAGGAATGGAGAGAAACCTTCATATTTGGTTCCTTTTATATAAAACGTTATCATTAATAATATCAGACCTTGCTGATGATGGGATGTGACTCTAAGTGGAGTGTTATGTTGACCAAGTTTTATATTCCTTTATTTAGCAATTATAGGAGACTGATGACATTGTTAGCTAATAAATTTATGATTTCCATTGTTGATATTTTGGTTCTTAGCTGCTCTAAGGAATCTATACCAAACTATTAAATATTTTTTCAACTATTATCTATAAGAAGATTTGAATAAAGTTCCATCTTAACTTATCTTCTTTGTTATTTATGTATTAAAAAAATTTAATAAATTTTTTATTGTTGGACTTATTGGGATGACATTGGTTAGCAAGAATTACATAGGTTCCAGGTACAATTTTACAGTGCATCATCTAGTTGTTGCATTATATGTTCACCCCCTGGTATGAGTTCTCTTCCATCACCGTGTATTTGGCTCCCCCTCCCACCTGTCCCACCCCCTCCCTCTTCTCCTCCCTCCCCCCTTGCCCCCAGGTAACCATTAAACTATTGATTGTGTCCATGAGTTTTTTTGTTTGTTTGTTTGATTGTTTGTTTTTTCTTTGTTGCTTTCAGTTTTATATTCCACATATGAGTGAAGTCATATGGTTCTTGGTTTTTTTCTGTCTGGCTTATTTTGCTTAGTGTGAAGATCTCCATGCCAATCCATTTTGTCACAAATGGCAGTATTTCATCTTTTGGTATAGTTGAGTAATATTCCATTGTGTATATGTACCACAGCTTCTTTATCCAGTCATCTGTCTCAGGGCACTTTGGTTGTTTCCATGTTTTGGCCACTGTGAACAGCGCTACGATGAATCTTGGGGTACATAAGTCTTTGCAGACAAAGGCTTTCCAGTTTTGGGGGTTCATACCCAGAAGGGGGATTGTTGAGTCATATGGTAACTCCATTTCCAACTTTTTGAGGAATCTTCATAGTCTTCTATGGCGGTTGTAGCTGTTTGCACTCACTCCCACCAGCAGTGTACCAGAGTTCCTTTTTCTCCACACCCTCTCCAGCACTTGTTATTCCTTGTCTTGTTGATAACAGCCATTCTAACAGGTGTGAGGTGGTATCTCATTGTGGTTTTGATTTGCATTTCCCTGAGAGCTAATGCAGTTGGGTATTTTTTCATATGTCTGTTGGCCATTTGTAGTTCTTCACGGGAGAAGGGTCTGTTTAGTTCTTTTGCCCACTTTTTAATTGGGTTGTTTGTTTTTTTGTTGTTGAGTCAAATTAGTTCTTTGTATATTTTAGATATTAGACCTTTATCAGATGCTTTGTTTGCAAATATTTTCTCCCATTCAATTGGCTATCTTTTTGCTTTGTTGATGGTTTCTTTTGCTGTGCCGAAGCTTTTTAGTTTGATACAGTTCCATTCATTTATTTTTGCTTTCACTTCCCTTGCCTTTCTTTGTTATTTATTTATCTTACCACATTCATTATTACATGTTGACATGGAGTCCTGTAAAATAGCAAACCCTGAGCCATGTTCCCAACATGACCCACACAACAAAACTATTAATAATAATGACTACTTTTCACTAGGAACTTACAGTGTACAAGGCATCAAATTTTACGTTACAATTTTCCTAGCAAGCCTGTGTGATAGACACCTTTAAGATAATCATATTATTGGTGAGGAAAACTGAGTCTTGAGAGATTAATTAACTTGTTCAAATCACACAGCTAATAAATGGAGCCAGGGTTCAAATCCAGTCCACCTGATTCCAGATCTAAACTCTTAACCACTCCCACTAATGGTGCAGAATTTACCTGTGCTTATGAACACTAGCAAACTAGAGCCCATGGGCCAAATCCAGCCTTATGCCAGTGGAGACTGCTAGAGCCAGCTAGCACTGCACCCACCTCTGCCCCAGTTCTCCCAGAAACCACACCTTGTTGTTGCCCAGGGCCCACTGGTCACCACCTACACGTTGGGGGCTCCATTGTTGGTGATTGCTGGGCAACGAGCAGTAGAATCTCAGTCTGGGAGTTGATGACCTGGCAAGTTGCCTCACCTCCAGTGAGGTACTCCAAGTAACAAGGCCAGGCTCGCTAAGAAGTAGGAGTTGGTGTCACTGGATTAGAGTAAAACTGACAGTGCAGCAACTCCACTCCCTTCCCCACGGCCAGGTCTTACTTGCTTGGTTCAGCAGCTCTTCCTCCTAAAATGTCTACAATGAACTGGCCAATGGGCACAAAGCTACACCCCACCTGGGATCCACCCTCCCACACACACACCCTAGGCAAACTGGGAGGGCTGAGGGCAAAATTTTCCCTCTTATTATATAATGGTCAGAGGACCACTCAGGGTCAGAAGGTGGGTTCAAGAGCATCTACTTAGTTTGCAGTTTCTTCTTTCCTGAGGGGGATTGCCACATCCCTAGTTGATGGCAGACTTGATAGAGAAACCCAATGTGCTGAGAAAACACATAGCTAGATACTGTTATGGGGACACCTGTTCCCCATATTTCTTGTGGAAGCATCTACCTAGAGCCATACTCCCGGCCTCTCTTCTTTTACTCTCTCACTCTTCCTCTCAGAAGTGACATCTGAGAAAGATTTGGGTATGTGGGCCCCAACCCCTTTCTCTTTTGGGATAGACCTGTGTTTCTGTCAACATCTCAGTATAATGCTTTCACCCAACTGAGCCTCGGACTGGGGAGTATGTCTCATTCAGAGACTAACCCTTCATAAACCCTCCTGGCCACAGACCTTAGCTTTATAGATAATAAAAGTGGTATTTTAATTTCCATCTGCCAGACTCCTGTGTGTATATCTCAAAGAGTTCAAAACTCAAGAGGGAAAAAATAAAAGGGCATTATTTCTTTGATTTCTTAAAACCCCAATAGTGTCTATCTATGTATCAAAAGTTTCCCCATCCTTCTAGGCTCAGGCCAAATGCCATGCGTAGTGCCCCATACCCTGAAAACAGACACAGTCTGTCTTTGTTCCAACCCCTCCCTGTCCTTCGGTACCTCCCTTTCAGTCATTTGTGAAATTTGGCTTTCATGTTGGCTGTGTACTTGTTATATGCCAAATTCAGCTGAGTCTCATATATCAGCTGACAAAATGAACCTCACACAGTGGAGTTGTTTGCCAGCCAATGGCTCTGTTCAGTCATTTCATAATTTTTGTCAGCATGGCAATTTGAGAATAATTATTTAAATATTTTATTATATTTGCAGTGGTTATCTTATAAAACAAATGAGAAGTGAAAAAATGAAAATGCTTATTCTGGTGATAAAAAAATGGAGAGCTCATACTTGATTTAGTTAAGGAAATATGGAAATTGTTAGGCATGCTGAATGCTTGGAATAGTTTATTTTGATTTGGATATGTACCATTTATGGTAGTTGATTTTTGTGCTTATCTGTGAAAGAAAAGAACAAAATTGAAAAAAAAAAAGACATAGGTACAACATGACGTGTTAGTCAGGGTTGTCCAGAGTAACAAAACCAATAGGGTGTGTGTATAGAGATAGACTTACTTTAAGGAATTGGCTCATGTGTTCACGGAACTAAGCAACTCCAAAATCTGCAGTTCAAGTCTGAATTCTGTTAGTCTGAAGACCCAGGAAAAAGTCCATGTCACAGTTTAAGTCTGAAGGCCATCTGCTGGCAGAATTCTCTCTTGATCTGGGAAGATCAGTACTTTGTTCTATTCAGACCTTCAACTGATTAAATGAGGCCCACTCACATTATGGAGGGCAATCAGCTCTACTTAAAGTCCACAGATTTCAATATTAATCTCATCAAACAACACCCTCACAGAAACATCCAGGATAATGTTTGGCAACATATCTGGGCACTGTAGCCCAGTCAAATGGACACTTATTATAAAATTAAACTTCTCATGTGCTAGAAATATATCTTCAAAAGTATGTTCAAAAGACAAGGGATATTATGCTTTTTAAATTTCTGGGAATATTTAAATACCATTTTTGTACATCATTTTGCTGCAGGATGTGGCTGCCGAGTGGGTCCCACCACTTGCTACCCTGAGTGGGTTCAGAGAAACATTCCATGACTAATGGGGCTTACAGGAACTTCCCACAGGTCTCAAGGCCCCCAAAGGTCAGAAGAAGGTAGATGCAGGCCTCAGTACTGTGGTACCTCCTCCTTTCCAGGGTCCTCTATCTCCAGAGTCCTTGTCTTCCTCTGGACAGGTAAAATCCATCCTTTAATCTTCAGTCTCACTTTACTCCTCTGTGACCTGAGCCTGAGCTTTAGAAAACAAAGGCCTATCAATTGTCCCAGGAGGCAAGAGAAGTCCTTACTTCTAGAACACAGGCATGAAGATAAGGGTAGCAGGAAAATGAGGACCATTTGTTCCTTAATGAGCCTTGAAAATGGGACACCATTGACTTTGCCTTTAGGAGAAGCTGCCAAAGCCACCCAGCTGCACAGCCCCTCACAGTTTTCCCACCCCAGAAAAGATAGGAAGGCATCCACGCAGATCACACACCACAGACCACAGACTTGGAATGGGAAGACACGCCTCCAAAACCAGAGTTCCTCACCTCCAGAGGTCATCTGACAGCAGCAGTGTCAGGGTGAGGACCCCCTCACTACACAACGTTTTATGAGAAGTAGTGAGTATGAGAGTTTTCTTTTCAAAGAAGATAATATGTCTTTATAATAATTTTAATGATTAAATATTAAACCATAGTTATTTGATTTAATGCATAATAAATGAGTGGCATTACATGTTGAGTACACCTTGCCTAGGAGACAAAAGTCTTGAGACTTCAGAATTTCTATTACTTCAGAATTTCTAAAACTTTTCTGAATTGTAAATGCACAGGAATCAGCATTCCCAGTCTTAGTCCTGTCTGTCCCCTCTCCCCCATTCAAACACTGTAGGCTCCTATAATGATTCAGCTAATCAATTTCTTTCTACTCGTGTTCTTCATTTTGAAGATGAAAGATAAAACCTTTGCCCAACATTCTGTGGTAAACCTCTGGAGGAAGTCCTTGTGATGCTTGCATCTGAAATGAGGCCAGGGGGTCATAGCTGCGGGGAGAATTTTGTGAAAAAGTGAGTTGGGAGTGCCTCTAATCCTCTCAGGGAGTGGGCGTTAGCTCCTGAAATGAGCCCGCTGGAAATGGACAGGTCCAGGACTGAGGCCAGCATCCAACTGTCCAATGGAGAAGACTTTCTCAAAGAGGGAGGCCCGTTGTTTCTCTCCATCACATCCCTCACCATCTGATCTCTCACTCTCTAAATGTTTGCTGTAAGACTTGGCAGTAGTTTTACTCAAAATTCACTGTGTGAATCAAAAATCATCCCAAAAGATTTCTAGAATCCCAGTGGAAGGTGAGCCATAGACACATCTCAGCTATTCCCCTGCTAGAAGTCCCTCTCATGCTTTTAATGTTCATAATATTGTGAAGATGTCTTATAAGAAAGTTGATAAGCCTGTGAATTAAGTAGTTAAGCCTAAGAGGCCTGAAAAACTCATAACTTAGAAGAAGAAAAAGTATACTGCAAGAGGTAAAATTATCAGAGGCATAAAGGTAGCCATGTACAATCTCCTGTCTACTACATGTGCTACTTATTTCTGTGCATTCTATGCATTAATTTTGGATCTTTAAGAAATACGTTCATTATTTCTCTATATTACATTGTTGTGATGGAGAAGGAAAATGCAATTCATATCTAATAATTCAATCCAGTATTATGTTTTGCATACAATGGTACCCACCAATGAGTTCATTAAATGTTAAATAATTAGGTAATTGTTGAATGCTTTCTATCAGAGGTTCCCAGACCTTGAAAATGGGACACTATTGACTTTGCCATCAGGAAAAGCTGCCATAGCCACCCAGATGCACAGTCCCTCACAGTTTTCCCACCCCAGAATCCCATGGAGGTCTTGCAAAAATTGATTGCTGGACCCCACCCCAGAGTTTCTGGCTCAGTAGGTTTAGGATGGGATCTGAGAATTGGCAATTTTAAGTTCCCACGTGATGTGGATGCTTGCTGGTCCAGGACCACACTTTAAGAACCACTGATCTATATTATTCAGAGCTCTCTGGAGGGTCATTTATAAGTGTTTGAGTGTTTTAGTGATTGGGAGGATATTGGTTGGGGTTTTTCATTAGGTTGGAAATGCAGTATCATTTTCCTCATTTTAGCTATTGAACTGTGGACACCTCCTATCCTAAAATCTCCAGCATATTTTCAGGAACAGAATTCAGGGGTGTCCAGACTTTTAGCTTCTCTGGGCCACATTGAAAGAAAGAAGAGGGGGAGTTCCCTGATGGTGTAGTGGCTTAAGGCTTCGGCGCTGGCACTGTCAGCGCTGCGGCCTGGGTTCGATTCCCAGTCAGGGAGCTACCCACATACCAAAAAGCAAAAAAAAAAAAAAAAAAAAGAAAGAAGAGGAAGAATTGTCTTGGATCACACATAAAATACACTAACACTAATGGTAGCTGATGAGTTTAAAAAAAAAAGTTTGTCCATAATTTTTGTAATGTTTTAAGAAAGTTCACAAATTTGTGTTGGGCTTCCTGGGCCACATGTTGGACAAGCTTGGTAGATTCAGGGAACCCATTATGGCTGTACTGCTAACTTGATGCTGCCTGTGGAGTTTATTGGGAGCCACCTTCTCACCTAGCAGGCCCACATTCAAGACTTGACACTTTCTGATGGGTGGGCTGTGCTGGGAGAGAACAGTAGCCTGAAAGGGATTTCACAGTCCTGCAAGGAAAAGAGAAAAGCCACTGCATTCTGTGGCAAGACTAAAGGCCCTTTCATTGCTAATGAAAACTATGTAGAGAACTTGGTCAGGAGCCTGGAGCCGGGGCAACCAGAACCATGCGTAAGTTATTAAGTGCCCTACAAAAACCCCACTGGACAATTTATGGAGTTCCCAGCTCACTACTGGATGGCATCAATGGAAGGGACAGAATAGTCACTGGACCCTCCGTGGGGCCTGAGGAGATGTCAGTACCCTAGGCTGGATGGGGCCACAGGTCTGTGTCATGGGGCCAACACCAGGCCAGGGAAAAGGGAGAGAGAGAAAAGAGTCAAGAGAGAGAGCCACTTCCAGCTTTTAGGATGCCAAACATTTTGGAGAAGTGGAGCAGGCTAGGGAGCATGTATTTGCCCAAGGAATCAGGAATCCTTACCTCTCTGACTCCAGTGTCATTTTTCAGAATTCCTTTGAGTCAGGTCTGGATCCTACAGTTTCTTCTTGGTCTTAAATCAGAAGGTATGTGCATTCAGGTTTGCCCAGCCTGTGAGAGGAGCTAGATAGAGGTTCCAGGAAGGGAGATCTGGGCCTTTTCACTTCTGTGTTTCCTTACAAGCTGCAACATTTGTGCAGACACTCCTCTCTCATACTTATGAGTTCTTGGTCTGCCCATTTGGACAGTGGGGCTATGAACACCCATCCTATCCACTGGCACGAGGGTGTTGTGGGAATCAATTCACTTTGAAAGGTGAATGAATGAATTACTGGAATACTGATAAAGAGTAGAAGTTTGTGTGTTTTGACATTGTTTGTAAGAAGTAACTCCATGAAGGTGAGGGATTGTCTGGTTTTTCACTGATATCCCCAACTCTTAGAACAATGATTGACACATAGTAGGCACTCAAAAAATGTTGAATAAATAAATGGGAGAAAAAAAATCATGAAACTATAGAATTTAACACCTGAGGGGTCTTTAGGGTCCATCTCAAATCTTAATTTTCTAAGCCCCAACACGGTTTATACATCTCTCCAAGCCCACTGTAGCCTCAAGAGTGAAAAAGTTGAGCTCCACAATGGCGCTCCATCAGGCCTCATATTCAGGTCTTTTACTGCATTGCAGTGACATGAAACTTGTTTTGGAAAAGAAAGAAAGAAAGAAAGAAAGAAAGAAACTTAAGCTCTAATTATTGGCTTATTTTTTGGCAAGGAAAAAAATTCCAGCCCAATGCTGAGCATAACATGTCTGGTCTTATTCACTTCAAAAACTTAAAAAAAACCCCAAAAAACTTGGAAACTGTCTTGGCATACCGTGTCCTCATTCCAGGTTTATGGAGCAGTCAGAAAACATATCATCTGTGAACCCCTTCTCGGTCACAACTAAAGCCAGCGTGGTCTCTCCAACATCTCAGACCCACCAGCAGATCAGCTTGGGCTAGAACAATCTGAGAGATAATCTTCAATTAGAAAGGACAGCAGAGGTCTTGTGATCCCTTCATTACAGAGGTTACATGACTTGCCATGGTCACCCAGCTGGACAGTGGCAGACTTTCTCCATGTCCCAGCCCAAGGGCACTTCATAGAAAGAACATTGCTCACCAACGGACTGTGAACGCCCTTCAGACCACAGGGCCTGTTGTGAGAGGGGTGTGGGTGGGGAAACCTGCAGGCGGTGGCCCAACAGCCAGGGAAATTGCACACCTCCCTTGGCAGCCTCGGACTGCCCTTCCTCTCATTCTGCAGCATCAGAAAGGCAATGTCTGCTTGGGTGGCCACCTTGCTTCGCCCGCCCGTTCTGAGCCTTTCCTGGCTCTTGCCTCAGCGTTGGACCTTTGGTGGCAGAGTCCTTGTGTGTGTTTTTGCCCACAGAAGGAAAGGAGCAGAAAGATGTTTGTCACCTATCAACAGTGATTACCTCGGGCGGTGGGATCAGAAGGGGGCAAATAGAAGTGAGGAACTTTTCCTTTACCCACGTCTGTGATGCTTGACCTGTTACAACCAGCACCTATTACACACACATCTTAAAAATCCAATAAAATTAAAAAGCAAGTTGCAAAAGAATGCATACAGTATGATATCATGCATATAAAATCTGAAACTGCAAGAAACAATGCTGTGTATTATTGATGTGGCTATATCTAGGTAGTAAAAGCCCCAAACCCACCCAAACATTACACACTTGCTGGGGCGAGCTGTTAGAGAAGGGAGGTGCAGCAGGGCCAAGGGAAGCAACTTCAACTGGATCTGTGACATCTCATTTCCTTAAAGAAACATAAACAAACAAACTCTCAAAGAAAATATGGCAAAAGGTCAATGGTTACTGGAGTCTTCATAATTTTCCGTATGTTTGAAATATTTCATAATTTCATTAACTAAAATGGTAGTTAAAATTTATTTACAGAAGGGTAAAAAAAGCACTGAGTTTGCCTTATTTGTAACTTACTTTATTGCAACTCCCTATACATCCCCCAGGTATAAAAAAAGAGGGAAGGAAAGGGAGAGGAAGGTAAGGAGGATCAAAATGAGTTTGAGAGAGCTAGTTTGCTTTTCTGATTTTCCTGATTCTTTGTCTTGTCAATTCAGGCTGCTATAACAAAATATCATTGACTTGGGTGTCCTAAACAATTTAAGTTCAAAGTCAAGGTGCCCTGAGAATCGTGTCTGGTGAGAGCCCTCCTCCTGGTTTGCAGACGTCCACCATCCTACTGTATCCTCTTCTTATAATGGCACTAATCCCACCATGGGGGGTTCCACACTCGTGATCTCACCTAAACCTAGTCATCGCCCAAAGGCCTCACCTCCAAATACCCACATTGGGAATTAGGGCTTCAAAATACAGATTTTGTGGAGACACAAACACTCAACCCACAGTATTTTTTTTTTTTTTTTAATATGGGTAGCTCCCTGGCTGGGAATCGAACCCAGGCCGCAGTGTTGACAGCACCAATGCCTTAAGCCACTACACCACCAGGGAACGCCCAGTATTCTTCTATAATATCTTATTTGGCAATCAACAAGGGAGAGAAGCACAATGCCTGTGCTCTGGATAAATGGATGGAAGGAAGGAAGGAAGGGAAGAAGAAAGCGAAGGAAGGCAGGGAGATGGATAAATGGGTGAACAACCTAATGAACCAGCAACTGCTAGGCCCTTAGTAAAAGCTGGAAGTTTCCTTCATCATGAAGGCTCACAGAGGCCGTCCCCTGCGGCTGTGGGACTGCTCACTGCTTACTTCTGGATATAATACAATGCACTCGTGCAACTAGGCCTTTGTGCATTCGCCTGTGAAGCCACAAGTACCTACATGTGGTAATAAGTAGTTAGAACACAAACAGCACCTACTGCTGATTATCCCCTTCATGCCAGGGGGTGAAATATTGCTGGCGGCATTCTCCAATCCTTAGTTAAGACCAGGAGCTGTGTGTGGTTCCCTTGCTCTCGGGGGATAGAAATAACAATGAATTATGTGACCATCCCATATGCACTGCCTCAGTTGACCCACCCTAAAAATAATCCCTGAGAAATATTGGACTGTCCAGGTGTTCTTCATTTTACCCACGTTTTTCTTTTTGGGGGATGTGACTTGGATCTGGGGAGTCGAGAGCCTGACCGGGGTCACAGTTAAGGGCATGTCTCCTGGCTTGGAGAACAGAGCACAGCTCAACCACAGGCCGGCCCAGGTGGGCTGGCAGCCTGGTGAGGGAGTGCCCGGCCGACCAGGCAGCTCATGCTTGCTGAGCTGTTACTGTGCTCCAGGTGCTGTGCACAATCCGATAGCAGCTTTGAGATGGGCAAGCTGTATGGCTGGGTTGTCAGGTGTGCCTATGGGATGCACTGGGAATGAGTCTGCTGAGGCAGGTTGGGACTTGCTAGAGAGCACCAGATGCCCTGCTAAAGACTCGTCCATGGGGTGAAGGGAAGTTACCGGGGCTTTTATAATAGGGCAGTGGCCTACCCTGAATTGGTTTTTGGAAAGTCACTCTGGCTTCAGGATGGAGAATGCAGTGGAGGGGGTGGAGTGGAGGCTGAGAGGCCTGGGAGACATTGCTGCTGCAGTTGGGCGGGACTAGTGTGGGGCCTTGGGCAAGGACGGGGAGGTGCCTCCCATGTCGGGAGTGGGAGGCAGCATGGACGGTCACCTGCGAAGGGAGCCGATATGAGGCAGCAGTCAGATGAGGAGGAAGAAACCACTGACAGGGGCCTTGCTTAGGCTTTGCCACCGACTAGCCTTGGGACTTCAGGTAAGTCACAGCATCTCTCTGGGATTCAGTTTCTACTTCTGTAAATCAGCGGGGCTGGATGCAGCCTTTCTCACTGCAATGGCTCTGGGTCTTTGGTACCATGGCCTAGTGCCCACAGCCAGGAGAACCAGAGAAACTGGCAAGGTGGCAGGGAGTGGTGGGCACATGGCAGCCAGTTGGCATGGCAGCAAGCAGAACGTCAACACTAAGGCAAAGAACAAGCATGTGCTGCCAGGCTCACCAGTGTGGCCAGGACTGACGTCACGGCGACAGAGCTCCAGTCCTGGCCATGAACCACATCCTCTCTTTATATAACTGTCTTTATAGCAACAAGTGTTCTCAGTCGGGTGGCGCCAGGCCTTGGCTTTTGCAATCCTCACTGTCAAGTTTAAGCTTGGACTAGGGAACAGAAAAAAGCAAACAGTAAGGTAGCCTTGAAATTGTCCCAGTCCCCAACTTGGTCTCCTTGTGTGCAAGCGATGGCGTGGATCTCCTAAAGGTCCTCTGAGCCTGTGTTCTAGGAGCCTCACGTTAAAACCCCGCCCACCCCCCACCCCACCCCCGACTCGGCCTCTGAGCTGAGTTCCTCAAGTTAAAAGTGGAAAGGGCCATCACATGCGATGGCCAAGGGTTGGGCCTGGCTGGGTTCAAAGCCTAACTCCCTTTTATACACTTCCTATACATTTTCAACCATATAGCCGGTGAGTGACTTAAACTCTGTGCCTGCAGAGAAAGCATGAAGGGGCCCCTTGTGGCCCTACACACTGGAGGTGATAATGCTGCTTACTTTTCTCCTAGGAATATTAGTGAGACAATACAAGTAAAACCTTTAGCACAGAGCCAAGCAAGTGCTCTTTTAAATGATAGCCATTACCATATTTATGCATCTGCTGTCAGTGCTACTGAGTGCCCGAAGCTGTGCCAGGCTTAGGGGATAAAGTGTAAGCTGACTGGCCTGTCAACCAGGGCCCCAGCCCTCGGAGTTACTGTTCAGAAGGGAGGCAGACGCGTTCATCCACGTGCATAACTAGTACACGTGCACTTTCTAAGGATGCAGGAGGTGCTGCGGGGGCACATATGTGGGGCACTGCCCCAGAGTGGGGGTTGGCAGCCCCAGCAGCCCCCGTCCTGCTGTCTGGAATACTCTCCCCTGGCTGGAAATATCTTCCCCCAGTTATCTGCATGATGGACTCCCTCCTGTTATTCAGGAACGTGCTCAAATGTCACCTGCTCCCAAGGAGTCTTCCCTGATTTTCTGTCTACAAGAACCGCTCCCAGCCCATCCCCTGCGTTATTTCATACCGTATCCTGCTTTAGTTTCTTTATAGTACCTACACTCTCCACCATTAGACTATGAATCTGTTTTGGAAAATATGTTCATTGACCTTTTACCTACTATAAAATGAACTTGATGAGAGCAGGAACTTCATGTCCCCATTTATTCCTTACTGTATCCCCAGTGCAGAGAACAATGCCCGGGCTGCAGTAAGCCGTTGATAAATGTCTCTGATGAATGAAGTGACCTCTAAGCTAGATCTGGAAAGATGACTAGGGGTTGACCAAGGAAAGAGTCAGGGAGAGAAGATCTCCCAGATGGAGGGAATAGCATGTGCAAAGGCTGGGCTGGGGCGGGGGGCGGAGAGTGGAATATTACAGGAAGTAATGCAATATGGCAAGTGTGTTAGTTTGAGTCCTCACAGGAGCAGAAGCCAAGAAGGGATTGGATATGCAAGAGATTTCTCTGGAGAACATTCCTATTGAAGAATAAAGAGGAAGGAAGAGGAGGAGGCAGGAGGGACTTTTGAACCATCATGCAGGTCTGATACCTGCAAAAGGAGCTGGGGAAGGGAGACGGCTTGAGGGGAAGAATTTCAGATTGCACTACAGCTTAAGAAAGTTTTAGCTCAGGTAATGGGGAGTCTCTGAGCTAAAGCTGTCCCTCAGAGGAATTCGCCATGGGGAGGAATGGGTCTGATCTAGGACCTGCTGTACTCAGTCTTTGGGTAGGAGTAGCTCAGGGGATATATGTGGCCTTGTCGTGAATACAGTGAAGTGTCTGGAGCAGTAAAGGCCGAAGCTGTCAGTCAATTCTTTTCCCTGCCACAGGAGATCTCAGAGGCACAATTCCATGACTGCCCAACAAGCAGAGAGGGCAAGAGAGAAAGTGGGGACCGGGAGTCTGGAGAGCCCAGCAGGGGCCAGATCATGAAGGGTCCTCCAGGCCCTATCAAAGATTTGGGCTTTATTCTGAGGGTAGTGGGACACCTTAGTATGATTTTGTTCTGGGAGAGTGAATGGCTGGATTTGCATGCCAGAGGATCACTTTCACCATAGTACGGGAAAAAAAATAAAACCCAGAACCCGATAGAAGTCTAGAGCAGTATTCCTGGCTGTTGATTTAGGGGGATCAAAGCACGGCGCTCTTTTTCTCTCCAACCTCATTCTGAAGCACTTTGAGACATAGACACAGGAGTCCTCCTAGAGGAGGTCAGACGTCACCTTCATTCCTGATGAAGATGTTGGAGAATGTGCCTTGGTTATGAGGGCCCAGTGGATTTCCTAGCACTCCCTGCTCAGTTGCTCCCTCCAGCCTGGACCTTGAGGCAGCCCATGAAGCATCAGTTTGAGTCTCCTCTACAGAATCAGGGAATAAAGAGGCTGAATCCCCAGCACTTACTCTGATCTTTTCCCGTTTTAGCTCCACCTGTTGGAAACATGGACACCTGTCATCCAAGGGGGCAGTAAATGGGGTGGGGGAGGCCATGAGTGTTCGTCTGAGAAGCATGAGGATGGGAAATCAGTGTTACCGACCGTCACAGGTGAGAGATGATGGTGGCCTGGGTCAGGGTGGTGGCACTGGAGCTGGAGTGAGGAGGACGGAGAGAATTGACAGGACTTAGTAACTGATTAGACAGTGGGAGGTGACAGTTTTCTGTGCTCACAGAAAGGTCAAGGCTGAGGACCAGGCTTTTGGTGGGGGAACAGTGGGGCCATTCAGTTCCACTTGCAGCCCACTGCTAGCCCGTGAGGAACTGTGATGATTAATTTTATGTGTCACCTTGACCGGGCCATGGGTGCCCAGATGTTTGGTCAAACATCATTCTGGGTGCATCTGTGAGGGTCTTTTTAAATGAGATTGACATTTGAATTGGTTGACTGAGTAAAGCACATTGTCCTCTCTAATATTGGTGGCCTCATCCCATCAGTTGAAGGCCCAAATGGAACAAAAATGCTGACCCTCCCGCGAGTACGAGGCAATGGCTCCTGTTTGACGGATTGAGCTGGGACACCGGTCTTTTCTTGCCTTTGGACTCCAACTGAAACCTCAGCTCGTCTTGGGTCTCATGGCTGTCGGCTTTCAGACTAGAATTTACCCCACCACCTCTCCCGGTTGTCGAGCCGTCAGCCTTGGGCGGGAACTGCACCACCAGCTCTCCGGGGTCTTCGGGGCTTGCCGTAGACCCAGGTGGGTACTGCGAAATGTAGCTCGTAACCTTGGCACCTGACCTGCCACAGCCCATGGATTGGTTTCAGCAAGAGAGAAGTCTCACCTTTCTCCAACAAAGATGTTTTCGGAACTCCGCGTCCCCAGGTATAGCCATTTGAGATTGGGCTCAGTTGCAAATTACAGGACCCTGGGAGACAGCGGCTCACACAAATTAGGAGTTTAGATTTCCCAGCATCACCAGTCTAGGCTAGAGGGATGAGGAGAGGGCTGATGCAGTGACTCCCTCATGCTCTCAGCGGCCCTGGCTCCTTCGGTCTTTCTGCTCCCCCACCCTGACCATGTGGCCCTCATGCTCATGCTCCCAAACAGGTTGCACACCCTCTGGCATTTTGTCCACAGTCCAGGGAGGAAGAAGAAGAAGGACAATGGATAAAAGCCACAGGCCAGCAGAGCTTTCTCAGAAACCACTCAGTGACTAATTTGCATTTCACTCAGCAGAACTATGTGACATGGTGACTCCAGCTGCATAACAGTTCGTGCACCTGTCACCCCAAACAAAACCAGGGTTCTGTTAGTGAGGAAGAAGGTGAGAACAAATGGTGTATAAGTTAGTGTGCCTCGGAATCATCGGGAAGGCCTGTTAAATCTCAGATTTGTCCCTTCCCTCCCCCACCATTTTCCCAGTTGGTTCCGGTGACCAGCAGGTGTACGTTGAGAACTGCTGGAGCTGACATTTTCTGCTGCCCCAGGGTATAACACTGCGAAATTTGCAAAGCGGGGGCGAGCTGACCACCGAACACTGGCTTATTCAGAGTGGCTACCATTGACTTTCAGAGACAACCTCAGTGTGGCTAATGTGTCATGTAGTTTGGCTTTGTCCTTTTTGTCATCCTCCCACTTCCAACAGACCACCTGCCTTCCTCTTTAGCCCACATAAAAACTGGGCTTCAGTACTTTCGGACTGAACCGCAACTGTGTTTGCATAGACTTTCAGTTGAGGGGCCACTGAACCCGCCTCCCAGGTGCCTGGAGAGGTCAGGACTGGGCTGTTTCCTGAAGGGCTTTTCTGAGAGGCTCCAAGCTGCCCTTTCTGACCTGCAAGCTGTAGAGAAGTGCTGTTTACTCCATCACCCATGTCTGCAGAATTCATTGCTACCTTTCGTTGTAAGCTTCTGATCATACATGTCACATGAATATCTAAATATCCTGCAGTTAGAAAAGCCTCCCAGGCAGAGAGATGCCTACCTGTGCTTTGACCATGATGATGTTATTTTTGAAATTGAGATAAAATTCTCATCCTTTTAAAGTGTACAGTTTAGTAGCCTTTAGTATATTCACCATGTTGGTCAACCAGCAGCGCTAATTCACAGAATCGTTTCATCATCCCATAAAGAAACGCCCTACCCTTTAGCCGTTCCCCCCGCACCACAAGCCATTGGCCCCTGGTAACCTGCTTGCTGTCTCTTGCTGCCCATTCTGGCAATTTCATATAAATGGAATCATACAATTTTGGATCTGGCCTCTTCCCCTTAGCATAATGTTTTCAAAGTTTATCCATGTTGTAGCACATTCAATACTTCATTCTTTTCTATGGTCAAATAATAGTCCACTCTGTGGATTATCCCATTTCATTTATCCGTTCCTCAGCGGATGGACATTTGGGTTGTTTCTGTGTCTTGGTTATTATAAATAATTCTGCCATGACTATAACTGGGAGTTAAATTGTGGGTCATACAATAGCTTACTGAGGAACTGCCTGGCTCCTTGCTAAAACTACTTGTGCTACATAGACTCTCAGTTAACTGGCACCCACAGGGATTGGTGGATGCTGGATAAATGTACCGAGCACTCTCAAGCAACCGGCAAGACGTTCAAGCAACTGGCACAAAAAATCTTCGCTTTTTGCCAGTTGCTTGAGAGTGCAGTTGCTTGAGTTTCGGTTAACTGAGAATCTACTGTATTTTACATTCCCACAACAGTGTACGAGGGTTCTAATTTCTCTAGATCCTCACCAACAGTTATTATAGGAATAATAACTTTTTTAATATGGCCATCCTAGTAGATGTGACGTGGTAGCTTACTGTGGCTTTGATTGATGCTGTTGTGTTAAAAGAATTGACTAAGGATATGCATGGGAGCTGTCTCCAAATATTTGAGGGCTTGTTAGTTGTAAGGGAGGACTTAAAAGTTGCTGTGATTACTGATCCAAAGTTAGAAGACTTTGCTAATAAGGAGGCCAGTGAGGCAGCACTGCAGCACCTCCCGTGTGTTCAGAACTGTCACAGTAAAGTCATTGAGGTCTTCCTGTGTGCCAGGCTCCTTCCTAAGTGCTAGAGATGCAATAGTCTCAATCTTCCAGCCATGCTAGGAGGTAGACCTTGTTATCCCCACTTTGGAGGCAAGGAAACTGAAGTTCAGTCTCATTATAACCACATATGTAAGGTTACACCAAATAGGTGTGGGATTTGGACCCAGTTCTGCTTGACTCTAAAGGCAACGCAATTAACCATTACACTCAACTGTTGTGGAAGATGTAGAAGTATAAGATATGAGGCTCGGTTTTAAACAAGTGGCCAATTCTGTTGGAGGGGCAAGCCTGAAATGCCTGAAATAATGGCAAATCGAAGGAAAACAGTGTATGATTAGTTACTGAGGAGTGTGGCGGCACCAGTCTTGGAGTGAGCAGGAGTTTGTATTAGTCAGGATTCACTAGATTACGCTGTGGTGACAAATAACACCAATATCACAGTGGCTTAAAGGAACAAAGGTTTGTTTCTGTCTCACACCTCATGTCCATCAGGCATCAGCAAGGGGACTCTGCTCCTAACAGTCACTCAGAGACCCAGGTTGACAGAGGGAGCTGCCCCTGTGTCAGATGTTGCCAGTTGCTTTGCCAGAGTGAGACAGATTGTGAATCTTGCTCTGGCTGTTAAAGCTCCTGTCTGGCACTGACACACCTCAGTTCTGTTCACGTTCACCCACCAACACAAGTGATATAACTACATTCCACTTATACGTACCAGGAGGAGTACTATAGGAATTTGGCGGACCACACAATGGCTCTCACCAATTTCATGAACAGAATCAGGTAGGATTTATGGATAGTGAGTGCCAGTTCAAGCAAGGCCAGAATAAAGTCTCCATTTTCACACAGGAAAATCTAGGTCTGCAAATAAATAGGTCTGTGAACCACCCCCTGATGAGTGAGCTGGAATACAAGAATATTATTGATGATTCTATCACCACCAAAGCGATGGGGCCCCATGCCCGGGGCTTAGACTACCTTTGTTTCCTCTTTAGCATGGAACAGCCATCCATTGACTTGCATAGTGTTCCTTCCTTGCCGTGATATTTTCAGATGAAAAGTTCTTGTCCCCTGCAGCAACCCAGAGGAAAGGCTCTTTGATCATTTTTGCATCATGTGCTTCCTGTCACACCAGGGTTGAACAAAGACCCAGGTAAGCCAGGCTGGGAAGAGAGGCTGCCCGAGTCACAGTCCCTGGACTAGTCCTCCCGGAGGCCCGGCTCCCCTGCCATCTCCAGGGGCTCTCCTGGTCAACCAGAGCTCCCTGTAAAAGGCTGGAAAAGCACACTCAGCCCTGGGCAGTGAAATAGCCTGAAGGAAAGCGCATGCAGTGCCTGAAATAAAACCTGGTCATGACTGTGTAGATCTGTGCTTCTTACCTTTTTAAATATCTCTGTCTTCTTTAGATCAAAATAAAAATCTCAAGGTTACCCCCCACCCAAGAGTCTGAGAAGCACCTCTCATCTGTGTATCCCCGTTTGCCAAGAATATTTTACTGATTTTTATTTTCTGTATTTTTGTCATACATATACATTTTCCAAATATAAACTTGGATCTTTCTCTAAAACACCTATGTTCTTGCACACATGAACATATTCCTCCAGAATAGGAGCCCTGGCTGAGAATCTTTGAGCTCCAGCACAGACTCTGACAAATGGGTTATTTGGCATATTGAGTCAGAGCAAAACTTTGGAGGCCAGCAAACAGGTTTGAATCCAGATGCTTCATCCGATGAACGTGCAGCCTTAGGCAACTTTCATAAACCTTTCCAGACTTTATTTTTTCTTCATTTATAAAATGAGAAGAAATAACAAGCAGAGTAGGACCTATTCCATGGGGGTCACTAGGAGAAACCAGATCAGTTAATATACACAGACCATTTAGCACCAAGCATATAATGAACACTCAGCTATAATAAACACAAGCTTTGATATGGCCCTATCCTAGCTTGTTGCCCAAAATAGAATACAACCAGTGGCCATATGGAACTGATAATTTTCACAATGTACCATTTTCACATTTTAATGTCTTGGGACTCCTCTGCTTCCTCTTTTTAAAATAACCTCATACAAACTTGTTTTTGTGGAAGAGGATGACCACAGACTAAAAAAGAGCTTAAGAAGCTTTGCATGAGCTCTTCATTGAAACACAGCCAAGGCATTAAAATACCATTTCAAGTGAAAGAGTCACAGAATGATGGAATGGTGTATTTGCAGGACTGGAAGGGACTTCAGGGATCTGCCACTCTTGCCTGGCTGATGAATAAATTGAGACCCAGAAATGTGAAGGGACTTCCTCATTCCCAGAGCTAGTAGTGAGTCTATGTAAATGGCAACTCCTAGAGTTGTGCAGTGCACAACCACCACCTGTGTAGCACCATGGTCCTGAGCATCCTTCTGGAATAAGGATGGAATAAAGTGGTCCAATCAGAGAACATCTCAGGACTTCCAGGGATGTTGGAACAATGATGCCCACTCTTTCCCCATTCCTTGGAATAATGAAGCCCAAGAAGCTGCTGATGCTGTCTCACAGCCATGAGAGGAAATCCTGCCCAAAGAGAACCATCACCTGGAGGTGAGAGATAGAAGAAGAGAGACAGAATCTAGATAGCTTGGTTTAGTCCTTATAATCCAACCCATGATTATATGGATCTACCCATGACTACTTTTTGCTTAATTGTTTGAACCAGTTGGCATCAGATCTTCTATCACTTGCTATCTTGTTATAATTACTGGAGCAGCTCAGAGTGCTATAAATATCTAAGGAGGAAGACTTCAGATTATGTAAGCCTTCCTGGACCAGGTTGCAACAAAGAAGGATCTGAAAGGAAGAATGGGATGTAGGCAGGCTGGCAAGGGAGAGATAATTCGGGGAAGCCGAAGACCTTGAACAGATGCCTGAGAGAGAAAAGCCTGGAGTGGGGAGCGTTTGGGGAATTAGGTTCAAGTCCTAATTTGGCTAGAATGTTGGGTACCTAAAGGGAGTAATGGGGATTAGGATTGAAGATGTAGGTTCCCAGTCTGTGAGATTTGTTCTTTTGTGTTGCAGACAATGAGGAGTGGAACAATCAGAACTGGGTTTCAGAATGAATTCAGTAGGAAAGAAGAGAGAAAAAAGAATGAAAAGAGAACTGGTTGGGAGACTATTTTTAATAATCGAGAGAATCCATGGCTTTTGGGGTGACCAACTGTCCTGGTTTGCCTGAGCCTGAGGAGTTTCCCAGGATGTGGGACTTTCGGCTAAAACTGGGACAGTCCCAGGCAAACCGGAATGGCTGATCACCCTCAAGCAGGCACGTCCAACCTGCATCCCAGAACGCCTCTGGATGCGGCCCAACACAAATTCTTAAAACATTATGAGATTTTTTTGTGACCTTTTTTTTTAGCTCATCATCTGTCATTAGTGTTAGCGTATTTTATGTGTGGCCCAAGACAATTGTTCTTCCACTGTGGCCCAGAGAAGCCAAAAGGTTGGACATCACTGCCCTAAAGCATCACCCAAAACCAGAGGGAAGGATCAATAGATTTCATTGAGCAAAAATAACATACGAGTAAAAAATAGAAAATAGTCTAAATACATCTAAATTTAAGAGTTTTACTCTAGAAGAAAATAAACAAATGAGTATCTCTTCTGAGACTCAGCCATCCAGTGGACTCCCTCCACCTCCTGACCCCTATCATCCAACATCCCTGTGCCCTGGACCCCGTCAGCACCAGAACCTCGCCACCTCTGAATTTCCAAATTCCTATTTTCCCTTTTCCCTAGGCTGACCAGACACACCATTTTAAACAGGACAGGAAAAATATACAGTACTGTCCCGGTTCAAATGATACAAGTGGTCAGCCTAGTCTCACTGGGCTAAATTCAAGGTGTCAGTAGGCTGACCACACGTCCTGTTTGAAACAGGACAGCACCAGTTTCTTCCCCCATTTAAAATGGTACATCTGGTCAACCTACCTTTACCCCAAACTATCCATATTTTCAGCACTGTCTTGCCCTTTCAGAGTGTCTCCAATACCTTCATTGCTTCTTTCCCTTCTGTCTTCACCCCCTCCTCTATCCAGCCAGGACCACTTCAACATTCACACGAACCAATTCAGTCACTGGTCCTCTGCACTTGGCAAAACTTCAGACTCTGGTCAATTCCACCACCTACCCTCCTTCTACATAAAGGTGTAGAGAAACCTTAGATGAACTCTCAATGCCGCCCATTGATGCTTCTTTATGTTCCTCTCTCCCACATCCCCATATAACTTTTTGAGTCCTTGTTCTACTACTGAACTGGCTGTGTGACTTTGGGTAAGTTGTGAGGATTAAATGAATTAACATGCATCAAATACTTAGCACAGGCTTGGCATGTCATAAGTACCCCATAAGTGTTAGCCTTTATTGTTACTAGGATTTTAATTACACACTTAGAGGAGTTGAGTCAGTGTTTCAACCAGTAGGTCACAGCACTATGGCTGTTGACAAATCAATCAAAAGTGTACTTCGCAAAGATTTCAAAAAACATTTCATCAAGGAAGACACAAATAAGGTCATGAGAAGATGTATACCATCATTAATCATTAGGGAAATGCAAATTAAAACTACAATGACATACTACTATATACATATTAGAATGTTTATAAACCAGTCTTACCAAGTTTGGGCAAGGATGTGAAGGAGCTAGAACTGTCAAATATTATTGATGGGCATGTAAAATGTTTGGAAAAACAGTCTTGCATTTTCTTTTTTCTTTTCTTTTTCATTTTATGGCAAGTTCTTAAAATGTTAAATATACACCAACCATAAGACCCAGCCATTCCACTCCTAGGTATGGAGCCAAAAGGAAAGAAGGCGTACGAGTGTGTCCACATGAAGATTTGTACACAGATGTTCAGAGCAGCTTTAGCTGTAATAGTCCAAAACTGGAAACTATCCAAATGTCCTTTGACAGGGTCAGGGAGGGAGAAACAAATTGGGGCATATCCATGCCATGGATATAGTTCTCAGAAATAAAAAACACAGCAACATGGATAATTCACAGAATTATTATGCTAAGTGATAGAAGCCAGACAAAAAGAATACATCTGTATGATTCCATTTGATAAAATTATAGAAAATGCAAACTAATTTATAGTGACAGAAGCTAAATCAGTTGATGCTTGGGAAATGAGAAGGGAGGTAGAGAGGGACAGAAGTGAGAAATTATAAACAGACTTGAGAAAACTTTTGGGGATGACAGATATATTATCTCAATTGTGCTGGTCGTTTCCTGGGTATATACATATGCCAAAACTTACCAAATTTCATATTTTAAATACTTATGTTGTTTATTATATGTCAATTATGCCTCAACAAAGCTATTTTAAAAACCACCTTTGCAGATTAAGGTCTTAGCTTTGCAAAAAAGGGAACCCAACTAACCTCGATATGAAGTAAATGTCACCTTATTGCTTAAACACCCTAAACCAGAGACATAACTTAAAGGGATCTGACTCAAAAATCAAGAAGAATATGAATAAATGTATAATTACTGTTTAGGGTATGTTTCTTATAATTATTATTTTATTTATAGCGGCTTTATTTTATTTATAGTTGTATCCAGAATAATAAGCCCCTAAGACATATACTCACATAAACATTCTCCAATGCTAACATAGTTGTCTCTTGAATAGTACCAAAGGGATTATTAATAATTCCAAACAACAATAATGCATTAATTTAACAATAAACTTAGGATGAAAAGAAATATATCTCAAAAAGAAAAGAAAAAATGAAACAAATGTCCCCAGTAGCAATTAACATCAATTTAGTAAAATGAAGATTAGGACAATCTACAAATTCCTTAAATGGAAGCCAATTCTTGGGGTCTTCTCTCTACACTTGAATCTTTCTCTCTAAGGCAAACTCCTCCTTGGGTTTAATTCAACCTTCCACAAAGAACAGCAGCTGCTAAACAGCTCTTGGACACGTGAAACAAATTGTAAGTGGATGGCTGCTAAGAGACTTTTTTCCCCAAATGAGAAAATGTGCCAAACCCGAGAGGGAGAGGGCGGTCAGGAGGAGGAGACTGTGCTTGCCAGCAAGGAAGAGAACGAGAAAGTGTTCTCCAGAGCCCCTTGGAACTGACGGCAGTCTTCCTTGTGGAAGACAGGCAAGGGGGCCCTCGTGGCAGACAGCAGCCACCAGCCAGCTCTGTGGCCGTGGGTGACCTGCCTGGCCTTGCCATGCCTCGGTGTCCTCGCCTGTCAAATGGGAATGCTAATACCCACCTCACAGGGTTGCTGACGTGCCAAACATCGCCAAGAGCGTGCACAGTGTTTTTGAAAAAGCATTTTGTTAATGTAAGGTGTGCCGTGAAAATGAGCACCATCTTGGTACCTATCAGAAACCAGAAAGAACTTGGAGAAATTGTCTATTATCAGGCTTCTCCATACTTTTTAAACAATATCCCACCAACCAAGGAGATTAGGCTGAGCTTTAACTTCGGCCTGTTGTGTTATGAAAACAAATAGATATTTGTCTTGTTAAGTGACAAACTCATGCCTCTTGGAAGATTTCTAGTTGCTCCCCTGGTCCCCTATCACTATCATGATGTAATTAAGAAAATTCCAGTCTAACTGAGACAGGACTCAAGGACTGAATTGTGTTTGATTTTAAGGTCTGACTGGAAACCAGCAGTCACACCTGGATCCTTACCCTTCATTTCTCTTCTCTCTATAGCTGAAATCACAGACCCCTGCCTGTGGTCCCAGCCAACCCCATCCTGCCCTGACACTAGCATCCACCTGTGCCAGCATCCTCTATTTAGTTAATAGAGGATTAGCAAGCAAATCCCTATCCAATCTCATTCCAGTGTCTCAGTCAGCTCAGAAGGTCCCAGCTTGTACCTTCCAACTGTCGTTCCTTCTCCTTCCCTGGCTGCAGCAGTCTGCCCCTGAATTCTGGCCAAGTGCCTGGGCTGTTGTCCTGTGAGCAGACATGACCTGTGAGGATGACTGGATAAAGCAGGTTTCACAACCTCGGCACTATTGACATTTTGGTTTAGATAATTCTTTATTGGAATGGGGCAGGGAGTTGTCCTATCATGAAAGCATGTTTAGCAGCATCCCTGGCCTCTAACCCCTAGATGCCAGTAGCACCTTCTCCCATGAGCTGTGACAACCCAAACGTCCTTAGACATTGCAAAAATTGTCCCTGATTAGGAATCACCGGGATAACGATTCCTCTGAGAACACACTGCTGCCTCCTGGAGGCCCTGTTACTTTGAATTGGAGCTCTCTGTTGCCCTCGAACTCTTTCCAACTCTGATTGTTCACACAGCCTCAGATTGATTGGCTGGCCTTCTGCTCTAAGGGACATTGGTTGAATTTTTGGCTGCCCAGCCTCTGAACTCTCGTCCTGGGTTTGGGAAATCCCATCTAGCGTGAGTGTGAGGTAAAGATCACTTGGTGAGGCCCTATCTCCTAGCTTCTCTTCTAGACAGAAGAACATGCCTATCCAGGTCCTTAGAGGATGGAAATGCCATTTTGTTTCAACTGTCTGTGTTAAAACACTTCTAGAACACAGGTAGCTACCAACTCACAAACACCTGGCTTACAAGGGAGCCTTGAGCTCCCCATCACTGCCGAGGAAACTTCGAGGATGTTTACGTGTTAGTTTAGTGTGGAGTTTTGGAGATCTGTGGACCCACAGAAGGAAGAAGCGATAGGACCTGTTTTACAAGCCCTGACTCCAGGGGAAAACTGATCCTCTTTGGCCCACTGCCTCCTCAGGAGTAATGGAATAAAGAAAGCACAGTGGCAGAAAAAGTCAACAGATTTTACTATACAAAAATAGAAAATGACTAAACATGAAACAATGCCTTGAATAAAATGAAACTGTCTATAAACTGAGAAAAACAGTTGTAATAAATACAACAGGCAGAGATCTGCTAGTCAATGTACATAGAATTATTCAACTGTCTAAGAAAGACATTCAAATCTTAATGGAAAATACAGATGAATGATGCATCAGCTTATTTGCTGACACACACAAAAATACAAATGACTGGTAAACCTAAGAAAAATGCTTAGGTGCTCTAGAAATCAAAGAAATGAAAATTCAAGCCATAATGGAATCTCATTTTCCAAGCTATCAGATTAGAAAAGATGAACACATATAGTATTCAGTGTGGGCCATGTTGGGATGGACCTGTCCCTCGACTCGGCAGAAGGAGGTGACCATGCCACTCTCTGGAGAGAAGCTTGAACATGTGTACTAAGTGCCCCGTCCCTTTCATCTGGGAACTCTTCTTCCAGAAGAGAAGGAATAACCAGCAAGGCGATCCGACCTGGCACGCTGGCTTGAGCATAGGCGCTGGAGCCAGACAGTATGGCTCAAATCCAGGCTCTGCTGCTCGACCTCTGTGGGCCTCGATTTCCCCATCAATACACACAGGCTTTGTGAAACACTTAGGGCTGTTATCTGGATTTAATATTTGTTAATACTTGCAAAGTGCTTGCAACAGTGCCTGGCACAGAGTGAGCCTTCAGTAAGTATTAGCTTCAGATGCAGTATTGTTTATAATAGCAACACGCATGTGTGAGGGCACACATGCACACAAAGGAAATAAACTAAATATCCAAACACTGGAAAGTGATTAAATAAATCATGAGGCATTTATACACTGACATTGTATATAGGAATTAAAATAGTATTTTAAAAAGAGTATTTCAAGACACGGTAATGGTGGAAATAAGAAAGCTCCCCCCCCATAATTAAAAAATTTCTATGTCAAATATTAAAAAAGTTAAAAACTCTGAATGAATACCATGATCCTCCCTTTTAAAATACTTTATATTTTTAGAGCACTATTTGGCTTACAGCAATATTGAGCAGAGGATACAAAGAGTTCCCAAATACTCTTATCCCTCCACACACAGCCTCCTTCCCCCACTATCAACATCTCCCACCAAAGTGCTATGTTTGTCACAGTCTATGAACCTATAGTGACACATCATCCCCCAAAGTCCATAGTTTACATTAAGGATCACTCTTGGTGTTATATATCTATGGGTTTGGACAGATATATAAGGACATGCATCCCTCATTATATAATAGTATCATACAGAGTAATTTCACTGCCCTAAAAATCCTCTGTGCTCCCCAGATTCATCCCTCCCTCTCCCCAACCCTTGCCAACCACTGACCCTTTTACCGTCTCTATAGTTTTGTCTTTTCCAGAATGTCATACAGTTGGAACCATTAAGTATGTAGCATTTTCAGGTTGTCTCCTTTCACCTGGTAATATGCATTTAATGTACTTTCATGTCTTTTTATGGCGTAAAAGCTCAGTTCTTTTTAGAACTGGGTGATAGTCCATCGTCTGGATGTACCACCACTTAGCCATGTATCTATTGAAGGACATCTTAGTTGCTTCCAAGTTTTGGCAATTCTGAATTAAGCTGCTATAAATATCTGTGTGCAGTTTTTATGTGGACATAAGTTTGCAACTCATTTGATACCAAGGAAGGGTAATCACTGAATCATATGGTAATTCTTAAATTTATAAGAAACTGCCAAGCTGTCTTTGAAAGTGGCTGCACGATTTTACATTTTCAACAGCAATGAATGAGAGTTCCCTGTTGCTCCACATCCTTGTCAGCATTTGTTGTTGTCAGTGTTTTGGATTTTAGCCATTCTCGTAAGTGTGTAGTAGTGTCTCATTGTTGTTTTAATTTGCAATTCTCTAATGATCATGACTACTTTTTAAAATTAGATTTATAATATATCTCTGAGCTCTTTCAGATGTTTGCTTTACCTTATTTATTGAGATTCTCCTTGTTTTGTATAGAATCTCTTTTTAAATATAGAATATATATTGTACCTTGTTTAACTATTACTCCACCTGCTTTCAAAATACCTACTTGGATTGCTTTTCAAATATATAATAAAAATTTGTTTGCTTCTAAGTATAAGATTTCCTTCCTCTGTGAATGCTAACACCATTTCTGGAAAAGTGGGTGTGAGGGGTGGGGGGATGTATGTGGGGATCTTGGGGGGACTTCTTATGTACAAGAGAATCCATAAAATGGTAGTGTAACAGGAAAAGTGGTCACCACTTTGGGTTGGTGGGTTCTCCCCTCACTTCTGCCTGCAGAATTTTTAATAAACTACAATAGTCAGATTTCAAAACATTCTGAGACTATGGTCTTATTTCCACAAAACTTGGAAAATGAGAAGTGAAAACAGCACAGAGATAAGTGACTTGTCTGAAGGCCACATAGCTGGTTAGTGGTGAGTAGGGGCAGGAACCCCGCCGCAGCTCCCAGCTGGGCCACCTACTTCGCCTTAGTGTTTACTTCTGATCTCTAAGACCTTGTGGTTCCAAGATAAACATGGGCTAACTCCAGTGGCTCACAGATCTAGGTTTCTTTCCAGAACCTCCTGCCCTTCTGAGCCCTCTCTGAGCTGCCAGGACTAGCAAACAACTCAGCTACTACAAGAGTTAAATGGTGCAGTAGGCTGGAAGAATTGACCTGATTTAAATATTTGCAAGAATGGTGCTGGACTCAGCTAAGGTTATCTTACTTCCTTTACCCTTGACCTAGCCAACAAGCAGCACTGGACGGTAAAAGGTCCTGAGAACACCGTATGATTTTGTTCCTCACTCGCACACAGTGGGCCATGATCAAAATTTGTTAACTGATGGTGGAAAGGAAGGTAGAAATGAGACATGAGACTTTAACCACACCCCTTAGCCATTATCTGTGCGGTTGTTAAATAACCTGCTGAAAGGTGCTGACCCCTGAGACCTTGGGGTTTCAAGATAAACACAAGGCTGACCCTAGTGGCCCAGGAGTCTGGGTTTCTTTCCAGAAGGACAAGAGTCTCCAGCAGCTGTTGGGAAGCCACCAGGTTTTTATACTGGACATTACACGAAGATCACAGAGGCATTTGAAAGGCTTTGAGAACAAAATCACTACAGGTCCAGCTAGCCAAGTTTCACGGCAACTTTCTGCTGCTTGTTGGTGCTGAATTGGAGAAAGTTGAGAGAGGCCGTAGGGCATTGTGGGGGCAGGCGAGGCTGTTGGCAAACCGGTTTAGTAGCCACTCAGGGAAGCCCCCCAAAAGGGGATTTCATGTGAGATTTTTCAGAAGTTTAAAGGAGTGGAGCTCACAGGGTAGTCCTGGATCAGAAACTCAGCATAACCTGGGAACCTGTCAGAAATGTAAACAATCAGGCCACCACACTGAATTGGGAACTCTGGAGGTGGAGCCCAGCAATGCATGTTTTAACAGATTTAAGTCTTTGTTTTAACAGGTGACCATGAGGGAGGCTGAAGTTTGAGAAATAACTTGCTTAAAACAATTCCCCACCATCCTACCCCTGAACACCTAATCCTTCTCTCTCTCTCCCTCTCCCATCCCCCACATTTGGCTGGCAAAGAGCCACAGCTTGAATCTGTGCGGTGAGGAGCCCAGGTTTTTCAGAAGCTGGTTTGCAAATCCTGGTCTTCCTCCCCCTAGCTTTGCTCCAGGAGCCCCTTGCTTCCACGACTTTCACACAGTCCTTATTCAACGCTTTGTGCTGACCTTACTTTTTGCATTCCAACTGTGCACAAAGCTGAGGCCTGTTTTTCCATTATCTGTCAGATGAATGCTTGGATTGGTGTCCAGGTTGCCGGGTCGTGCTTGGTAATCCGAAACAGGGACCTGGAAGACTCGGCAAATTTTGGCCAGCTGCAGGCCTGTAGAGAGGACGTCGGTGCCTCAGCGCCACCCTGTGGCGGCAAGGAGAAGAGCCGATCTTGGTGCCTAATCTGCACTGGGTTTGGGATGGGCAGGGACCTTAAACCTCATCAAATCCAAAAATAAGAAAATGGCCATTTAAGGAGCATTTACTCTGTGTTAAGTACCATGATTGTGACTGTATCTTGTCATTACCGCAGATTTTCCTATGCAGTAGATAAGGTCGCACAACTGAAAAGAGAGCCAGGCTATGAGTCCCTAGGGGTCTACACAGAGGCCACACAACTAAGCCCCACTCTGTCCTTCTAGCCCCAGGCTCCATGGGGAAGGCTCCTTAAAGCTGTGCTTCTCAAACTCACACGTGCAGGCAGCAACCAGGGATCTTATTAACATGCAGATTTTGATTCAGCCCATCTGGGGAGGGACCCAATATCCTGCATTTCTGAGAGCTCCCAGATGAGGCTGATGCTGGTTCTTGGACCATATGGAGAGACAAGACCTTAGAGCAGTGCCGTCCAACAGAACTTTTTGTGATGATGGAAGTGTTCTAACTCTATGCTGCCCAACACATTGGCCACTAGCTACAAGCACTTGAAATGTGACTTACTGCAACGGAGAAACTAAGTTTTAATTTTAATGAACCTCGATGAGTTTAAATTTAAAGAGCCTCCTGCACCTAGGGTCTTCCCCACTGGATAGACTAGGATCCCTCATGTGGAAGGCTCAGGCTGGCTTTGAGAATGCTTGCCATTGAAGTCTTAAACCCATTGAAGAGATTATATATTCTGAGAGAAGTTAGGAGAGAGACATTTGAGGTGGCAGAGAGAGAGAGAGAGTTAGGGATGAAGGGAGAAAGGAAAAGTAAGTATGAGAGGAGGGAGGTGGCAAGACTTCAGAGGTGAAGCTTCAGAGGGGGCATCTGAGGAAGCAAATCTCCAGGCTCTCCAAGATTCCTGCACCTAGGCCAGGCACTAAAGTCCACAGGGACTGAGAGGAAGATGTGGGGAAGGCTGCAGTGGGGCCTGTGCTTATATATGACCCAAAATCACAGAGCATCCTGGTGTTTTGGTGCTAAGGAGCAGAGACTACAACACAACTGTGGTGGCAGGGAGTACTAAGAATTCCCACTTGGACAAGTGAGAGCCCGGAGGTCAAATTAAGTCAATTAAAAGGAAATAAAAGAATTAAATATTTCTTGCTCGTGTAGTTTACAAGCTGAGATTCATACCTGCTTCACACACACATTCTTTTAAAATTGTACTCTATAGTCATACTTTTTTGTATCCTGCTTTTTTCACTTAGCTTACATAGTAGACTCTCAGTTAGCTGGCCCCTGTAGGGATTGGTAGATGCCAGATAAATGTAAGTACACTCTCACCCATACTGGATAAATGTAATATTACTTCTTTGATTTTTTTTTTTTTTTTTTTTTTTTGCTAGTTGCTTAAGAGCACCAGTTGTTTGAATTCTGGTTAATGGAGAGTCTACTGTATTATGGACATGATGCAATGCCATCTGTACTTCCCAACCTTGCCCACAAAGTCCCCCCTCACATTCAGTGCCTCACATCACAACATCACTTACAGTGCTACACATCACGACACGTCCTGCTTAGTACCAAGTGAGGTCACACTTCCTTCACTCTTGAGACCACATGTCCCATAGAACCTATCAGGAGAAACCCTGCTTTCCCTCCCTGGGAGCCCTCAGCCCTACCGTAACCTGTTAGAACCCCGGGCCTCTGTGTCTCCTCCGCCCAGCAGGCCAGGCGGTTCTGTAACTCTCCCTGGGAGATCAGGGAGCGGTCACCTTCTCCTCCAGGAGTCACCTGCTTCTTAGTTACCACATGATGTCACCAGCAGCTTGGCAGGTGGATGCTATTTCCTGTCCCCAGCAACTCAGCCTGTTTACCCTAAAAAAGGAACTTAGTTACCGTGTATAAGATTTATGAGAGCTCGATGGGGATAAAAAAGGATTGAAAGTATGGTCGCAATCACTGCGGCTGGCTACCCATGTTCTCGTTCTCCCCCTTCTGGAAACTTGGGAAAATTGCATTTCCTTGCCCTCCTAATGAGGCCATGAGTTTTGGAAGCCCAAGGAAAAGTGAGCTGAAGTGACACGGGTCACTTCCAGGTGGCAGACTCTATGAGCCAATTCACAATTTGTCACATTTTCCTTCTTCCTGTCACTGTTGCTGTCACCATTCCATATGGCAGCTATTCCAGCTTGAGTCCCTGAGTGAGGACCGTGGACAGCCCCCAGCCATGCCAAGATGGACATGTAGAATGAAAACAAAATAAATCTTTGTTGTGCTAAGTACTGGTTTTATTGGGTATTATTTGTTACCGCAGCATAACCTACCATACCCTGGATGATTGCATTTTTTAAAAGGATGAACATACACAACAAGTTGACAAGGCACTGTAGAATTGTATGCCTGAAACCTGTGTAACCCTTGCTAACAGATGTCACCCCAATAAGTCTAACAATAAAAATGAATTTAAAAAATAAAATAAAATAAAGGATGAACATATGGTTATAGAGGCTTAATATTAAACAGAAGGGAGGGAAGTGTGCAGGCAGTTGGGGCCATTTCAGGGTTCTTCCCCATTCCTCATTCACTGGCAGGGGTTACAGTTGCCTTAAGACAGAACAGCTTCAATGCCTGGACATTGCATGAAACACTTTCCTTTCCTTCCTTAGGTGAGTCCAGCTAATTCTTTTTAGGACATCTCTCGCAGGCCTCCATCTTGTCTACAAAATATTATGGCTCTAGTGGAGATCTGGACTCCCCATTCTGCTATGGAAACATTAGATAACTTGGGAATTTTCAAAAGCAAGATGGCAGAATGAGCTCCAGAAGAGCTGAGATGGTTGATGTAGAGAAGACAAAAGTCTCAGAAAGGTGTCTATCAAAAGTTTTTCTTCCATTGTGTGTGCACCAGGGTAAAGGCAGGGCCAACGCAATCCATTAGGCACAGCAGGTACAGGGCCTAATGGATAGGTAAGCACCCAGGGCTCAAGACGCTTTTAAGGACCCACAAAAATGCTTTAGTTTCTTTTTTAAATCAGGAGAAAAAAATGAACTTTTAAGTTGGACAGAGTGTTTTAATATATAATATTAATAGTCGCCTTTATACCAACTTAGTAATAAAATTAAAATTTTAATGTTTTTATGGAGGAAGGGGACTGTGAAGGCAAAAGTGTCTGGGAGCCACGGAAAGTCACGCCACATCCCTGGGGACCGGATCATGTAACTGAGGTTAATCTGGGTTACAATGTACTTCCCAGAGATGAGTAGAGACATGGCATTTCTGTCACCTACAATGTCTTTTTTCTTCATGAGTATGTTAAAATTTCCCTAGCTACACCAAACTGTCTCTGTCTTTGCCTTTTTAAGGCTTTCTCAGGTCACCCCGAAAGCCAGAATTGGTAGGGGAAGAGCCCTGGATCAAAACAACGCGCATGGACACGGCAGACTCCTCCAGCTTGCGCCCCATCTTGGCGTTTCCCCTTCCTCCTTCCAACAGCCTCTGACTTTGAAATGTACCATGGGATCTAGGGAAGCCAATTCCTTACCTGACTCCGGGGCTCCCACATGGGACCTAACTGAGCCCATCAGCCCCGCCCACGGGATGAGAGCCCCTGCATTGTCACTTCGATCCAGCTTCTGTGTTCAAGCTTCTGCCAGAACTCCCGGGAAGATATGGCATGCAAAGGGAAATCTCAATTTCTACGTAATTTGCTACCGTGATCAAAGCCAAAGGAAATCCTGGAGAAACTGAGCCAGAGCCTTGTTCAACCACACCTGGGAGGACACCCTACCACTCGATTGGTTGAGTTACATAAGCCTATGAGTTCCCTTTTACTGCTAACGCCAGTTTGGATTGGGTTTTCTGCTTTCAGCCATCCCTACGGGAACTAAACACACTATTATTATCCCGACTTTATAAATTAGAAACAGAGGGGTTAAGTCACTTACCCAGTCACAGAGCTAATTCATATGGGAGCCAGGATATGATCCCAGGTCGTGTGACTCCAGACTATCCAGATTAATCTTGACAAGTGCTTTGCATGGATATCAAATGCTGTGTTTTCACAGATTTCACAACTTTTACCTGCAGCTCTTTGAGAATGGGTTACCTTGAGGACACCGTAAGTATGAATAGGTATAAGCAGAAAGGAATCACTGTACATGAGACGTTTACCCCACACTACTATATGCCTTCTTTAAGAGCTACCCACTCTGAGAAAGCATAGCTGGTATCATCATCCATGTACCCCAAAAATAGGAATATCAGGAATTGGAAAGGTGCATCCTCACTGCCTTCGGTCGGGCCCACCCAACCCTGCTCCCACCGACTCTCGACTGCCAACCTGATTGCCTCCCACCATCGTGTGCTCACCTCCTTCATCTAGTGTGGCGCGAGGTCCATCTCGCTCAGCCTCCAACCTGGTTCCCCTCCTGCTTTTGCTTTCGAGTCTGCTCTTTAGCTCAGCATATGCCTGGACAATTGTCCTCCTCATGGCTCCCCTGCCCTCACCTTCCCATACGTGGTCTTCTCAAGTAGCCCACCCCATCCCTAGCATGGCCTACCTTTAAGGAAAGGACTTGTGTAATATTCTCCCCTCATTTCTCCAGAACATTTTTGCAAACTCTTATCCATATGAACAGTAAACACAAGAAGGAACTAGAGATACTGGGTGCAGACAACTCCTTTGAAACATTAGACTAAGAAAGAGAAAATGGAAATTGGGCTGTACCTGAAGGAGGTGCCTCATGGGGTGGTAGAAGATGCTCATCAGACCCCAGTGTCCACTTTCCCTTCGATAGTAATAGTGCCTCTGTGCTTGGCTTGGTACCAGCATAATGGCTCCATTTCCCAGTCCTCCTTGCAAGAGAAGAGTGGCCATGTCCCTAAGTTGTGGCCCACTGGGATGTGAGCAGAAGTCACACCCTATAAGGAAGTGCTCCTCATCTTCCCTGTCACCTTTTCCTCATCCTGCTGGCAGGAATGTGTGCTATTGCAGGTTGTGTAGACAAGGGCCACACCCCGAGAATGGTGGAGCAAGCAGACAGAAGAGGCTGAGGTCCCTGACACCATGGTGCCACCCTGCCAGCCCTGGGCTGCTTAGGCCTGAACACTGATGTGACAGACAAGTAAATTTCCATCTTTCAAGCTTCTGTTATTTGGGTCTTTATAGCAGTCAAACATATTTCCTAATTAATACTGGTGGAAAGAAGGTTCTCCACTTTCTACTTTTTGTATTTAATCCATTTTGAACATGTTCTAAGGTCAATTGGAAGAAGTCAGGAGAAAAAAGAGGTTGAAAAGAAAAAATTATCTGGGATAATGGTTTAGGGCATGGGTCCTGAGAAGGCAGGAGGAGAGGGTGTCCAGAGCCCTGTTGGAGGGACCTGGCCTTGGTGGCGGGAGTGATACTACTTCCCTCAGACAAGGAAGAGGGCAGAGGAAGAATCTGGATGTAGGAAACTTGAGACTTGGTCGCAGAAAGCTGAGGAAGTTCCTTCTTAACGGCTTCTGTGTTTCAGTGAAACAGGGGGTGAGGTCCTGTGTGGGGAGAGAAGCAAGAAAGTAAAGCTCTGAGATTTCATGTACATACTCTGAGGTGGGAGAGGGGCTGTGCCTCCTTGCTGTGGCCGTCTTGTCTAAAAGCACAAGAGCTGAAGACCAGACACTGACAATTTAACTCGCTCTGTCAAGTACCACACAAGGCCAACCCTGAACAGGACTGGACAATACAAAGATTTTTTTTCTATGATTTGTTCATTAAAAATAAGCATATGAAACAGACTAGTGGCCGTATCCAATTTATCAAAAGTTTCAAGCCAAAATGTACTCACTGATTGTAGTTATGAAACTATAATAAGTCCATTTGCATAAAAGCATCAGGATAACTCGGACCCAAACAAAACATTTCAGTTATGAATTAAGCATGGTGTGACACCATGCTAAACTTTTCACGTGGCTTAGCTCTCAGTCCTATGAAATGGGTATTGTTGTTCCTTCTTACTTTATAGATGAGAAAACTAAAGCCCCAAATGATGAAATCGCTTGTCCTAAATCCTATAGCTACTAAAGAAGAAGGCCAAAATTTGAACCAAGGTGGATCTGACTCTAAAACTCTGCTCTTGTAGTGGCTGGGCTTCAGCGCTCTTAACGCTGTGGCCTGGGTTCAATTCCCGGCCGGGGAACTATCCCCCACCCCACCCCAAACAAAACAAAACAAAACAAAACAAAACTCTGCTCTTAGCCACTACCCACTGCCTTCTCTTAGCCCAGGAGGGCTCACTTTCATGTGATAGGACCTAGTTGTCAGTCCCAAAGCTCTGTGGCCCTTCTAGAAAACTATGGACAGTTTATACAAAAATAACTTCTGGTAGTTGACCTGATATCTCAAAATGACCAGTTGAGAAAGCCGGTTAGGCATACTCCCCACTTCCTCACCGTTGCAAGAACTGTGCTACATTAAAAGTCTCCCACTTGGCCTACAGCCCTGGACTTTCTTCACACCACTGGGTGTTCTATTTAGTGGCCAAATGAACATTACTAAAACATGGCTTTTGTTATGACACTTCCCTGCTCCCCATGGGCCCATAAGATAAAGACTGGACTCCTCAGCCTGGCAATCAAGGATTCCCCAGTAACCTAGGCAGACTATAGCAATTAGGGACAGATTCAGCTGCATGGGAATGAAAACCCCAAATAATCAAGATGTGAACAAGATAGAAGGTTCTGCCTAGTACCTAAATGAAGTTCACAGATTGGCAATCTAGAATGTTGCAGCAGCTCCACATAGTTATAGGGGCTACAGGTTCATCATTTCTATGATGTAACTCTCATCCTCATAGTCTCATACGATCAGCCATCATATACATCTCCCAGGCAACGGGATAGAGGAAGGGGGCCAGAGGGGTTAAAGGGGAACTTGTTCTATTGGAGGGGGGTTCCCAGAGGTTTCCACAAAATACTTCTACTTACATCTCATTGGTTAAAACCAAGTCACGTGAAAACACAGAGCTAAAAAGGAGACTGGGGCAAGTAACCAATATTCTGGGAAGACCAAGGAATTGCGTTCAATGAATGTAAGGATTGGCCACAGAAGCCTCTGGCACTTGTGCAGCTGCCCCATCACTAGCTGCTTCCTTGGGAACTCTCTCCAGCTGTCTGGTCTGTCCCTGCTTCCTACATAGAATCCATGCAGGGGACACCCCCCTCAAACACCCTGGGAGGATCCCAACCCCTATTTCTGTGCTCAGGTTAAGATTCCACTTCTCTTTTAAGCTGTTTCTGACCACCTCAGCTTCTGGTGATCTTCCTTCCTCTTTCTATAGAACCTCCTAGAAAAGGAAGTAGAGTGGTAGAAAGAGCCCAGATGTTAGAGCCAGACAGATCTGGGCCTCATCTTGGCTCTTCTCCCACTCCCTGTATGATCTTGGACAGTTTATTTATCTTTCTTGAGTCTCAGTGATCTCTTGCTATCTTCAACAACCTGGAACAGGGAGTGTGGTGAGGCAAGGTCTGAATTTTTAAGAAGTTGCCAACTGTTTCTTTGTTAGAGAGAGAGAGAGAGAGCAAGAGAGAGAGAGAGAGAGAGAGAGAGAGAGAGAGAGAGAGAGAGAGCAAACAGGCCCCCTGCCCTAGGTATAAATCTTCATCTTTGACAATTAAAAGGACTTTTTGCTTGATTTAGCAAGGTGGCCCCTCATTAAGACCCCTTGATATACAGAGTTGGAAGAGATTAATTTCCAGAACTATTTTATCTCAGAGTCTTAAAGGAGCGAAGGAATTAAAACCCATTATCCTTAGCTCTCTGAGATTTAAATTGACACAATTTTGTTAAGATGTCATTGACCGAAGTTTGATGGCAGGAAAGAACACCCCGGGGCCAAAAAGGGTAGTTTGCAGGAGGTTATGGGGAAACTGGGGTGGTGACATCCATGTAACTGCAGTCTTTGGGAATACATATGAGTATTAATTAAAAAGCATTGCCACCTTAAAGCCTGGTATGTGACACTACTGTGGCTGGCAAGGACCTGTAACAGCAAAGGCATCACCAAAGTATACCGCAAGTGTGAGCTGGTCTGTGCCAAACCAGCCATCGGCAGCGCCACTGAAATATCAGTGCTGGTGAGCTGGCTTGAAATGCACTCTGACCTTTCTGGATTAAGAATTGAAGATCCTTAGAAAGTTCACAGAGCCGTCTCAAGAGGTGAAAGATTAGATATCTTGCTAATAAATGGATATGGGAGTTATTAATAGTGAAAATGAGAAATGTGACTGTATTTGTACGCCGAGGGAGTTATATATCCTACCTGAACACACTTGCCACCCAGGTCTGCCTGTCCTCAGAACACAGCATGGAGCATGCAGAGAAAGCATTTCAGGTAGCTGTCTCCCAGGCTGCCTGTCGTGCTGTGTGTGGTCTCCTAGAACTCCTCCAGCTCCACTTACAGCCTGGCTCCTGGGCCCCATGATCCCAGCAGTGCCAGGGCAGGGGGTAAGGGACAGCCCCAGATGGGGGATCAGCCCGACAGCTGTCAGTAGGTCTCCAGCTGAGGGACTCGTTTTCAAGGTAATAAAATTGCAGGTAATGCAATTTGCTGGCTAGTTCCCCTCGAAATGTGACTTGGTTTGCCTGTGGCTTCTTGTCACAGCCCTGTCAGGAAAGGCCACTTCTCAGTAATCAGATTGCAGAGGGCACAGGGGCTCTTCTGAAAGAGGAAGTGAGGCCTTCTCAGAGTGTTCATTTTGTCTGTTGCGCATTCCAGCAGATTAAGCACTTAGGGCTGAGATTTTTAAAATATTTATTCTTCGAGCCAAAGGAGTATTTTAATAAAGCTAGGTTCTTTGTATAACGCTTCTCCAAATCCCTGGCCAATTAATTCCTAAAGGAGCAGCACATGGCTCTCGATCACTGGCAGCCCCTCTTTCCACAGAATACCGGGGCAGAGAGGCAACAACAGCACAGAGGCCCCAAACGGTGACCCTTGGACTGATGGGGCCATTTCATATGAGAGTCCAGGTTTCTTACTCCTTTTGAACAAGTGGGCAATGTGGCAGCAGTGGGCGCAGATCCTCAGAAGGCAACTGAGCAGCTGCTTCCTCCCGAGGGGTGCAGGGGGCTTCCTGTTCTGCCACAACGGCCAGCACTCCTCCTGTCTCGTACTTGCCCACTGGACTTGCTCATGTCACCTGCCTGGTCCCATGGGGATTTGAATTTGCAGTGGTGTGAGCTCCTCAGAAGCTTTTCTTACACCACCCTTCTAGACAGCAAGATCCTGGAAGACAAGAGGCACATCCATGTCGTTCCCTGCTCTATTATTAGCAATAAGCACGGGTTCTCAATGAACACTGAGTAAAAGAATAAAGGACTAAATGGGCAAAGATCCCCGGTGTGTGCCTAATGTGTGCCAGGTATGGTGCTAGGCACCCAAGGGCTCCAAAGCTATCATAAGTCATGATATCAAGGAGTTTATAACATGGTGAGAGAGAAAAAAAGATTTTGTAGGTTGTGTGTGTGTGTACGTGTGCGTGCGTGCATGTGTGTGCGTGTGCGTGCGTGTGCGTATGTGCGTGCGTGCGTGCGTGTGCGCGCGCGTGTGCATGTGTGTGCGTGAGTGCGTGTGTGCGCGTGAGTGCGTGTGTGTGCGTGCGTGCGTGCGTGTGTGTGCATGCATGTGCGTGCATGTGTACGTGTGTGCGTGTGCGTGCATGTGCGCGCGCTTGTGTGTGTGTGTGTGCGTGCGTGCGTGTGCGTGTGTGCGACTTGACATTTTAAGCAAAAATGATGCATAAACAATCAGAAGGCACCACATTTTCATCCATCTCCTTGGCTGCCTGAAAAAGGTGACTTTCCCCTCCTCCATTCCCTCCTGCAGGCTGACAGAGTCTCTGTCCACAGAGAGAAAGGGCAAAATCCAAGGTTGTGCCCTTGGCTTCAGACACTGAGGTCCTCTGGGTGGCAGATGGGAAAAATGATTTCTTGTGCTCAGGGGCACTCTGGGTCTTTTTCAGAAAGTCCCCCAGGACCCTGTCACAGTGCAGCCATGGACACTGGAAGTTCACCTGCCACTTCCTTTCAGCTGAGGTCACCTCATAGCCCCCTAACGCCTTGGCCGTCATTCAGTGAGGGGTCGAAGAGAGGTCACTCATAAAAAGCTGGGCAGTAGTTACACATGTCATAATACCAGCCAAATAGGTGCATTACCATGAATAACATTCCTCACCGTCAGCATTGACAACATGACTGCTCTTTGTCAGGCCCTGTGGTGGCTCACACACGTGTGTGCCATCTAGTCCTCTCCACAGCTCCTCACTGTCGAAAGAGGTACCTGTATTTTATTTCATCACTGATTATAACACGTCTTAATTTTATGCTCTCCTAAAAAAAAAGCCAGTTAATCGAAACAAGGGTTTTTTAACACTCAGAGTTTTTATTTTATACAGAAAGAGTTCTTTTAGATTTATTTAAACAAGGGTGTTTGTCATATATCACCCTTGTGCATAGATAAAAAGAAAAATACAAATGAAATAAATTGGTTATGGTATCTCTCAACTTCCTCCCATTTGGGGTTCCTCTTCTGATCACCCTTTGACTCAGAGTCATGGAGGCCCTGGTTTTCTCCCCACAATGTTCTGTATGCCAAGAGACATTGGTGATGTAGCATTGCTAAAAAGAGGCTCCATGTTTGTCTCCGGGGATTTTTCCCAGGCATCTGATACCCAGTTGACAAGTTCTGATGTGGGTGCCCAGGTACTGACAACTATGTCATGACTACAGCCTGCCCAACATACATTTTAAGACACCCTGATTTCAGAGATGGTAAGATACGAAGGAGATGCATCTCAGAGTCCTTGAAGGACAGCAGCACTCATTTAAGTGATTTCCCTTTTAAAGATGAGGCTTGGGAAGTTTTAATAACATTTCCGGGGTCACCTTAGCTAGTCAGTGGCAGAACCAGGACTAGGACTCCATGCACTTGACTCCGGCTAACCACCCTCTGTAGCGTCCTGGGTTAGGTTCCCAAGCAGGGAGTGGGAGAAGCAGGTCACAGACTGTCCCCCACTTGCTAACTGCAGACAATCTGCATGGTTTACCATGAAAAGCGAAGACCAAGGATGGCTATTAGCATGGTTGGAGGACAGACTTGGCCACGTGAAACCCACATCTCACCTTTAGGATGGCTATAATAAAAAGTGACGGGCAATAACAAGTGTTGTGAGTGACCTTGACCCTCACGTCCCAATTGCTTCTGGGAATGTAAAGGGGTGCCACGTCTGTGGAAAACAGTCGAGCAGTTCCTCAAAAGCTTCAGCATCGAGTTGGCACATGACCCAGCAATTTCACTCCTAGGTATGTACCTGAGAAAATGTGTGTGCACAGAAAATCTGCACATGAATGTTCATTGTAGCATTATTCATACTAGTTAAAAAGTGGAAACAACCCAAGTGTTCATCAGCAGATGACAGGACAAACAAATGTGGTATATGCAGACGACAATATTATTAAGTCATAAAAAAAGGACTGATACATGCTACAACACGGGTGAATCTTGAAAATAGTTTGAGCAAAACAAGACAGTCACAAAGACCACAGACTGTATGGTTCCATTTATATGAAATGTCCAGAATAAGCACGTCTCCAGAGGCAGAAAGGACATTAGTGGTTGCCGGGGCGGGGTGGGGAGCTGGGTAGGCGGGAATGGGGACTGACTGCTAATCGGTTTTATTTCTTTATTTGGATTGATGAAAATGTTCTGGGATTAGATAGTGGTGTGGTTGTACACCACCATGAATACACTAAAGAAAACAACAACAACCCACTGGATTGTACACTTTGAAGTGGTAATTTTATTCTATGAGAATTATATTGCAATAAAAATCATTTAAGAAAAAGAATAATTTACTTCTCCATCCACACTCCTGTGGGATAATAAAAAAATAATAACTGGTTGCCCATCCAGTGGAAAACCCTGATGTGGACAGGCCCCTCTGGCAGGGGCAGTGCAAAGGCTGAGCTTTTAAAATGCACATTCTGTGTGATCTACAAGGACCTCACGAAAGTGAAGTTTGTTTCCATGTCCTTACCTCCAGTCACTTGCTGTATTTTGATAATGCTCTAAATTACAGGACCCAGAACTGGTCTTTAATTACAGAATGCTTTAATAGGGCTTGCTGGCAAATGCCATAGAATTAAGGAAGCCTCTAATGAAATACAGCATTGGTTTATCTGTTCTCCAGTGGCAGCTTTTAAAGTGCAATTACTACCATGCAAGATATTTACTTAGGATTTTATCTCATTTCTTCATTCCATCTCCAAATGCGGGTTGTACTCCCAGCTGCTTTTTCCTCCTTCACACAAGCATTTTCTCATTTTCAATCCACTCTCCTTCCCTCTTAGACTCCAGGGAGCCAGAACGTCAAGGGGCTGGAGGGGCTGAGGGAAACAAACATCTTCAGATTTCCACCCTTCCCGCCCCCTGCTCTTTCCTGGCACGGACGGAGGAGGAACGGACACAAGGAATCAAGCTACAACCCTGGCTGTGTGCCCAGCCATTGCCTACAGGACTGCACCACAGCTCCTGGGCGAGGCGGGACAAGTCCTGCTCAGCTGTGTCCCGCCCCCCACCCCGCCCCCCCAGCTCCAGCCCGGCTCCAGGCCCACTCCCTGTGCTCACTGCTTCCCACCCTGGGAGGGGGCTATGCACTTCCACACCTCTTCCCTTTTGATTCAAATGCCCACAATAGTGTCATATCCTCTGTAAAGCCCTTTCAACCCACCTTCCCACCCCCAAATAGAATCCATTCCTTCCAGAATCACTTTGTCCATACTCAGTAATGCCCGCTTTGGCCCACTGCTTGGCGATCAGCAGTGCGTTATGTCGTCCTCTGTATGGTGGGACCTTCAAGGGTAGAGTGACGATCCCATCTCTTGCCCCAGTGCCACACACTGCGTGCTGCACACAGGAAATGCTCAAAAAGTATTTGCTTAATGAAATCATGTCAAGTCTCCTGTGCAAAGGAGCCACCAATAAGTCTGGGTCTTTTAAACCTCTTGCCTCGTGAAGACACTGTGGATTTATCTGGCTCATGGCTTGTGGCCAGGCTGCTCTGGAACAAGCAGGGGCTTTAATCAGTTTTGCAAGTGCCCCCTGTGTGCCAAGCATTGAGTTAGGTGCAGTGGACGCTACAGAGAACAAAACGACATGGTCCCGGCCTTCAAGGAATCTATAATCCAGCAGCGGGAGACAGGATCAGTATCCGTATTCTTCAGATGGCCAGCGTGCACCACTGGTGTTTATTACCCCTCTGGCTTGTAAGGAGAGTGGACTGTGCCCAACGGAGGCTCTCTGTTCTTCCGAGTGAGATGTACGAGTTTGGGGGTAAGATCTGGGAAAGCAGAATTTTTCCCCACCATGAAAGGAGAAAAATTGGGGCTCCTCGAGTAGCTCATGAGGGAGGGGATCAAGTACAGAGCTGGGAAGAGGAAAAGCAAAGCAATGAGACAATGTATCAGAGACTGCAGTGCGAGTGACCTTGACCCTCACGTCTGAGCAGAGTCCAACTCACAAGGACTGTCTGCGTGAGGGGCTGGTTTTGCGGAAACCAATGAAGGACTGAGCTGCCCACCAGCCATCACTTGGCAGAAAAATGAAACCATTCTCAGAAGTGGGAGCTCATGAGGCAGAAATAGCCATGAGGAATGAAACCTCCCCTCTGTTCCCCAAAATTAGTAGAAATGGGGCAGGGCATTAGATATCCATTGACTTTGGAATCTGTGTTTGGGGGCTAGCTATCAACGTGATCTCGTGTATTAATAGATCTCACTGGAAAAGCAGCCCCATTTACCATCTGGGTTTCCATACAAAACAGTAGGTAAGTGTGAAGTGTCCCGCTCAGCACATTCTCTCAGTGAATTGAAACTGCTATGGGGATGATGATGAAGAAGATGGTGATGGTGATGGTAACGACAAAGACGCACACAAAGAACCGTCCTGCCCTTCCTTCTCCCTCCATAGTCTTCATGCTGAATTGAGCCCTGGAGTCCCCTCCACAGCTAGGGCAGTGCTCCAGGAAGCTCCTCTCTGTTACTAGAAGGATGTTGTTGAGGACTTTGGCTGCACTGTGTTGACCAAAGAGGCCATGATGAAGAATTCCGCCCACATCTGTGCGGATGAGAACTGTCCTGACTCCAGGCTGCAGACTTCGGTGGTGGTGCTGTCTAAGGAGATGGAGCCCATGGGGGTGGCGCTCTCTCTGTCCTCTTCCCAAGTGCCCAGTACGGCAGGTCCTTGCCTGTGTGCAGGCTTATCCATGCCTCCTCCTCCTTCCTGGCAGCACGCTGGGCCTAGGCCTCATCTGTAAAATGGGACGAGGTCAGCGTGTGAGTGACTTCATACATGTAAAGCACTGTGAACCACACTTGGTTCGTGGCTAGCACCGACCTAATGTTGACGGCTGTTTCTCCCACTGAAGTCCAGTCCCTCCAAGAACCTGACATTGTCAAGTGTTCAATCTTATCCCCTCGGCAATAGCCCTATCAGGATAGGTTGCACTGCATTCACCCAGCTGAGCAAGCCCCAAAACCTAGAGGCCACCCTTGACACCTTTCTCTACTTTCCAAACCATCGACACACGTCAACCTTACTAACTCACTAATCTCCATCAGACGTGACTACCTTCCTTCCAATCCCCCAGACCTGTTTCCCCTTCTCTCCTTCTCCATAACTTCCCATCAGTACTAGCCCAGAAGCCCCCTACCTGCAACCACCCCAGCTCCCTACTAAGCCATTTCCACCCTGCAACTAGAGTGAGTCTTTGAAAGCAGATCCGATCATGTCACCCTCTCTCTAGACTCTTCCTGCTTATACTTAGTAATGACTTTCCCCTGTTCTTGGGGAAAAAAATCCTAACACCATGCAAACGGAGTCTATTAGGGTGTTTTGGGCCTGGGGGTCAGAAAGCCCCACCAAAATGGGCTTAAAATACAAGGCAGTTCATTATTGGTTCCCTACCAGGTAACTGGAGTAGGGTCAGCTTCAGGCATCGTACGATCAGGGCTCCACCATCGTACTCTGCTAAGGAGATGGAGTCCATGGGGGTGGCGCTCTCTCTGTCCTCTTCCCAAGTGCCCAGTACGGGCAGGTCCTTGCCTGTGAGCAGCTGTGCCTTCCTCCCTAGGTGTCAGCTTTACCCACAGCCCAGCTGCTTTTTGATCAGCATCAAGTGGAACAGCTTGTCCAGCCATGAAATAAAAATCCTTCCTTTGGTCTGAGTGAGCCAGCTGAGGCCATGTGCCCCTTCCCAGTCAAAAGACTCCTAGTGATATGCCATCCACTGAGTCCTTCCCTTCCCTCCCCCTGGTGGGAAATGAGTCCTTTAGTACAAAAACACTTTAAACAGTGCTAAAGATACAATTGGTATTAAATGCAGAAAGTTTTGCTTTAATGATTCTCAACTCCAAAACTATGAAAGGGCTAATTATCAACCTTAAAGCTTCCCACATCCTTGATGAAGGATCTGAGGCCAGAGGTCCCTCCAGCCTTGACCTCTGGTAATGGCAGTGAAGGCAGAGGGCTGGAGCATGGAGGAGGGAGAAGGACAGGAGATAAGGGGCTGCTGGCCTCATGGGAGATGCATTCTGAATGAATGGGAGGGCAAAGATAAGAAAAGGCTGCTGTAGCATCTGCACCCGGAGTGGGAACACACTGCTTATTGTTTCCTTTCTGAAAATAGGCTTAGCCACCAAAGAATTAAAAGCAGGGACTCAAACAGCTATTTGCACACTGAAGTTCACAGCAGCATTATTTGAAGCAGCCAAAAGATGGAAACAACCCAAATATCCATCAGTGGAAGAACAGATATATAAAATCTGTATGTACATATCTATTATATATATACACATACACAATGGATTATTATTCAGTCTAACGAAGGAATGAAATTCCAATACATGCTTCAATATGGATGAGCCCTGAAGATATGCTAAGTGAAATAAGCCAGACCCAAAAGAACCAATATGTATGATTCCACTTATATAAGATTCCTAAAATAGCCAAATTCATAGAGACAGAAAGTAGAGTAGAAGTTGCCAGGAGTTGGGATGGGCATGGAGTAGGGAGTGTGTGTAGAATTTCGGAGTATGAGATGAGAAAGAAGCTCTGAAGATGGACGGGGGCGGTAGTTGCACAGCAATGTGAATGTGCTTAATGCCGCCGAAGTGCGCAGTTAAGGAATGGTTAGAATGGCAATTTCATGTTATGTGTTAGCTGGATAAAAGACATTTTTAGTGATACACTTTCATTTTGGCCCCACGATGATGATAAGGATGACGACAACGAGAACGATGGTGGTACGAGTCAGACGGCCCGTGGACAAAGCCTAGGGGCCTCCGGTGTGAGCGCGAGCGGCTTCCAGGCCTGCACGCCCAGTCCCGCTGACCCAGGCGGCGGTGAGATGGGCCTGTTCCCACTTCCGTTCCCTGCAGGGAGGAGGCCACAGAGCAGCAGGAGGGAGGAGAGGTGGAGAGGGGAATTTCCTTCTGTCAGGCAGAAAAATCATGCCAGGAAACAAAGCTATCCCTACTCTCAGAGTGGAAAATGCCTCTTTCAGACCTTGATTTAGAGAGTTCTCCCTATCCCACCTTATACTGCCACAGGGATGACAGGACAGCTGTCACCAGTTGGGTGTGACTCATTAGTTTATCATCTCTCCCCACCCCTCTCTCTAACCCCCTCTCTCAAAATCCACCCACCCCCAAAATGCCTGAGCACAGTCAACTATTTTAAGAACTGAATTCCCTGTCGGCATGGCAACTTCCCGGCTGCACGCTTGTCATTTCTGCCTGGATGGAAGACAAACCAAGCTACCACTCACCAGGGCTCCAGCCGGCCTATGGCAGAGATGCTTCACAGATCAGACATGCCAGAGGCCGGACAGCTCGTCTCTGCTGCTTATTCCTTTTTCTGTGTTTGTTTGTTTTACAGCCCTTTAACAATGTAAAAACCATTCTTAGCTGACATGCTTAGCCATATGAAAACAGGCCCCAGGCCAGGATTGGCCCAAGGACCGGAGTTCACCCAATTCCTGCCTTAGTACCAGAGCAACAGGTGTTCACACTTGCTGGGTTTCTTGTTGTGAAAGTTTGAAAGGTCATGAAGGGTGAGGGGACTGCATGGGGAAAAGATGAGAAGGGGGTGATGGAAGAAGGACGAGGTGATTGAGTTTTAAATTCCTCCCTCAAATATCTACATTTTACCATATTATACACCAAAGGTTTGCTAATATACTTCTTGTGTTTCAAAATTGAAGTCTTAGGCTATGCCGTCTTCACCACCCCCAAATAAGGAGTGACACTTACAATCTACGATTTCCTTTCATAGAACACGGTATTATGTTGTAATCTCTTATCATTCTTCGTAAAGACCAGATTTTCTTCAGAAATGTCGAAAGAAGAAAGTTTTAAATGTTTTTTGTTGTTGTTTAATGTTTTTGGAAAAAGTTTTTAATTAAAAAGTATTTCATTATGGAAAAACTTAAGCATACACAAAAGTAAAAAAGAACATTAAAGTAAACCCCCACGAACCTGACATTACTGGTTGATTTTTAAAGGATATTTGTGTAAATTAAAGAAATAGTACTTTCTTAAACATGGATAGAAAGGGGGAAACTACCTATGCAAACAGTATTTGTATAGAATCTAGCTCTAGGTCATGTCTGAAAGTGACTGGTGCCGGCAGGGGAGGGAGGAACATCTGTAGGAAAGGAAAGGGGGCCCCTTTTTAATGGTTACCATGGAAACCACTGGTTAAGATGGGTGAGTTTGCTTCCAGGACAGTGAGAAACCCTCAGGCGGATCCCCGAGGGTGCCTTGCCAGCTCTGAATTGCCCCCAACCTCAATACTGTTCTCGGTTTGAGGATATTCTCATTGAGAGTTTCTAGGGTTTGACTAGAAGAGAGACGGTGGTTCATTGTTGATTGGGGGCTCACTCTATTTTGTGTGGAGCAAACCAGAGTTAGTGCCCACCTACACGCTTACTTTGAGGAGTTTTTGGATTTTATAGTAGACTACTCCAGTCCTGTTTACAACAGTAGGCTAGCCCCTGGGGGGACCGCCTGGAAGAAAGCTCCAGAAGGGCTAGTGGAGATCTTGTGGATATCGATCCCCGCGTTAGAATGCAGACAGTACAACCCACGCACTCGGGGAGAGGGAGAAATAGAGCCTAAGCCAAAGAGATTCCAAGGGCCCAGATTTACTTTCCCCCTCCTGAAGAAACTTGACCCCAACTTGAAGAATATCCATCAACCAACCCAATGTCCAGGGCTGCTTTAGGCCTCAGATTATTTGCCATCAGGCATGTCAGTAAGAAGCAGAGCTTTGGCATAGTATTCCCTGGGTTTGGGTCCAATCCGCATCACGTATTATTTCTCCTGTGACACACTCTCTCTGCCACCCACTACTGAGGCTGGTACTATCTGCTAGCACCCATAAAAGGCAGGCAGAGGAGCAGAGGCGGGCTGAAATTAGTCATCGGGGGTAAATGTGCGCTCAGAGACAGACAGAAGGTCGCCGAGGACCAGGACAGATCCCCACGGCGAAGGGGTCGCAGAGCCGGTCTCTTGCCCTCCTGCGCGCCCTGCTGCTCCGGAGGAAAAAGGCTGCGCTGACGAGGCAGGACCACAAGGGGGCGCGCGGGCCCCGGGATCGCGGGAATCGGGGGTGGCTGGAGGACTGGCCCTCCACCCAGGGGATTCGCGGGCAAATAGCAACGACAGGTATCCTAGCAGCAGCTACTTACCTGTCCGTATCGCTCGCAGAATCAGGAGTTCCTTGAGGGCAGTGACTGTGCTTTCCTGACTACACGTGAGGCCCCCATGCTAGACTTGCTGGGACGAGTCAGAGGCAGGCATTCTCGCTCTGGAAGGCGGGCAGGGGTAGAGCAGGAGCGGGTACGTGTAGGGCTGTGGGGAGCTTGAAGGCAGCTTTTCCCGAAAGGAGAGATGTCAGATGTCACCAAGGTGGAGCCCAACCTTTGGTGGGGAAGGGGAGCTTGTACACTTGAAAACTTTGGGATGGAGCCTATGGGACAATCTAGGATTTGGGGAAAAAATAAGGCAGCAGTTCTCAAACTGCTTGATCCCAGGACTCCTTTATACTCTTGAACATTACTGAGGACTTCAAGGAACTTTTTATTTACATGGGCTCTACCTCCCAATACTTACTGTATTTGAAATAAAAACTGAAATTTAAAAATTTTTATTTACTTATATAAAATTATAATAACAAAAATTAACATAATTTTTCTAAACTATATATTCCGAAACAAAAAAATGTTAGAAGTGTGGCACCATTTTACATTCCTGCAAATTTAAAAAATGTTTAGCTTAATAAAAGACAGATGGAATCTCATATCTGCTTCTGGACTCACTTCGCTGTGATAACAGACTGAGTTTTCCCAAAGCATGCAGCTTCGTACATTCACGAGAAAATGAGAGTGAAAAGGCAAATAACATCTTATTATGAAAATAGCTTTGACCTTGTGGACCCGTTGTCCATTTTAATATTAAACAGAGTATAAGTTGCATATAGTGTTATTTCTGGATAAGAAGTGAATACTTTTTTGTAAAAGGAAGGTTGCTAAAGACCAGGTTGCCTTGAAGTTCACCCACTGGCAAAGATATGGCCTCCATGGCCCGGGAACCAGAAAGCAGGGCCTCAGCTGGTGTAGACACACGTATTGTGTGTCCATTTACATCCTGCGCGTGTCAGACTCTGGTACAGCTGACTTTTCACTGCCTGCTGTTCTGAATTGCAGCTGGCAGAAAGGCAGCCAGGCTCCTTCTCTTGACAACAAAAGCATATGAGAAAGTTGATTTTCCTCGGGGAGGGTCTTGTTCTCTGATTCAGATATTTGGATGACTTTGAACCCATTTTGTGGGTTCTTATCAGTCCAAAAATATTTCAAAACAATGGGCCCGCTCACCTCATACCTGTTAAATAGCCATTAGAAGAAAGACAAGAGATGACAAGTGTTGGCAAGGATGTGGAAAAAAGGGAACCTCAGTGGTAGTGAGATGTAAATTCATGCAGCCACTATGAAAAACAGAATGAAGATTCCTCAAAACATTAAAAACAGGACTACCATATGACCCAGCAATTCCCCTTCTGGGTATATACTATTCCAAAGAAGTGAAAACAAAGATTTAGAAGACATATTTGCACACCCACATTTACTGTAGCATTATTCATAATAACCAAGATATGGAAACAACCTAAGTGTCCATTGACAGATAAATGGATAACTAAGATATGGTGTGTGCATATAGTGTGTATTTGTGTGTGTGTGTGTGTGTGTGTGTGTGTGTATACACACACACACAAAGGGTTTCAAAAATGTATGCACATTTTAAGAAAGGAAAAAACTCTATTAAAATTGTAATACTCAATACATACCGATAAGAAAAGATGACTACAAGTCACGTTTGACTTCTGCAATGACAAGAGGTGCTCAGACTAGTTACCATCAGTGACCAGACACTTCTGATTACAGTGAACTACTGCTTGAGCAACGCTGACTAAAGTGTCCTCTTGTATCTCTGCATGCCATTTCAGTTTCTTCCCAAAGTACTGCCAGTGTAGCTGGTTTTCTATGGTGCACCACATCGTTTAAGGTCCCCCACAGGTAGAAATCAGGAGAATGTGGGGGAAATTAAAACAATACTCTTGAATTTCAAATACCACTTCAAAATTATCTTGCACTCCTCCAGCGACAACTGTGCTTCTGCCATTTTCTGTGACTGTCCTGCCTGTTACATGGTGACACTAGCATTTATTTGATTAATGCCACCTTTTGAGTGAATGTCATACTACACATTGCTACTGTAATTCAATTCAACTTTGAAAAGTAAATACATAGATAATATCTCTTAAAATATGTATACTTGTTTTGGCACCCCCAGTCTCTCTCTCTCCACATATAAGAGACTAGGAGTGCCAAAAAAAGCATATACGTGTGTGTGTGTGTGTGTGTGTGTGTGTGTACGAAGTCAGACAATTAAGTTCCAGAACTCATCTTAGAAAAAGTGCTACATACCCCATTGCTAAATATTTACTGTCAACTTCGAAGTACTCCCCTTGGGAAGCTCTGCACTGATGCCGGCACCTAGTCCACCCTTCAAAGCAATTTTGGATCTCTTTTTCGGGAATGGCCTGTTGTCATACCCAAAATGTAATAATTAAGTTCGTGATGTTGCCATCGTGCGCTTACGTTGGCGGCACTGTACAACAGTAAGGTGTAATAACCTTGGCAATCTTCCAAAATTGCTTTGGCGGGTGGACTAGGCGCTGGCGTCAGTGCACAGCTTCCCCAGGGGAGTACTTTGAAGGTGACTGTAGTGATGTTCGACAATGAGGTATGTAGCACTTTTTCTAGAAGAGTCTGTGAAATTAATAAATTAATTGTCCGACCTCATATATATATGCGTGTGTGTGTGTGTGTGTTTATTCAGCCATGAGAAAGAAGGAAATCCTTGCATTTGCAACAACATGTATGGACCTTGAGAACACTATGGTAAGTGAAATAAATCGGACAGAGAAAGACAACTACTGAATAATAGCACTTGTATATGTGGAGTCTAAAAAGCTGAACACACAGACACAGAGAGTAGAATGGCACTCCCCAGGAACGGGGGAGGCAGAAAATGAGGAGATGTTGGTCAAAGGAAACAAAGTTACAGTTACAGTAAGTTCTGGGGATCTAATGTACAGCATGGTGATTATAGTTAATAATACTGTACTATATACTTGAAAGTTGCTAAGAGAGTAGATCTTAAGTGTTCTCACCACAAAAATCATTTTGCAATACATATCAAATCAACATATTGCATACTTCAACATACACATTGTCATATGACAATTACATCTCATTAAAGCTGGGGGGCAGGGACCACAATGGCCCCAGCACCTCCATGCCCCTAGGCCTGCTCTGGGTGGGTGGGCGTCTGTGTAGAATGCCCCAGCCTGAATGAAGAGGCAACATATGCAGACTTTCAGAGTCTAGTAACAGGTTAGGAAAGTTTCTCCCAGTTAATTCTCTCCAAGAACACCTAACCTGCATAATTATCAAAATCATCTGAGGAATGGCATAAGGATATTAATTTCTGGGCTCACCTAGGATCAACCAGGGATAGAGGCCAGGTTTTAAAGCTCTGGGTCTATTCCCAAACCCCCAGGTTTGGGAGCCACTGGCCTCCTTATCTCTACGAAGGTCTTTGGAATCATTACTTTAGGGCACCTATTTGACATTTTGAATTTCCAGGCCCAGTCTCTAGACAGTCTCATACCTAGAGATTAGGGAGATCTGGGATGGGACCTGGACCAAAGTCTGAAAAACTGGCCCATTTCATTCTGGTACAAATAACCCTTTGCATCAAGGGTTATCACAGAGAGACTCTAGGGCCTAACTCAGAATCTGGTACAACCTTCGCCTTACTTCCCTTATCCTTTGACCAATCAGACCCCTTCCTGGAGACCGAAATTTAAATTCCAGGGTTTGCAAATCTTACTTGATGAAGGTGACAGTCTTCCTCCCCAATCCCAGAACTATGCATTCCAAGAAGATATATTTCTTCTCTAACAACAGCCTGGCTCCTGCCTGAGCACTGCTTACGCACACACGCCCGCAAGCACCCACTCATCTGTACCACACTGTTCTGCTACTTTTCTAATATGGGCATGGGTCAGTGTGCTTGTAAATCATTATATATCCATCTCTCAAAAGAGCCAAGCTGAAGGTGCAGCAGGCAAAACAAAGAAACAAGTAAACAAAAAAAGACTGATGAACTCAGTTTTCTGCAGAGCAGGAGTCCCGCTGCCATCTTCTCCAATTTTGTAGGGGATATTTGAGTCTCACCCTCACAGAAGGAGTTGCTCCTCCCTCTCCAGCCACCAGCTCCTCAGGCCACTAGTGTGAGGGTACACCTGTCTGACTGGCTCACGGGTTTTCTGAGCAGGCCTTCTGGATGGACCCTTGCTCCCTGGGGATAGTTCATGGGCCCCTGGAATCTGATCTGCAGCCAGCCCTTCCCATCCTCTGATTTCACCTCTGGCTCTCACATGTACTCTGCAAGGCACACATGTTTGTGACTGTTCACTCATTTCATGAGGCCCTTAAAGCATCAATTTGTGATGAGGGGCTTCCCCCCCTCCCCCGCCAGTGTGTTTAGGCACACCCCAACACACATTCAGTAATGGAAGTGGCTTGTGGTATCTTTTTCAATGCCTGCCCAACCCCGTTCATTTTCCACTGTGGTCTGAACTCTCTGGGAACCATCAGTGGAATCTGGGGTTCTTCATTGTCAGCTCTGGAAGAGTCAATTCTGTGACAGATTTAGTGGAAATGATGAATGTGCACTGACCAGGGCTACCCTGCAGTTCTGGACCCAAAGCTGCTCCCAGGCCAATCATATCCAAACCCTGGGCTGGGGCCTGGGCCCCCTGCGGACTGCAAGTGGCAGCCAGGTCGAGGAGCACCACCTACTCCCAGTTCTGCCTTAGAGACCTGACTGGGTTTTGAAGTCATCCAAAAGAAGTTGGTTTCACCCAGGGAAAAGAAAAACTATCAGAATGAAGTCCCTGAAAGAGTTCAGGACATGCCACCCCAAAATATGTGACTTTGGGATAATGACTCATTAGAGCTGAAGGCACCAGAAATACAACAAATGTGGAGAGAGGCTTTCTCTGAACTCCCCTATCTGCCTAAAGACAGATCCTCCAAAAGGAACTCAATTGTCCTACATTCCCTCCCCCTCCCCAGGAGTTTCATCAACGGAGGGAAAATCAACTCATCCCAAGGGAGGTGACTAGAAGTCCATGCCATTCCCGGGCAAACTTTGTCACACACTATCATATCTCCCATTACTTTTCTAAGGGCCCATTCATCTTTTCTAAAAATGATCTACCCTTTCCTTTATTGTCCACATGGATGAACTTTTTAAAATCCCCCTCCTCCATCCTTTTTCTATTAAGATGGTAATAAGTTCTCAAACCTCATCTCTATTTTAGGTATTCACTTTTCCCCCTGTGGTGTCCCTACGCACCTAGTATTAAAAACCAATACATCTGTGTACCTTTTCTCCTGTTAATCTGCCTCTAGTCAGTTTATTTCATAGACCCAGCTGTCAAACCTAGGAGGGTAAAGGGAAAGTCTTCCTCCTACTTCCTCACTCATTCGTCCTTTCATCAAACATGCATTGAGCATCTATCATGCTAAGTCATATGCTAAGTATTAGCGGTACTGTTTGCAGATGAAACATAGGTACAGGCTTCAGGGAGTAGAGTGGAAGGACCAGACATTAAGCCAACAACTGCAGGGAGAGCTCCACTTGCACCCCAGGATCCTGGCCCATCTTGGTGACTGAGGGAGGGAGAGAGGGGGGCTCTGAGAGACCATGGGTACTTTGGGGGAAAGTATTCATCCATAGCAATTTCTGAGCAATTTCTGGTGGGTGGGAGGGGCAATTTCAGGACAACATGGGTTCTGTGTTCAGGGCGTGCCAGCATTTTTTAGCACGGCCTCTTAAGTTCTTCATATGATGCTTTTTGTACTGGGTGGGAGGCACTGCTGTCACTCTTGTTTTACAGACAAGGAAACTGAAAACTCAGAGAGAGATAAATTAGCTTGTCGAAACCCTCAGGAAGAAGAGCTGGAAGCAAACCTCAGGTTTATCTAACTTCAGAGTCCTTTTTGTAACAGCTAACCTATCCCAACTCTGGAGAGATTGGCTTCAGGGAAAGAGCTGGTAAAAACTGACGGAACCATTTCCCTGGGAACTCAATGGAGCACTGTTACCACTAGATGCCACTACCAGAACTGCAGCCCTGGTGGGAGGGGCTTTGGGGCAGCTGGTGGTCTCAGCAATCATGGTGGGCGGCCGGTAGTCACCTCATGGCATAATCACTGACATTTTGGGGCACTTACGATGTGCCAGACACCACCTAAGTACTTCATATGGATGAACTTTTTAAACTATTTACAACAACTCCCATTTTTACAGATTAGAAAACCAAAGCCCAGAGAGGCAAGATAAGTTTCATAGGTTACATGTCTAATAAATGTGGGGCTAAGATGTGAACCTAGGCACACTGACTGCTGGGCTTGTACGCTTCAGCACTGTGCTAGGCTGCATGTCCTGGGTGTGTATAAAGATGGGCTACCTTGATGTGTGTTTACCTTATTGGTAGTGCACCCCAAGAAAGAAGAGGGCAAGTGTGGTGGATTGCAAAAATGGCTATAATAGTTTAAAGTTCCTTGCATCAGGACTTCATATCCATTTCGCCACCACTTGATTTTGGCCTAGCCTTGTGATTTGCTTTGACCTAGGGAATATGGCGTGAGCAAGGGTGTGCCAGTTCTGAGGCTGGGCCTCAATTTTTGTGGTTTCTGCTCTCGTTATCCTTGAAACACTGCTGCCCCAGGAAGATGTCTGAGGGAGTCTAGCCTGCCGGATGAGAGGCACGCGGCCCGTCCCCTCTTTCACCCCAGCTGACAGCCTGCTAACCACCAGACGTGTGAGCGAGGCCATCCTAAACCATCCGGTGACCTGCCAGCCTACCACAGACACACAGGGAGCTCAGCAAAGCCAGAATAGACACTGCTCAGCTGGCCCACAGAGACTTGAACAAATAAATACATGTTTATTGTTTTAAGCCACTGGATGGTGTGTTATGTAGCAGGAAATACCTCAAAGAGAAGGAAGATACAAAGTTGGAAGAGTTCCCACCAGACAGTATGAGTAAGTAGAAACCCCAAGAGGGGTTCAGAGGAAAACAGTGGGGGCTGGGGAAAGAACCTGCCTGGGTTCCTTAAAAATCCAGCACCCCCACTTCTTCCAGTTTCCACCAGATGGAGGAGTGGCAATACTTTTCTGGAGAGAGAAACTCTGGATAGACAGAGAAGAAGCTGAATGCAGGAGTTCTCTGCTGACTTTTGGGAGAGAGTCCCCAGACCAGCACAAGGTGGCTGCTTCTTGGCAAATACAGTAGTATTGGGCCGAGGACTTGAGAGAGCCCCTTCTGCTTTCCCTGGGGTCCTGTGTGGCACGGAAGGACTCAGCTACCACCGCTGAGGTAGCAGTGACCCAGACCATATACTGTGTGAGCCTAGACTCAAGTAGCAGCTGTGAGAATGAGAAGTGGACAGAGGGGAGAAATGTTTAGGATGTATAAGTGACAAGAAAACTTGGGGCCATACTTACCTGGCCGGGGAGATAACCATGATCACGAAGGTGGTTTTCCCAGGGGGAGGCTTATCCATTGCAGTCTGGATGTGCTGACCCCTGTGATTTCCCCAAATGTGGGAAACTCGACTGGATAATTTGTGGTAGCGGGGGACTGCGTTCGCACTCTCCCCTGACAAGAAAAAAAAAAAAAAAAAAAAAAAAAGAAGAAGGAAAAGAAAAATTGGGGCCAACTGAAATGGAGGGAATGGCCATTGTGGGTGGGGCAGCCTAAAATAACACTGCTGTTCAGGGTACAAACGGATGCCCTGGCCACTAGCAATGGGGTGAGGGTATAGGTTAGAGGATACTTATTAAATGCCATCACGTACATATTACGGTATAATCATGGCTTTTTGGTGATGACATTGGTGATTTTTTTGTCATAGCCTGCCATCTCCCCTTGTTTTAAAGGGTCACCCTTCCTTGAGACACTTGAATTTTAAGACGCCTGCCGGTAAGGGGATGGTGCCGTACTGGTAGAATTTCAGGCAGCCATTAGTAGTGGAGTAAGGGTTTTTATGTTGTCCCCTTCCCTGGGCTCTTGGCCTCGGCGCCAGCTACGGAAACACAAAGAGCATTGTTCAGGACCTTGGCGTCGGACACCTTTAATTCCCTTTCTCCCAAGTTGTTCCAGTGCCTCTCCAAGTTGGGGGAGCCGCGCTCTCCCCGGCTGCGCAGCGTGGGGGCAGGGAAGGCCGAGCCCGGCGCGGCCGCCAGAGGACGCTGCGCTGTCGCCGGGTGCGGGGCGCCGCCCGGGCGTGTGGCCGGGCCTGGGCATTTTTGTGTTGTTTAAATGCCAGCGTTTTCTGCTCACTCCTTCTCCAAACACAACGTTTCTAATTTGCCCCATAGCTCTTCTACGTTAAAAACTTACGGAAAAAAAATGCATGTTGAACTTTTAGTTTCAGAGTGGGCAAAATGGGGTTGCCACCAAATGCAGTTTCGTCCCAGAAACCTCTGGGCCTGGGGCAGTGCCGCCAGCAAGGGCTCCGCGGACGCTACCCGCTCCGCCCGGGTTAGGGCACGGGCGCGCTGACAAACACGCCGAACCTAGCGCCTGGAAGTGCTTTCCGGAGACCCGACACGCCCGCGGGCTCTCCTCTCCGAAGGACGGCCTCGTTTCCGGCCAGCCCGGTTCAGGAGCGGTGGCCGAGGGGCACCGTGTGGCGCGGAACGGGCCGAAGGGACCCGAGCCGAGGGTGGGGGTGCGGTGGGGGCGAACCCCTATTTGCTGCGGTGGCCCTGGCGGGGTGCGGCGCCTCAGGAGCGGGGGCGCGGGGCGGGGCTCCGAGGGGCCACGCGACAGGGATGGGGGGGCAGTCCGGGAGCTCCGGGGCGACAGCGCGGGGCGCACGGGGAAGGATGGAGGCAGAGGGCAAAGGATGAAGAGAGAAAGGGAGTCCTGTCCGGTGGGAGTGGCGGGGACAGTCCCTCCGGCTTGGATGGAAGCTAACAAGCCTGACCGCTACAAATACAAGTCATCAGCGAAAAGACCTAAGGACCCGTTTGACTGCTGGGAGATCTCCCCTAATCCCAGGGGTGGGGGCTGGGTGCGGTTCTGGGTTGAGGGGAGGTGTCAGAGATTGGCAAGCTGGTTCTGTTTTTCAGAGCAGAAAAAAATTCTCTGTCCCCTGGGGAGATTTCTCAGCCACTTTTCTCCTGCTGGAAGCTGCTTCGTGTTGGAGCCTCCTGGGATTGGCAGAGTTAAAATCCTTTAACCCAGGATGCCTTGGGCCTTTGTTCAGCTCTGACAATGGAATTGGGTGGAGGGGGCTGGGAAGGCAAGTAGCTGGGTCCAGGGTGTATCCGTGGGGTGGGGGTCTGGTGAAGCTGTGTTCAGTCCCTGGGTGAAGAAAAGCAATTTATTCCTCTGTGTGTGTGTGTGTGTGTGTGTGTGTGTGTGTGTGTGTGTGTGTTGGGGAGGGTGTAAAGGAACCCAACACATGGGCACCAGCTCGTTAACACTTGTCTCTGAGTGTCTGCTATGTGCTCAGCAAACCCTTAATTACCCAGGGAGACTTTCCAAAACGAGGAACTCAATATTAGTCCCTAAAAGGTTGGGTAATACGTTTTTCTTGCATCTGGAATCCAAGGGGAGTGATCGCTGGCTCCCCTGGGCTCCCAGATTCTTCTAGATGTCTTTGTCTTCTAAAATTCTCTGCTCCCACAGGACAGCACTTAGTTAAGGACACTCAGAAATACATACCCTTTATATTAAGCATCCTAAAACCTTTGCTTTCAATATATTGTCTCCTTGATTCACAGTCATCAGCAGCACCCACTAATTCAAAGGACTTGGATTGACAGTGGTCAAGCCCTCCATCCCACCATGCAGACTTTCCTTCTCCACTCTGACACACATTCTCCCCTGTAGCCAGTCAGGCTCTTCATGGTCCCTTGGATATACCTTCAATTCTCCAGTCTCCCTCAATTCTCCAGCCTCCCTCTCTGCAGCCCTGCAGTTTGTCTTCCTAGGAAAGTCTCCCCATCTCCATGATCTAGCCAGTCACATCCCTTCTTTAGTCAGTTCTGGCCTCAGTCAATCAGCTAACATGCATTTACTGAGAGCTCACTATGCACAAGACATGTTCTGGGCCCTGGGAACACGTGAGAGGCCAGGTAAATACCTGCCATTAAGGATTTATGTTTTAATGGGAGGCAACAGAGTAGACACAAAGCCCAACAATTTTACATGTTGATAAATGCTATAGAAGCTAAATATGATAGAGTACGGGTATTAGGGTTGGGGGGATGCTGATGGTATTTTATTTAGACAGGGAAGGCCTCTTTGAGGAAGTGACATTTGAGACTTATGGATGGAAAGGAGCCCATCAGATCTGGGGGAAATGTGCTCCAAGCAGAAGGAATAATAAGTGCAAAAGCCCTGAGGCAGGAATGTGCTTCTTACATTCAAGAGAAACCATGAAGGCCGTTATCACTGGAGCAATGTGAACAGGAGATTTGAGGGGCTCTGAGGACACAGGTAAGGAATAGATCATCAAGCCTTCACGGGCCAAGGTAAGGAGTATGAGTTTTATTTTGGTTGCAATGGAAGACTTTGGAGGATTTTAAGCTGAGAGCGAAGAGAAGTAATTTACCTTATAGAAATATCACTCTGGCTGCTTTCTGGAGCATGGACTAGGAGCTAAGGAAAACAAGATGTGGAAGAAGGAGATAAACCAGTGTTGGGACTATGGAGATGGTGAAATGTGATACTGGTTTCTGGACCAATATTGGAGGTGTAGTAGACCAGACTTACTTATGAACTGACCTATGACAGAAGAGAGGAGTTCAGGATGATGCCTGCAGTTTTAGGCTAACTGGGTGGATAGGATGCCCATGTGGGGAGAAGGGTGGATCAGTAGTTCTATTTTGGCCATGCTAAGACCTACCAGACATCAGGTGGTTATGTATTCACAAATTTAAGTCTGAAGTTCAGGGGTGTCTCACCTTCAGACTTAAATTTGAGAGCTAGCATGTATATGAAATTAAAAGCTGTGGCCTGGGTAATTCCACTTAGAGAAAGAGAAGAGAGAGAGAGCTGAGAGTGAAACCACTCCAACATTTAGAGATCTGGTAGTAGAGGAAAAGCCAACACAGAAGACTGAGAAGAAAACCTGTGAAGTTGGAGGAAAACCAAAAGATTATGATTATAAAGAAACTGAACTAAGAAAGTATTTTTAGAAGGAATATATATTGGTCTGCTATTGCTGGGTAACAAACAATCACAAAAATCTCAATGGCATATAACAGTAAATATGTTACTCAGGCATCTGTGGGTCATCTGGAGGTCATCTAGAGGTGGCTGACCTTGGCTGGGCAGCTCCAAATGGCAGTTGCTCTACATACAAGCTCCTCATCACCCTTGCCATAGCAGGCCAGTTAGGGCAGGTTTTTGTTGTTTTTTTTTTCCATGGGTGATAACATTGGCACAAGGAGGCAAGTAGAAACATGACATACCTCCTAAGGCCAAGCCTTAGAACTGGCACCATGTCACTTCCTTCTACATTCCATCAGCCAAAATGGGTCACACAGCAAAACCCAAAGTCAAAAGAGAAGAAAGTATACTCCACCTCTAATGAAAGGGACTACCATGTTATCCAGAAAGGGATATGGACACAGGGAGGAATGACAAGCATTAGAACCAATAATGTGGTCTACCACAGTGATCAAACATGTTCGATGCCACTGAGAGACCAGATGAGAGGAGGACTATGAGGTGACCACTAATTTGGTCAAAATGTAAGTCACTGATATTCTTGCTAAGAGCTATTACCATAGAATGGTAAGGAAGAAAGCCCAGATGAAGTGGGTGCAGGTGAGAATAGGGGGTGAGGAAGAGGAGTGTCAGTATATAGATAACTCTCAGCAACAGTTGCTCTGAAGAGGGGCAGAAAATGGTGCAGTAGCCTGAAGGGGATGTGAGGCTAAGGCTAATGTTATTAAATTTAGGGAACTGAGTCCTGATTTACTTCAGAGGGAAGGATCTAGGAGAAAGAAAGAAATCAATGGTGCATGAAAGGGAATACTTGTGCCAGTGGAAGGCAAAGGGGCCCAGGGCACAGTTGGAGGATTTGGCCACAGATGGGCAGAAAGAACACAGAGTTGCAGGCATTTTGGTGGCTTTGGTGGTAGGAAGATCAGGCAGTTGGTCTGATTGTACCTCTTTTATCTGTGGAGGACAGTCTGAGGTCAGACTGAGAATGAAAGAGGAAGGGGTGTCGAAAATAGAGAAAAAAGAAAATGTGAAATTGTTGCACTGTGGAGAGGGAAAAGGAATTTTCCAAGAAGCTGTAATAGGATTGTCCAGCAGCTCAAATACCCATGTGAAATTTGTGGCCATAAATTTAAAGTGAGTCCATCCAGAGGAGCAGGGTAATTTTCTTTAGCAGTGTTCAGTTGCTCTGCTGCAAGTGTGAGGTAAACAGTTTGATTTCACCACAGTTGGGTTTTTGCCAGGTGAATACAGTGGAGAGGGACTAGTGTAGGGAAGTTAAGAGTCTTTGCAAGGGAGAATTTGCATGCTGGATCATGAACTCTCAGCTGGCTGAGAAGTGAAGACCTCAGGGGAGATAAATAGTGATAAACCAGTAGAGGGGTGGACTAAAGATCTCAGTTGGGAGACCTGGCGGAATGGTAGGACTGGAGTGAGTGAGCTAGAGAGCTAGCAGGTGGTAGGATCTTTGAATCTGAGACTTTAGAGATGGTGTAGGCATTCATGGTACAACCAGGAAGCTAAGGTGGGGCAGAAGAAATATATTGCTAGGGTTAAGGCAGTCAAAGGACTTAGGGGCCAGGTGATGGGTGCATCATCAACATTGATGTTGAAATCACAAGAATGATGACAGTGGAAGAGAAAGAGCCCAGTTCTAAAATCACCAAAGAACAAAGAAAGTGACCAGGAGGATAAGTTGACGCTAACTAGAAGTGGTAAACTCTCCTCAGAAGCTGGGGTTTGGGGAGGTAGAAGAAACAGATTAAAAAGGTTAATGGTGAGTGAAGACATCTCCAGGCCCTGATGTACATGACCCCACGGAGAAAAGAACCTCTATTGGAGAGGGCTATGGGGATAGCAATGTCCTCAGGGGACAGACAGGCTTCAGGAAGAAGGAAGTGATGGTCCCTAGTCTTGCAGGAAATGGAAAGCAGAGGCATGGAGTAGGGTTTAGGAAAGTAGGGAGGGGTAGGGGGTAGAGGGCTGGGTAAGGGATGCTGCTGAAGTGAGTGGGCGTTAGGCATAGTGGGGCTTGCTCTCCCTGACCACTGGAGGACCAGGAATGAGTTTAGGGATTGCCATACCAGGCCCCTTTGTGGAAGCTCTCAGATTACCCTTTGGGGGAAATAGACTTACTTTCCAGGAACCTCTATTACTTTCTTTGTTCACAATTCTTAGTTTGGCCTTATCATGTACTTCCTGGTGTCTTCAGCGTTCTTCTTCCGTGTGGATGTATTTCCTCAATCAGACGCAAGTTTGGGCAGAACCCCAGCTATGCCATTTTGCACTAGCTCAAGTTTAACACAGCGCCTGACAAGTAATGGGAGCTCCACCAATGTTTGTTGATTGAGTTGTGTACAAATGCGGTAATGATTCCCCTTTAAGGCCAAGAATGGAGCGGTCCTGGGATGGGGGGTTGGGTATTTTTGCCAGAGGACCCCACTCCACTCCCATCCCCACCCCCACCCCGCCAGCTGCCGCGTGCCCGCCCCTCCCCCGCGGCGCAGTCGCGGCCGCTCAATCCCAGTAACCCGACGCCTTGGCCTGCTCCCGCTACGGACCCGGGGCTCCGAGTGGCCAATAGCTGCTTCCAGAGTCTCCGCCGGGAGCCGCGGGCTCTGCTGGCGCCGCCCCAGCCGGGCTGGAGCAGGGGCACCCGTAAGCAATGGCCTGCTCGCCGGCGACTCAGCCACTGCTTCCAGCTCACGGTCCCAGCCGCGCCCCCGCCGCGCCCAGACACATCCCGCTCTCTGCCGCAAGCCCGGAGGCAGAAATGTTTGGTTAGGGGACCCGGCAATCAGCGCAGACTGTGGCACCCAGAGGGCCAAACCGGGGATCCTTCCCAGCCTAGGAGTCAAGACACTTGGGTTCTAGGCCCCTGCTTTGGCGGTTCACCAGCTGAGAGACCTGGGGTAGTCAGGGAATCTCTGATCCTCAGTTTCCTTATCTGCAGTTAAAGCCAGTACTTATCCACCTCTGAGTGGGGGGCTGTGAGGACCCAACCAGGTGAAGGGTGTGAAATTCCTGCTGCATTAGCCAGGACTAGCTAAACCCAAGTCACTGCAACCTGTCACCACTTGCCCTTGCAGCAGATGAAATCTGCAGCTCCTTCTACCCATGGTCTTGGGTCCCACCCACTATCCAGGGAATTCCCTGGGTTCAAAATAAGAGCCTAACACAGCTTGCCTTAACACCCCTCGTACCACATTTTCTGCAGCTCCTCACTCCCAAGGCTGAAGTCAGCTGCTGGGGTTTAGCAACCCTGGGGGAAGGAGCTGGGAATACGTGCTGGGCTGGCAGGACGGAGCAGGCAGGGCACCTTTCCAACTACCTATTTTATCTCCGTAGCTTTCTAGAGTGTCAGAAGTATGAAGAGGAAAGCCTCCCCGACAATGCCTTTTTCCTTCTGGAATGATTACAGCCGCACACTCCTGACAGTTACCATCCACAGGCTGCAAATACTTGCGTATTTATCTGTACCTTTGATCATGGGACCTAAAAGAAAAGCAAATGAGAGCTCAGGAAATACCTTATAGTCTTAAAGAAGAGGAAGAGAGGAAGCCTTAGTCAAGGAAGTGTTATTTTAATATTTATAGCCTCCCCACATATACACGATGGAAAGGCATGGGTTGTCTGTGGTGATGAGGACACACGGGGGTCCACTGAGTTCTATGTCCATGTCCTCAACAGGCTTTCAGTTTGGCTCCTGGAACCTGTAGCTTTTGCTCACACTCTTTCTCTGCACTGGGCTGGCAACCCTGGAGCACCTTGCCTGGGGTACAGATTCACACTGGTGAACTGTTCTCTCTTTCCTGGGGCTTGGACTCCTTAGGCCCGGCAGCACCCCGCCTTCCCCCAGGGCCTCTGCCCCAGATGAAAAAAAGCAGGAAGTGACCTGGGAGTTCACGAGGGAGTCCTTCAGCAGGGAGAGGGAGAGGTGCCCAGCAGCTCAGGTCTGATGTTCTGCAGGCTTCCTGAATTCATTTGCTTCCAGGCCTTTTCAGCCTTGCCAAGCCCAGTGTGAAAGATCAGAACAGCTGGAAATTTCTAGCAGGAAAGCACCAGGTGCTAAACAGGTCCCAGTCTGACTTAGAAACAGTTAGGGGCTGGGCTGTTTGGGGTTGGCATTCTTGCCTTTGCAGACAGGCAGGAATTGCTCGCTCTTGGAAGGCATTGCTGCTCCTGAGCTGGTGTTGGGGCTGCAGTGAGCCCAGGACACAGGGCTGAGATGGACACTAGGAGCCTCCTTTCCTCTGAAGCACCACTAGGACACAAAGGGCTTCCTCTGCGGGCCAAGCAGGAGGGGATGGGCTGAAGGGGAGGTTTGGGACTGTCACCCAGTTTGAGCCCAGCGGCTGCAAATGAAACACAGGCCTGGAAGGCTCCGACAGGCACTCAATCTTTCCCAGAGCCAAGAAATCCTGACTAGAAACTTGACTACAGAGCAACGAAAGGCACCGGGAAATACTTGAAACCAGGCAAGACCCCTGGTAATGTTGGACTCTTGACAAACAAGGAGCTGAGCCAAATGCTTTTTTCCCTGCCTGGCCCAAACACAGAAACAGAGCTGGCCAGAGAAGACCCAGGGGAGGTGGTGGAGGAGGCTGGGAGGGACCCAGCAGGAAGAGGAAAGCAGGCAGCGGGTAATTTTTACCCTGCTCAGACCTCACAGCCCTCATGTAGCAGGTCTGCAGAGGCAGGAGTTCCTGCTTGGCCTCGCAGAAGGCCAAGGCCACTCAGACCCTCTGGAGGCTCTCACCAGGGGCTATGGAAACTCTAACGTGGCAGCAGGAATCACCAACACCCTGTGGCTAGGCTGCAGGGTCAGCTTGCATTTGAAGAAGACGAGTTTGTCTGGGCAGCTGCTCAGAGAAGGCAGCACCTCCACCCTCAGCCCTGGGCTAAGTAGGCACTGACCTTGGCTCAGTCCTTACAATGAAGGCTCAACTTGCTTTATTTTAAATGAATCTGCACAATAGCATGTTATGGGTAAAACTTATAAAGCTACCCAAGTATTTGCTTTATTTGTATTTCTTGTAATGTGTGAAGTGGTTGCTTTTTTAAAATTCTAAAATTAAAGAAAAAATAAGAAATCATCCTGTCTTGATGATAGATTCAGTGTCTCAAGTCTCTTTATCCTCTGCTGGATCTTGGGGGGGAAAAAAGGAGTTAAAAAGAAATAAGCCACAGTATAAAGCCTTCTTTTTTTTTTAAGCTTTCTGAATATAAAAGTTGAACATGCTCTATAAAAAGAAATTCAGACAAAAGAAATAAAGGATGGAGCAAAAAAATCACCAATAATCCCACCACTCAGTAGTAGCCCTGATACGATTTTTGTATATTTTTACCTTACTATTTTCTATGCCTGCAAATAGTGTTTTTACAGGATTTAAATTAACATAAGAGTGGTCTTCACCTTCTTTCTCCCCATGCTCACTGAAGGAAATCTTGAACTTGCTTCTTTGGTTTTCCCTCACTTCTCCCTCCTAGAGAGGAAGAATTATTACTTGCTGAGGAGAGCTGCGTCATACAGGCATGCAGTGGGGCAAGGAAGACAGCGGAGTGTTCAGATCGCAGCACGTTGGAAGGCTCTGCAGTTAAGTCAGGACATAGGAAGTGGGCCTGGAGGAATGGGCTTCGGAGAGGGGCGGGTATGGTTAGGACCCGGAGCCCTTTTAACTTTCTTCCAGAGATGCGATTAAATAATGGAATTTATTTTGTATTAACTCTGGCTATTAAGCTACGCATTAGGTTCATATAGAGACTGAGCTCCATGGTCCCTTCCCTCATTTACCAGGGTTGTGTTTTTTAAAAATAGGGTCACACTATATTTCCTTTTTATACTTTCTTTAAAATTGAATTTCATGGTCAAGTCCATTAATGCATATATTTGTTATCCTTTTAAATAGCTGCAGGGCCGTTCTTCGTTTGTCTTCGCCATAATTTATTTGAAACCTCCCGTGTTGAGGATCTTTCTGTTATTCCATGATCACTGTTATCAACACTTACCCAGAGGCTATCCTTCTGTGTATATGTCTTTGCACTCTTGCTACATTTGTCCCTGGGGTATATTTCTAAATGCCTAACTGCAGGGTCAAAAGATAAGAACATTCAAAATTTAGTGCACAGTGCCAAGTTGCTCTCTGAAAAGACTGGACAAATGAACACAACCAACTTCAGGGCTGATTCTGCTCTGGAGTGAAGTAGTGCTGGCAAGGGGAGTCTCCGGGGGCTAAGAGGGCAGAGGAGCTTTGGGAAGGAGCTAAGCCTTGACTGACGGTGGAGGAAGAGGGGAAGGTCTTCCAGGGAAGATGGCAAGAAAGCCCAGTGAAGGGTCTATGTAAGATGATGTCCTTTCCTTTGGGAATTCATTTTTTCTTCATTCCATAGTAACCCATTCAGCCCATGAGCTTTGGGTGGCATTGACCTCAGACCTCACCCCCCACCCACATCCTGGGCTGGCCACATGGGTGACCAGATGCCCAGGGCCAGATCAGACAGAAGTCTCCATACACTAGTCAGGTGAGTGGTCCAAGGACAGGTATACAACCAAGAAGAAATCTCTCTTGCCCACTAAGAATCCCCTGACACCAACTGACAGTGACCTTCTCTTTCTACCACATGTGGACTTCTAAGATGAGCACTGAGCTGTCCCCAGGATCCAGCCATATTTGAAGCCAACAGGGCCTGTCCTGGACTTTTTGTTTACCTGACCCTATACATTCCTTTGGTCTTCCCCACCCACCACAACTGTTATTAAATTTTATTTTTTAAGCATTTTTTATTGAGGTAACTTTTACATAACTTAAAATTAACCATTAACCATTTTAAAGTGTGCAGTTCAGTAGCATTGATGCATTCACAGTATTGTGCAGTCATTACCTTTGTCCAGTTCCAAGACACTTCATCACCCCAAAAGGAAACCCTGTATCCATCAAGCAATCGTGTCCTACTCCTCACTTCCTCTCAACCCCTGGCAATTACCAGTCTGCTTTCTGTCTCTAGTGGCTTTACCTCTTCTGGAAGTTTCATGGAATCATGTAACATGTGGCCTTTTGAGTCTGGTTTCTTTCACTTAGCATGATGTTCTCAGGGTTTATCCATGTTGTAGAATGTTTACATACTTCATTCCTTTTAGGGCTGAATAATGTTCCACTGTATGGATATATCTACCACATTTTATTTGTCCATTTGATGGACATTTGAGTTGTTTTGACCTTTTGGCTGTTATGAAAAGAGTGCTATGAACATTCATGTATAAGTATTTGTCTGACTACCTGTTTTCAATTCTTTTGGGTATATGAGAACTGTCCAGAAAGTATCCAGCTACATAATATGAAAAATAGACACACTTATGGCTGGGTTTTTTCCAGACAGGCCTCATATACCTTGGAATGGAATTGCTGGGTCATATGGTAGTGCTTTGTCCACACGTTCCTTTTCTAGTTTGACCTAATGTGAAGTGGGTTTTTCCCCTGGGCAACATCTTGACCTACTCAGGGCCTGAAGGACAAACCAACATGTCCAAAGCAGGGAGCAGCAAAGAAAGTGTTCTGCCTGGGGAGAGTGGGCAAGCAGTGCGGAGATTTGGGAAACAGAGCATGGAGGAAGTACCGGATTTTACCGAGTATAAGGTGCTCCTGTATAATGTGCACCCATGTTTTTGGCCCAAACTTTCAAGGGCAAAAAAACTTTTGTTTTAATTTTTTAATTCAAATTTTTATTTGTTCATATTTAGGTACTTGTTTTTTGTTCTATAAAGGAACTTTAGCATTTATTTTCTAACATACTAGTTTGCATAAGATATTGTTATTGATTTCTACAGTTGCACTTTTAACTCATAGGCATAAATAAAAGAATTAAAAACATGTATATTGATATGGAATTCCTACTTCCCATGTATAATGCGCATCCTTATTTTTCCCTCACAAACTTGGGCAAAAAAGTGCACATTATACATAGCAAAATACAGTATATTCCCAAGGGGGAATGCCACGGGAGAAAGCCTTTTCTGGACAAGGAGCTGGACTGTATTGCCCGCGAGACCCACAGAGAAGAGGAATCATAGAGCAGCTGTTTTAGCAACAAGTCTGTGAGAGGAAATGCCCCCTCCTTCCTCTGTCTCCTTTTCGTCCCCTTCCTGCCAACGCCTGTACAGCGACGAACCAATGGAGAGTGGTCTGGGGGGGAGAGAACACACTTTTCTTTTCCAACAAGAAGGGTTTGTCTCACTCTGCGCTCCCGCTCCGGCCGGGGAGTGCTTTCTCCATTGTGGTGGGCCACAGGTCACCGCGTTTGAGGGGGGCCAGCCACTTTCAATGGCGCTGCCTGGGACTTCAGATGGAGCCAAACCCTGACCCCGCTAAGAAAAGAAATCACTGAGTTTCTGTCTCTGTTCCTTCATTCCCACCATCTGCCTTCTCTGCACCCCTGATGTTACCCGTCTGGTTTGGGGGGATCAAACCAGGACAATTGAGATGCATGTTTCTGCTCACTCTAATTGAACCCGGGCCCAGATGCTCCTCAGAGTTAGCACGTTTCCTACTGCGGAACGGACTTTGGGTAGAGAGTGGTTCTATTGAATTCTCTCCACGTCCAGCACATTCTGTGCGTCCATAGGGGGAAAATTCTTGGGCACTGGAGGAAAGGGAGCCAGCTGGGTGGGGATATGGCATGGCAGGGCACTGGAAATATTAATCACCTAAGGCTCCTGGGCATGCAGCTCTGTGGGCGAGATAGACATGTACCCAGAGGAGACCAGTGGCAGCATAAAAAGAGCAGACAGAATTTCAGTGGTAAGAAAATTTGGGGAGGGGGGGAAGCTAAATATAAGGTGATGGAAAGAGAAGTCACATTAGGTGGTGAACTTATTATACATCAAGTTGACAATGCACTGTAGAATTGTATGTCTGAAACCTATGTAATCCTTGCTAACAGATGTCACCCCAATAAGTCTAACAATAAAAATGAATTAAAAAAAAAAAAAAAAAGAAAATTTGGGTTTAGGTCTCGCCTAGTGAATATTTATTTCGTTAGTTCAATACATATTTTAAAATTTTTGGGAGTTCCCTGATGGTGTAGTGGCTTAAGGCTTCGGCGCTGGCGCTGTCAGCGCTGCGGCCTGGGTTCGATTCCCAGTCAGGGAGCTACCCACATACCAAAAAGCAAAAAAATAAAATAAAATAAAATAAAATTTTTCATCTAAGTAATATCTTCACATAGTTTAAGAGCTGAGACTTCCTATCAACAGCATCAAGTTGCCGGGAAAGTAAGGGAGCCCTCTGGGCAGTGGACCCTCAGATGACCATAGACTCAGCTGAGATCTTGACTAAAACCTTGTAAGAGACCCTGGACCAGAACTGTCAGGCTAAGTTACTCCTGAATTTCTGACCCACAGAAACTGTGTGCACTGATACATGCTGATTGTTGTTTGAAGCAGTTAAGTTTGGGGGTAATTTATTACACAGAAATAGAGGTAATACCTGCTGTCTGCTATTCTTATTCTCTTGGGTCAGTACCCTGAGCAGAGAAGCTGGGGAGGGCCATGTTGTGACCCAGGTGTGCTGTGAACAGTATTAATAACTGAGGACAGCTTGCTCCTGAGCTGTGTATAATGTGAGGTGCTAAGGACCATCTGGACAAGTAACAAAGCTTCTTTTGAAATGGCCAGTTTTGTGCCGATCTCAAGTGTGCTTCGGAGGCCAATGGTCTCGGAGAGGAGATGCCTGGGCTGACAGACTTTGTTCACAAGTGACCTCAAGTTCTCAGGTGACAAATATAAAAATGAGAGAGTTATGGGGTTATTGATCCAACGCAGTTCTCACGGTTAGGACTTGACTGTGCACTTTCATCAGAAAAAGTAGTCCCAGCCCTAGTTTCATTTCAGTCTGACCCATGTTTGCAACATGGGTAGCTCAGCCTTTCCCATGAAAACACAGTGAAAACCTCTGCAATATTTCCCAGTGAGAACTGGCTTCCTCCCCTGTCACCAAGAGTTGGACGGAGCTGTGGGGCCCATGACAGTCACATTTCATCAGCTAATGTGAGCTCCTGTCCAAGAAGTCCCCACCCCTCTTTCCTCTCAGTACCTGAGATTCTGGGAAATCAGCTCTATTTTCAGTCTCTAGGTTTCCTTTTCATTACAAGCACGAAGCTCCTCGGAAACCGGTGGCCACAGCAGGGGTGAAAAAGAGGAAGACGAAGCCAGACCCACACAGACCCACAAGGAGACAGTCCTCAACGTCAGGACCCTGGAAATCTTTGTCAAAAATCCTCTCAGCATTCAACCCTTCGAGTTTGGTAGGGCTTCTCTCAGTGACCAAAGGGTCAGCCAATTTAAGCCTCCTTTCTTGAAAAAGGTTTCTATAAAACACGTTTTAAAAAGCATTTTAACATTTCTGCATTTTTTTGCTGTTTATACCCCCCCCCCTCGATTTTGCTGCTTAGAGACAGACCTTAAATTCAGCAATACCTGCCTCCTCGTGGCTCTAAGGGGAAGCAGTTGAGAAATGACCACTTTTCAATTGTCCCACATCCCTTGGGAAGAAAGAACCCAGAACTTGACTTTGAACTGTTTAGGGACCAAGGTGCTTCTAAGCACTTCCTCCTCCAGCAGGGGCCTATAGACAGTAAAGGAAACAGATCCAGCCAACTGGTTCTTTTAAAGCTTTCACTTAGCATTCGATGAAGAATGCTTTTTGGATTAACCATTAAAATTGACTTCCAATTCCCAATGAAAATTGAGCATGTCCAGGAACTACCCAGAGCGTAAATGAAGAGGCTGACATTGGACAGGTTAAATCTGGGTTTCTTAGAAATAACCACAGTGTGTGTGGATGGGAGGGCTCCTCCGAACTCTCCTTGGCCGCCACTCCTGTCCTCCTTGAGTGGACAGTATCAATGCCATAGATGAAGGGTGATTTCTGTATGAATAAAGTGTCCCCAGCAGTAACTTTAGACAAGACTGGCAGTGAGAGAAAAGCAAAAATGAAATCAAAGTAAAACACTGCCAATGCTTCTATTACAATTTGCATCACATTACCCATGATGATTTGTAATTTTACATTTAAAGCTATTATCTTTTGGCAGACACCTTGACTTTAAGTAAGCGTCTAGTACCCCAAGGGGCTGCGGCAAACTGTGCCTTGCATCCCACAGTAAGATCCAGAAGGAGGATTTCCACACCAGAGTGCGGGTGTCCGGGCGGGAACACCACCAGCCTGATGCTGCGCCTTCCTCCTGGGCATGAGGCTGCTCTAAGGTGGCACTTCTCGTGGTCACTGCTTTGGTGACTGTCATCCTGCCAAGGGCTTTAAGTTACCATTTTCCATCTGCTCCCACTTCTTTTTGCATAGAAAGACTCGAGTATCTTGCATTTATCTCTTGGTGCCCAGGACTGTCTGATAAATGCACTAAAGTGGATCATCTCTCGGTCCCTGACATTTAGGAACCCTCACACGTTTAAAAACGTCAAGAAAGCTCCAAGAAAAGCTGCTGGCAGAATGAGAAGTTGGGTGGATTCCAACGGGAGTGCCACCGTCGTAACTCCACACACCTTTAAGTGGCAGGAGACTGAGAAATGATAGCAGGGTTATCACAGAAAATTCTAGTCCTTTTGTCGGTGCCTGAAAGCTCCTTGGAGCAAGTGACTACACAGAAACTCAACCAGAATGGAAGAAGAGGCAGAAGCAAACTGAGGAGTGGGCTGGGGGCTATTTCTCCCCTGAACACGTATTCTACACACTGATAGGTGCTAATAGAGTTAAAAGAAACAGGACAATCACATAAAATACATAGCTAGTGGCTGGCACACTGTAAATGTATCAGGTAGCTCTTTCTCTTTAACAAACCATCTAATACTTAGTGGTTTAAAACAACAAGAGTTATTTAGCTCATGATTCTGCAGTTCCACATGTTTAGCCTGGCTGGCTCGTGCTCTGAGGTCAGCTGCTCTGTGGACTGGGCCCTGGCTGGTCTGGGATGGCCTCAGCTGGAGCAGCTCCTCTGCCCCACATGGCCTCTCCTTCTCCAGCAAGGTAGCCTGGCCTGCTCACACAAGTTTCTGAAAGAGAAGTAGGCACGTTCTCTTGAGGCCTAGCCTTAGCACTGCGCAAATAACACCCACTGCATTTTACTGGGCAAAGCAAGTTACTAGGACAGCCCGACTTCAAGGTGTAGAGAAATAGCCTTCCGCTCTTGGTGGGAGGGGCTGCAAAGTCATCTTGCCCGCGGTAAGCATAAGGGAGCAGTGACAGATTGTGGTCATTTTTATAATCTACAGCTGTAGGTACCAATAAATTCTGGGAGTTTTCAACCACATCCAAAAGGAATTTTATTGACTTGTCAGTTCACAAGGCTGGGAGGAAAAGATACATGGTACAGCAAGATGATCAGACTGGTAAAGTAGTCAAAGGGGACACTTTGTTAATGTGTTGTCCCTCAACAGCCAACTTCACCCCTTCCCCAGTCTTTCCCTTGACCCATCCTCACTTGCTCCTCCTTTTGATGTGAGAACCTGGCTGGGCCTTGCCTCAGACTAGAGTCCTGCTCTCATGAACACTAGCACATGGTTAAGGACAATTTCTCCATCTTCTGGCTCCCTATCTAGTAATCCTGGTCCCACATGAGCTACTCATCTTCTTGTTGGAGTCATTTCAGTCTCTCTGGGCAGAATGGAATCTCTGTCCCAAGAGTCAGGGGTTCATCACCTGATCTGGAATGTTTAGTGGACCCTTATCTGGGAGTTAGTAAGTGGTTAGTGACGTAATGTCATGGGTAATGTCCATAAGATCATCGTGTTCCTTAAGCTGGCTGGATATTTGGAGACACGTGTGAAGAAAACCCAGGCTTTGTCTCAATGTGTGCTGACTGACCTCTGTCACATTTTCAGGGGTGATAAATCTGTTTATCGATTTCCCTTCAGGAGTAAGAAATGTATCCCCTCTTCCTTCTAATCCCCACCGCCAATGCCATTACACACGTGTACACAGTGCACTAGTGAAAGCTGCATTGTCCTGTTTCTTCAGCAGAGCAGACACTGTTGCTTCTCATCTTCATCCATGACCCCCTTTATATAGCTACCTTCTAGCTCAGGATGAACATGTGATGACACCACACTGACCTGTGATTGCAGGCAAAGTCAGCCAAATGAGACATCTAGAGAAACTTGTGAAAGCTTATTTTCCTGACTTAAAAAAAAATGAGTGATGATCCTTTTGCCTTTCCTTCTCCTTTCTGCCTGGAACATGGGTGTGAGGCCAGGAAATGAGGCAGCCATCTTGCGACCATGAGGATTAAAGTTGTGAGTTGAGGATGATGGAAGAAGCCTGGGTAACTGATGACTTATTTAAGCAGATGCACTAGCCCTAGGGTGTAGGTTAGTATAAGTCACTGTTGGTTGGATTTTCTCTTATTTGTAGCCCAACAAATTCCTAACTGATACAGGCAGGATCCTTGTGGATTTCACAGGAAAGTGTATTCACAGAAATATAACTGAGAGAGCTGAGTATTTCTAAAGAAGACAGGAATAGGTAAGTCAGAGAAATCTTTGTCCATTTCAGGCTTTGGGCTTCTACTACTATAACTTGCTTACAAGGAAAATAAATCAGTATCAAGGAACATTAGGATGCCATCACCTGAATCATATTATTATATTTTATCAAATCTCAGATGCCATCAGTTGGAAGGTACAGCATTATTTAATGGATCACTATGAGAGAAAAAATGATCTCAAGACATACCACTAAGTGTAAGATGCATCCATTCTCATTTCAGAGATTTAAAAAAGGGGGAATGATGCATCTTAGAGTCAGTGACATATGGCATACATTTGCTTTCTTGATTATTGCCTGCGGTCCCCATTAGGTCAGAGACCCTGTCTGCCTTGCTCTCTGCTGAGTCTTCAGCATCTGGAATTGGGCCTGGCACTGAGGGAGCTCCATAAGAATTTGTTATTGAATGAGTCAGGGATCTAGTCCCCACCTTTCCAATAACTTCCCGTGCCACCCTGGCCGAACAAAGCAATTTCCCTTTCTCTGTGTCTATTTCTCCATAATGTAATTCAACTGAAACTCACCAGAACAGAAAAAATTAAAAGCCCCATGTAAATGCAAAGCAGACCCATACTCTGCACCACTCCAGTGATGCTTCCAAGTGCCCTGATGGAAGTGAGGCATCCATCTTGTGACCATCAGGATTGAAGTCTGATTATATTCTGGGTGGCAATGTGTCTTGCTAAAAAAAAAAAAAAAAAAAAAAAAAAACAAGAAAAAAAATTATTTCCCAGACTTTCTTTGTGAATATGTGACAAGGTTCGGCAATGATATAAGTGGAAGTGTTCTGTGGGATCCCTGATAAGGCTGCTTAAAGGAAGCTGACTCATTAGGAAGTGGGAGAGAGCTTGCAGTCTTTCTTTTCTTCTTCCTTCCAGCCTACAACCTAATGTGATGTGATGGCTGGAGCTTCAGCAGCCATATTGGATCATGAGGTAACTGAGGACAGACACCACATACCAAGACAGTGATCAAGAGACCACCATACCAGTTTTGGACTGCTCACCTCTTACATGAAAAAGAAATACACTTCTATCTTTTAAGCTGTTATTATTTGTGGGTGTTCTGCCACATGCAGCCAAACAAAATTCTGAATGACACACCAATCATGCTCTCTTTAATCAGCACAGCTGATTAAACCTGATGTGGTTAACTGACCCCAGTGACATCATCCATAGGGTGCGTGAAGCCAGATTGTCCTCTCAGGAATTAGGAATTAGGTTAGAGAAACTCTAGTTATTTGGTGTTGGGGCTTGAAATAGAAAGTCACATAGTCATGAGTTGCTGGCGCTAACATTTTTAGGGCAACCACTTTGGGGCCATGTGCAAACTGAGAGTTAAGTGAATAAAGTCATGTTTGAGAGAAAAGGCTCCAGTGGACAGGGGTAGGCGAGAGAGCATGGAAACCCCGAGAGTGAGAAAGAGTTAAAGAGGGTCACTACCTGAGAACTTTTCAGTTTCCTTGAGTCCACACTAAACTGTCCGCAACTAAGTGATATGCAAATTCCAGTTTCCTAATAATAAGCCTTAAAAGAAAAAAAGAAAAATCTAAGCCACCTTAAGTGGGTTTCTGTTTCTTGCAATTAACAAATCCTTAACACAATCTTACACACTGTCCTGTAATTTCCTTTTTACTTTCTAGGTTCCCTTTTAAAATATAAATGCTCCTGAGGCAGTAATGTGTTAGTCACTCTTACTTTAGGATAAATGACTTTTATCATCTTTCTAAGTGGAGGAAGTGTAGGAGGAGGCAGGCAGGTAACATGAGCTTCAGGGGAGCAGATGTTGAAGGGGTAGACAGTGGCTATGAAAAGTCAGGGACAGATCTGGTTGCCCTCACCATTGTACTGAGGCCCAGCCCAGCATGCAAAACTCTCTCACTGCCTTTGGGTCTGTAGAGGCTGGCTATAAAATTCCTAGAGAGAGTCATTTCAAAGCACAAAGGTATAACACAGGAGGTAAAGACATCTGCTATATTCAGACCAGATCTGTGACCCATACCTTATTCTATAAAAATTCAAGATTTTTATGTTTTGCTCTATCAAAAAGAGTATGGAGTTTCTTTATCCTGTTGCACCCAAAACTTGCCATTCCATGATTTAGTAGTTTCTCCCACCTTCTCATATCTCAGATGACAAACTGTTAATTAATAGGGGTGGGGGGATCAGCATTTTTAGTTATCTACCAAAACAAGTGGGTTTTTCAAAGGCTGGCTTTCGGGAAAACCATCTGAAACACCTACATCTTCTAAGAGTTTCCAACAGCAAGTGCCAAAGCCCTGTTTTTATTTACTTGACCTTATTTATACCATTTCTCACTCCACAAGTGATCTGAGGGGGTTGCCAGCTTTCTGTGTCATCACTCCAAACTCATAACGAACCCTGGCTGTGTGCAGAGAGCTAGAAATGTGACCATGACTAACAGTAATCGAACATTTACTGTAGGCAAGGCATTGTGGTCAGTGGTTTATGTGATTAACTCCTTCAGTTGGTGAGAGGTACTACTGTATTTCATTGAATTAACAATACTGTAGACTGTGAGTTGTACTATTATGCACTATTACAAGAAAGAAAAAAAAGTCTGTCAATTAACTGGAAGTTGCAGACCCAGTCAGGATATGCTAGATTATGCTGTCAAAACATAGAACTCCGAAGTTCAATGGCTGCAGAAGATGTGTTTCTCTCCCCTTGAATGCCTACTGGCTACAGTTTAGCTCCACATCATCTGCACTGTGAGATCCAACGAAGCCTCTATCTGAAACAGCCTCTGGCTGGAACTTTACTGGCTGCTAAGGTGACCTGGCTGCCTTTTAAAGCTTCAGCCTAGAAGTGATACATGTCATTCCTGAATACTCCATTGGCCAGAGCAAGTCACATGGTCACTTCTGGGCTCAGCAAGCTGGGTATAGGCTCCTCCTGTAGGAGGAGCAACGAACAGTAAAACAATTCCCTACTTCTGTATCAATTGGAAGACATATCCTGGTTTCAGATATTAAAAGATGAGAAACTGTATATCCGGGAATTGATGAAATATGGGACCATTATCCCCAGTGTACAGGTGAGGAACAGAGGGTGAGACGAGTCGTAGAACATACCTGAGACCTTGCAGTGGTAGAGCTGGGCCTTCAGTTCAGGCATCACTAATTTCACCTTTAACTTAACCCCAACTAGCTCTTATGGAGGTGGTAGGATCTGTCAGGGGCTGGGGGAGCTGGGGAGCCCCCTAAAGTCCTTTCCATTTATTAATATCTCTTTTTTTTCTTACTAACTCTTCTTCAAACTGTATGGATCCAATACTGTGTAGGTATGACACTGAAGAATAAGTAAAGTCTCCAGTTCCTTTAAACAAAATGTCCCAGGTCAGCCAGGGGTCAAGAGGGAGATTCACAGAGGTTAGCTCTTAGCTGTGCAAAGAAAGGCATGCACTCAGAGGCTGAGACACACGTGACACTTTGCAATACGGGTCTGGCTCTCGTCCTAAACCGTCCCATGGAGAGATGACTACTGTAGGCAGAGGCCTGGTGGGTGTGGATCTAGTGCCAAGAAGCAGGTGAGTTGGCCATTGGAATGTGAGTGTGGGTGGGGTGGGGGAAGTGGCCACTGGCTGTCACTGAGTCACAGAAGGCTTGGGGCGGGGCCACACCTCCATGCAGCAGGAAAAGGCAAGGTTGGGAAGGGTCAGGGGTTGGGTGGGGCAGGGAAGGGAAGGAAGGCTGTCTCAGGCCCCAGCAGATCCCTGAGGTGGTTGGCAAATAGGCCTTGGATGCAAACACTGCCCAGTGAAAACCACCTAGGTCCCAGCTGGTGATCCAGAAGGCTCCTCATGGGATGTAAATCAGAGTTGCCATGAGAACGTCGAGAACCTTGTCTTTGTCTGGTTTGAAATTCAGAAGCTGTGGTCTGGAGTGTCCACTATAGATTCTGAAAAGTACACTTACAATCTTTTACTGCCACTCTTCCTCCTCGGAGCGAGAGTCTCAAAGGTGGCAAATTTTTAGACACTTTAAAAATGGGGAATGAGAAAAGCTGAGTGTTAAAAGGAAGTAGAAAGAATAGAATGGTTGGGGGCGGGGGCATGGGGACAAAAATGAACGTGAAATACAGCCAGCTATAGGATGCCATCACGGGTTAGTCACGGTGTAATCTGAGTGTGCAGTCCCAGCTCTGCTTTGTGAAGTGCAGAGGGATTACTGTGTGGAGAGGAAGTGTGCCCGAGGCTAGCGCCAGGCAGACAGCTGCCGGCCTCCCGCTGTGCTCCGAGGCCAGACTGGCCGGTCAGGGCCCCGCCTCCATCAGCAGAAACCCAGGGACCCTGGAGAGAGGGTTCACTCCTGCATTCTGCCCTGCTGGCCCCCCAGCCTCCAGGCGCACCCTCCCAGACCCACGCTCTGCCTGCATGGCTACTGTCCTTGTGCACCTCAGTCTGGGCCGCCTGCCTGAATTACTCCAGCCCTCACGAACTAGTGCTGGGTGTTCATTCCTGAGGCTCCCTGACAGCGCAGGGCAGGGACCTGGCCTACACTAGCTAGAAGCAAAAAAAGGAAGGGGGGAATGTGTTGGGTCATGTAACTAAATGTAGAAGAGGAAAACGTTTCCTTAGCCCTCTTAAAGTCCCTGGCTGCGTCTGAAAATTAAACTGATAAAGACAGAGTAATGGAACAAAAGCATAGACATGTAGTTACTAGAAGTTTTATGTGACGTGGAAGCCTCCATCAGGACATGAAGACTGGGTATGCTGCACTGGATGAAGACTGGACAGTCATGAAGGAAGAGGGGAGGTTAAGGAGTATAAAATAATTGTACTAAATTGTGGGAAACTTAGCAAGGATTGTTTGTTAGGATTCTTCTTGGTTTCCCTTTATTTTCTAAGACAAGAATGCTCCTTTCCTCTGGGTATAGGGAGGGCACCTCTCACATGAGGATTTTTATGACCCTTTTCAGAGGAGAAAGTGGAGGCACAGGGGGAGGTCAGAATGACCTTCCTGCTCTTTGTTTTCTCAAACACCTTCAGCTTAAAATATTCAATATGCCGAAGTGCCATCTTTTGGTCTTTTGCCGTATGTGTCCCATCATAACCAATCTGAGGCAAGTTCCAAGCTAGAGCTGACAGCCTTGGGGAACCCTGGTCGCCTGAGGACTTCAACTTCATCAGTCTGGCTGCCCCTGCCTGATGCTTTCAGTATGTTTTTCTCTTTAGTTTCATTTCCTCTTCTCAAACTGGCCGCCCTATAAATCTAGATCATGGCTTTGCCACTTTTCATTTCTTGCCTTACAACCTTGTAGCCAGAAGCACCACTTCCTCTCCTGGCTGGTGGAGTCCATCCAGTGTGAAGTCTTTGAAGAGAATTTGGAGGCAGATGATGCTGGGAAGAAGGGAGCAGTCTGAGCCTCAAAGATCATTAATGTTCTATCACATGCTAATCATTACAGGTGTTCATTAACCTTGAGGCCTGGACTACACTGTGAGCTCCTCAGACGGGATTCTCTCTGATGCTTGTTCTGGTGTCCCCCAATAAGCAGAACCTCCATGAATGTTTGCTCAATGGTTGATTAACTCTTAAACCAACAAACCTGGCTAGGACCACTAATCACTAGAAAGAGAAATCCTTGAAGCCTAGGGTGGATCCAGAATCCTTGGAATCTTTCAAACTCTTTGGAAATTAAAAGCAATCAGGGGAACCCAGACCTTCTGCTGCAGCTTCTATCAAGAATAAAAAGAGCCCACACCTGCCAGAGCAGGCCCAGGAAAAGGCAGCTTTTACCTGGAGGTCTCTGTGGGCTGTTCAAGGACTCCTGTTCATTTTCTTCCCACCAAAGATCCTGATCTTAAGGGCTGGGATAAAAATGACCAGTGATGGGATGGCAGCAGGCTCTCTTTGACAGAGATGTTACTGAAATGTATCTTAGAAGATAGTCAAGGGTTATAATTTGTCATTTAACATGGCTCTGTTGGGGCTGATAATTTCCATGCCTTTCAGCCTTGTAATGGCTCTTGTTTCCCACCCTAACATCCCGGGGTTGCCTAGCAGTGCATCCTTGGTTCACAGCCAGCCTCTCTTCCCCACCTTCCTCAGCTCTCTCTCCTGAGAGCCAGTCCTCAGATTCAAAAGTGGGGCAGGTTACACCCACTCTTCAATCTGTGAGCGCTTATTGATTAATCTGTCAGTCAATAAGTACTTAGTGAGCATCTATTGTGTGCGCCAGTCATTGTGCTGAGGGCTAAGAACCCATGAGTAGTGTCAAACTGGACCCATTCTCCAGGAGCTGTATCTACACAGGGAGATCCCTGAAGACAGATGATTCTGAACTGGGTGGTCTTGAAGGTTCTTTACGTGAATAATATTATGTGGTTATGGACTAAGCAATTGGGTTTGGGCCAGGTCCTGATGGATGGGTGTAGTGTGGCTACCTATGAGAAGGTATGGAGGTGTTATATTCCAAGGACTGGGAAAGATGAGGAAGTACGAAAATACAAGGTGCATTCCAGGATCAGGGGGTCAACATGCTTGGCCAGAGCAGAGGAATTTTATGAAGAAATGACAGAAGGTTTACTGCAATATTGGTTAGAGCTAATAAGTATGCAATGTATCTCACAGGTGGAAGAGAATTTGAGCAGGTAAAAAGCTAAAGTTGATTGGTTTTCACAAATTGTTTATACTCACTGGTCCACCGTTGCCTCACTCGCTCAGCAAACACTCCTACTTCTTTCTTTCTAACAGAACGCAAATTTTCTTCAAGATCTACTCTACCCTCCATGCAGCCATGTGCCTCAAGGGAAGCCGGCCCGCCCATACTCTAGAGTGGGTCCGATTGGCCTCTTTTGCCAATCATTCTAGAATGAGCATGTGACTCAATCCTGGCCAATGAGAAGTGAAGGGTAGTCTATTAGAGAACTTCTGAGAAAAATGTCCTTGTTTCTAAGAGAAATTTACAAGAAGAGATGATTTCTCTTCTTCCTTTGCATATTGTCATGGCCGGAGGTAGCCACTTTGCCTCTAGTCTGAGGGCAAAGAGATGGAAAGAACTGGATTTTCTGGTTATCTTGTCAAGCCATTGAATCAGCCACCCTGAAACCTGCCCTTCCTGTTATGTGACATAATACGTTTCCATATTGGTTAAACTATTTTGATGGAGGTTTTTGTTACTTGCAGCCCAAAGCATCCTCATTGTCTCCTCCCAGCTCTTGAAATCCTTTTAGTTACATTAAACCCACTCTCCACTCACACCAGGGACTCTATCCCCCTAGTCTTCCTGTTTCTCCATTTCTGTCTACCCTTGCCTGTTATTATTGTCCTTCATGTCATCCCAGAATCCTTGCAGCAGTTCCCCTTTACCCTTCTCTTGCCAACTCCCTCCAATCCTCACTCCCATCACCCCAGCATACTTACCCACTAAGTCCCCAGCCACGGGTCAATATAACTCTACTTTTGCTGCTCCAGCCCTGAGCTAGGGTAACAAACTGTTGTCTAGGTTTACCTAAGACTGAGGGGCTTCTGGGGCTTCCAGACTTTAAATGTTAAAAATGGAACTGTCTTGGGTCAACTGGGAGGGTGGGTCATTCAATGTTAGGTGACTCTCTGGTGGACTGATAAGAGCACCCAACAATTCATCAATGGCTAATCTTCAATTTCCACCAGAGTTTACCCCGCTTGTCAGTCCTTTTACCTAGCCTGGCTAGCCTGGCACCGTTCACCACATTCACCACAGTGCTGGTTTAAAATCTCCCCGCTAGCTGTCAAACTGCTTACCCAACTCCCACTGCACTCCCTTTGTAACTGGCTTGCAATTGCACAGAGAAAAGGCAGGACTATCGGCCAGGAAGCCCCTTATCCTCTTGTATTCTCACTCAAAACAGACCTCCTTTTGTGCTGCTGGAGGAAACCTTTCTCTATCCCAATGCATTCATCAGATCCCAGAGGTCACCCCTCTTTTCCTCTGCACCCACTTCTAGTTACTAGCCTTTCTCCCTCCCTCCATGACAATACAAGTCTCTTTGGCTGTCTGTTCCTAACCCTCCCTTCAACCTGTACTCTGCCGCTCCACTGTTCTTGCCAAGCTCTCCGAGGACCCATTGCTGGACTTGTCTCAAACCACGATTGGTTGCTCATCTACTGCTGTGTCCACCCTCTTCTTGAAGTCTGCCCTCCTTCCTTGCCTGCCTCCAGCCCCTCACCTCTCTAGCTGTTCCTGCTCAGTCTGTTTAGGAATTGTTTTCTGGGTCTGCACTGTAAATATTGGTGTTGCCTTCTCTCCTTCTCAGCTGCATACACTGCTTTTGGATGAATCCTTCTATAATCATGGTTTCAACTATCATCAGATCTTGACAACTCCTCAATCTGTAGCTCTGGCCAAGACCTTCTATGCTTTGACCTGAATGTGCTGTGAAGCCATCAGAGTGATTAAGATCCATGGTTTTGGAGTCAAACAGATCCAGGTTTGAGTTCTGGCTCTCCCATTTATTAGCTGTGGTCGGGTGTCTTAAGCTGTCTGTGCTTTACCTTCCTCACTTATAAACCTGAGATTATAATGAACTGAATTTATGGGGTTGTTGAGAAGATTAAATGAGATTATGTAAAGTGCTTAGAACAATGTCTGGCTCTTAGTAATAAGCAATGCAGCCTATTACTCATATCTTTTTTTTTTTAACTTTTATTTTTTGCATTACTAGGCACTAAGCAATTTATAGAATTTAATCATTAAAAACAAACAAACAAAATCCCATGAGGTAGGCATTGTAGTTTATCTGTAAAGGTGAAGAAACTGAGGCTGAGACAAATCATCTTCTGTAAGGTCACAGCCTGGCTTTGAACAGACTGATGCCAAAGTCCTTCTTCTCAGCACTATAATTAACTCATCTCTCAACCATATTCAAATCAAAATCAACTCTCCTTTCCTCATCCCATACTTGCCCTAATGCTTAGAACCTAATTTTGCTAGAGACCACATTTATTTTGTCAGCAAAAACCACCCCTCCAGGGAAAAGGCAGGTATGAGGGAAAGGTTGTGGCTCCCTTGTCCAGTCCTGAAGGTGGCCCAGCCCCTTCTCTCCGTCCACTACTCTTGTCCTCCTACAGTCTCTCCATGTCTTCAATGGGGTTATTGCTGCAGCATTTACTGGAGTCAGTGCCTAGAAGGACATCAGTAAGTAACTGTTAAGGACCTGGGTGACCCTAGCCTTTCTTTCAAATCCACCCTTTGCTCTGCTGCTAGGGTGATATTGCTAAAACCTGACTGTTCATTTCATTCTCCTAAAGGTCCTCAATGACCCCCTCTATTTCCCTAAGACAAAATATTAGGGAGATATAGGCCCAAGAGAACTCCTGTGTGAAAGGGTTTGGGCTCGTTGGAGGAAAGGAAATTGCCAAGGTTTGAGCCTCTGGATCCATGACCTGAGGTTTATGTAGGATCCATCCTCCAAGAGATGTTGGGTTTAAGATCCAATGGTTGTGTCCAGGTCTAGTTTATCTCCGTCTCAGCTGCCTCCCAGTCCTCCATCAGCTGTACCATTAACCCAGTGGAGTCAGTATCAAGCAAAAGGAGTTGCCTGAGGATGGGGCTGGTGACCTTGCTTGCAGGACTCCTATCCAGTTCCTGGGGCAGCTTCAGAAGAAAACACTTGGGCCACACACAATTGGTCTTTCAATTAATGTCTTTTCTAGAAGTTTCAGGAAGAATTTAGGCCTGATGAGACTGGAAGCTAGCTTCTTTTTTCCCCTATCCTATTTGGCACAGCCTGCTGTTCCTGTGGACAGGACACTCCAGGGCCAAAAGACTCTGGATGGAATTTTGTTTTGTTTTCCAGAGGGAGGGGAAAGGAGCACCCCACTGCCTGCCTAGCACCCCACCCACCCAGGCCTGAAGGAGAGTTGTCATGTTAATTGCTCCTTGGACATTCTGCCTTTGGGGAGCCCCACCCACAAGGTGACTCACACCTTTTCCTGCCCTATTCTGGTGGGCGCTCAAAAGGAACCCAATTGGGCCCTGCTGGGCACACCCCTCATGTGGCACATGCCCTGGCCATTCCTGGTGTAAGGTGTGGTAGACCTGGGTGTGTGGCCTGACCTGGCCTTGCAGTCTCTCTGAGATGACTTTAGATGTCTCCCTGTCCACACACCACATTTGGAGTCCTTTCCTCTGCCTACAGCTTGAAGAAAACACCTGTCTGGAGTAGGAAGAGAGATCTGCAGGAACCACTTCTGTGGTCACTCACTTCCTGGAAAACCACATGAAAAAGAAAAACAGCCCATCTCAGACAGTACTGATGAGGGACCCTACGTTATTAAAGTTGTGGTGGGAGTGGGGTGTGGGTAAGAATGCCAAACAAACAAAGGAGGAATCTTAAAGATATTATATTATCTTACTTGCCGTTTACCCCAAGGCCATGACTGACTAAGGCATGAATCAGTCAACCTGTGGGTTGCCACTTACTTGCCATAAGTCCTTCAACTATTAATAGTTTAAGATTTGTGAACATCAGCTGCTTAGTCCCCAGAACTTTAGAACTTTAGAGCTAGCGCAATCTTAGAGAACACCTATAGTTGTTGGCCCTCATTTTAATAACTAGACCTCTGGAGGGTTGGGTGACCTGATGGAGGCAATTCTGTTCCTACTATTAGTTAACAATGAGTCAGTCACACATGGAACCCAAGTCCCAAACTCTCCTTAAAGCTTTGGTCAAATGAGCATCTGCTCCCAGCCTCCCCTGCTAGGTGAGGCAGCAGAGGGTGTGGTGTACACTCAAAGGAGCTGATGTTACAGAACATTAATCAAATGAATAGGGTCTCCCTCGGGTTAAGAACTTTATGGAGAAGTAATTTTGTTTCAGTGGAAAACTGAATCATCTATATGTATTGAAGTGGTTCAGGATGAGCTTCCCCAAAATGTGCCACTTCGGCAGGTGGACTATTTTGACCTGATGACAATCAAGACCCAGCAGAGTCAAGAAAACTTTTTACCTCTCCCTTAACTACCTAAAAGAATTTATAGAAAGGGCCTGGCACAGAAAGAGAGCTCTCACCAGAGATAACCACAAAGAGTAAGGGTTAGATGTGGTGGGCTGGGGGGACCTCTCAGGGCCTGGAGATCAAAGTCTTCTCTGTCCCATTGTCTCCACAGGACATGGCAAACATTTGTTTTCTAAACATTTGCTCTTCCCAGTTTCCTGTAAATTGTCTTCCTCCCCTTTGAAATCCCAGACCTCTACTCCCGGCTTAACTCAGGATGGTATATAAGCCTCAACTGGCTGACTTCGTGTGAGTCTCATATTCTTACGGGGCCCTGTACATATGTAATTAAGTTTCTTTTTCTTTTGTTAATCTGTTTGATGTCAATTTCATATTAGACTAACCAAAAGAACCTAGGAGGGTAGAGGAAAAATTCTCTACCCCACAATATCATCTATAGCAGTGGTGTCCAACCTTTTGACTTCCCTGGGCCACATTGGAGGAAGAGTTGCCTTGGGCCACGCTTAAAATGCACTCACACTAATAACAGATGATGAGCTAAAAAAAAAAGTCACAAAAAAATCTCATAATGTTTTAAGAATTTGTATTGGGCCACATTAAAAGCTGTCCTGGGCCACACATTGACCATGCCTGATCAGTAGCATGCCCTCCAGTGTTATGAGATTCAAGTCCTGTTCATTGTCTTTAAGCTGTTTTGCAACTTTGTAATTATAGTTAATTGAGATATATATATATATATATATATATAGATAGATAGATAGATAGATAGATATAGATATAGATATGCATATATATAGATATGCATGTATATAGATATGCATATATATAGATATTTTATCCTATCTGATAGAGAGTTGACTTCTTCTCACCCCCAGCCCAAGAAAAACCCACTTCTGTCTTCATTTGCAAGTAATCTCAACATTCTTTTACTTCAAGTAAATTTGTGCTGTTCTGATTTTTCCTTTGAACCAGTTATAACATCTCTCTGCCTAGTTCTGTCATATAATTTGGGCAAACTATTTCTTTAACATATGTTCCTTTTTTACATTTTTATGCAAGTTATGCTTTAACCTAATAACAATATCGTATTTTATGCACTAGGCCCAGTCATCCCACTTTGTGTTGTGGTGACTAGCTGCAGGATGAGTCTGTTTCCATGTCTGCATGAATCCAACCTGAGCTACGCTTCTCTGGGTTTGCCTTGGGGAACAAGGTGTTCAGGATGACAGCTGACATAGGCCCTGGACCCCCACTCCCTGACTGGTGTTCCTCTTTTGACACCATATCCCAAAACTATGTCAGGAAAGAAGTCCTCTCTGGTTCTGAGAGAAGGAGGCCAGCTTGCAGGAGAGAAAAAGAGCCCATACCTAGAACCGAGGCTTACCTGGGGCAGGGAAATAGCCCAGCTAGGAGCCTAGCCAGATGATGTTTCCTAGATTTAAATTACTTCCCCATTTTTCTCATGGGTAGTTAGTACATTGATAATAATAGAAGGACTTGCTTACTCCACTAAAGAGAAAGGGAAAAGGAAGAGATGGGGGGAAATGAGGGGACAAACAGGGAAACAGGGAAGAAATGAGAGAGTGAGAATAAACTAAAACATTCTTTCCATCATGATTTCCTGGGCCACACAAAATGATCTAAGGACACAGAATTAAATACATAACACAGTGATGAGGCTATCCCCCTGTCACTTCTGATTACATGAAGGAGAAAGCCTCAGTCTGGTGCTAGTCTGTCTTCAACACCTCTTTTAACATTTCCTCTCTCCTCCTTAACCAAGGGAGACTAGTTCTCTGGCTCTGAGCCTTCAATTACCAACAGTATCCAACTAGAATTTAATACTACAACTCTGTTTTCATTGTATTTATTTTACTGTTTTATAATTTCCTCTTATTTATAGCAAGGGATACTGTTTTTCTATTTACATAAAATTTCTTTTAAAAGTAATTTTATTTAGGTTTTAAAAAGGAAATCAAAAGAAAAAAATCAGTCAATGTCAAAAAGATTAAGTAAATAATAAGATACGCAAAAATCACCAGAGTGACACAAAATGACTTGAATTGGGGGCTGAAGTAGAGAAGAAAAGGGAAGAAGACAAAGAAGAAAAGAAAAGAAAACAATAAAAATGAGAGAAGTGAAACTATGCCAAGGGGTTGAAGGGCACAGGCAGGGCTGAATGGAGACTGCAAAGTGAGAAAAATGAGGGCTAAGAGGAATGGGAGGAGGGTCTAGCTGTTATGTCTGGAGTCTGAGGTAAAGATGAGATGACTTAAGAGTGGTATTTGTGATGTCTCAAATGTATCCTGACTGCTTAGGAGACCTTGGGAAATTATTCGGGAAAACTGAGTGTTTTGGGGTGTCTCTGACCTTCAAGAGAAGGAGCAAGGGTCTAGGGCATGGGCTACCCTGCAGATAAACCTTATACTCTCTCCTGCCCTTAAATAGCTACTTGAATAGACATCACTTCACTTTTTCTTTCTTCATTGGTATTCATTAGATATTTTTAAATGTCTAATTGCAAGAGCCCATTCTAAGAAGCTTGAATTTACATGCCCAGGCACAAAATTAGTGTCCAGTAACTTAGAGACTGTCTGTTTCACTACTTAATTTAAAGAGATGCTGGTTGGTGTGAGGCTTCTGGTGCCAAGGAATCTTTCATTTCTGAAGCCTTCTAGCCAAGCTCAATGAAAAAAATACAGCCATAAATACTCATTCCAACGACTCCCCAGACCATAGTCACAAAGCTTTTACACTGTATTTACTCAGGGCTCCCCAGCCAAAATCATCTTGCTTATTCTTCTCCAGGGTCCTTGGAAACGTCTGTGTCTCCCTACCATTTGCCTCATTGTTTACCCCCTTCTTTGCAGGCCATGTGTCTGGATGCCAGGTTGAAACTCTGGGTCTTGATTTCCTGCAATCATAAACTTCTGGCTTCCTGGCTTGCCGTGAGGTGATGCTCTGGCTAGAGGCACTGGAGGCTGAAACCTTGGACTTTTGGCTATTACTATGGGAGGCCCTTGCCACTGGGGTTCAGATGTCTAGATAGACCTGCTAAGTTCCTGGGTGGTGGCCTGCAGGATGGATTTGCAAAGTTGACTTGTATCAGGAGAAGGGAGAGGGAGGTCTTAGAAAAATATAGTGGGACACGTGAGAGTTTACAAATCCCCCATCCCATGAATTGGCCTGTAACTCCCAGAGTTCACTTAGTCCACAGAAGCTAATGTTGCTTTGAAAAGTTCAGGCACAGACCAGTCACTAGCGAGCCTCTATGAGGATATGCTGTGAGGCCCCTACTTGTGTTTCTCAATACTGGCTACATATTAGAACTAATTAGGGCCTTTAGAAATAATGATGTCTGATGCCTGCTCCATACCATTTAAATCCAGACTTCCTGGGGCATAAGCCTGGCCACTGGATTTTTAACTTGAGTTATAACTTAGATAAAACAAAACACACACATCTTTAGTTTGATGAATCTTTGCAGTAGGAAAACTATTACCAAGATCAATATTCAAGATGTGGAAAACTTCCAGTGTCCCAGTGTCTCTGAAGTCTTCGTGTGTGTGTGTGTGTGTTGGTGGGGGGGGCAATATTGAGGCCTCTCCAATTAGGAGCACAGGCAGCCAGCACCTCTCTTTTCAACTTTTCCAGTTTTCCCAACTTTTGGTGTAGAAGAGGAAAAACTTTTTTTCCCCCTCTAATCTTCTTAGGATCATTGCTTGAGGCTTTAAAATTATACTGACAAAAGACAGAATAACAAGAGAAAAACAAATGGAAATTTATTAATATGTGCATTGCATATATAATTGGAGCACTCAGAGAGGACAAAAGAACAATACATTTTTTTATATACTTTAATGTAATCATTTACTTTAATAAAATGTACCACCTTAACTGTATTTACTTAAAAATATAAATACTGTAATTATTGTAAAATTGTTATTCAGTGTGAAACTGTTTCAAGGTCTTTTCTCCCTTTACAAGATTTTTTTTTTAAATTCATTTTTATTGTTAGACTTTTTTGGGTGACATCTGTTAGCAAGAATTACATATGTTTCAGGCATACAATTCTACAGTGCATTGTCAACTTGTTGTATAATAAGTTCACCACCTAAACAATACATTATTAAAGGAAGTGACAAGATAAAGGAAAAGGACTTTGAACTTCTATAGGCAAATTGTGGGAAAGCAAATATTTGGGGAAACCAATGGTAGATAAGAGCTAGATTAGCAAGGCTTGTTATGTAGATTTCTCTGGTGTCAACTCTGGACAGGTTAGGATCAGGAATAGTTTCTCATAATTAACTTCTGTTCTTCCTGATCAAGAGAGGAAAGGGGGACACAGTTACAAATTTGTATGTGCTTTTTTAGGCAAATAAGGGGAGGGCAGAGAACTTTTCTTGTATCTGCTTCTTCTTAATTGCCTTCAGCTCAAAATAATTCTTAGGCCAAAGTGCATATTTTGGGTTGGTATATTCTGCTAGGATTCTCAGGAAACCCATGTCTAGCACTCTGAGTCCACTTCTTGGGTCGCTTCTCTTAGATTGAGGGGAAGGGAAATGCCCAAGACCCCAGGACAACTCTATTCCTACTATATTCATTAATAACATTTAGAACAAATCACTTGAAGATGATGAGTGCCTGATGGATTCAGAAAAGAACTCTGGTGAGGTTTTTGTTTGGTTGTTTTAAAGAGAAAACCACATAACCAAAATGGTGTCTCTCCTGCTACAAACCCATGATACAAAACCTAGATTTAATATCTGATCTAATTGCAGTTTCAGCCTCTCCCAGAAGCATAATCTTAATCAACCAGTATGGAATTTTCCAGTCAACACCAATGAGGTAATCCATCCCCTCCCCCCATTAAAAGAAGAGGCACTCTGCATGATAAAAACCCTTCCCCTTATCTCTCCCCTCTAAAAAAAAAAAAAAAAAAAAAAAAGTAGATGTACTAGCCTAAAAATAATCCTTTCTTTTCTTTGTTAATAGCTTCCTTGCCCCACCCTTCTTCCTATAAGAAACTTCCATTTTGTACTGCCCCCTCGGAGTGCCAATAAGATCTTCAAATTTATTTGTTGAATTTTGTTTTTTAACTTTTTTTATTTGTTTGGTTTTAGGGATTTGGCTCTTCTCTGTCTCAGCTTTTTTCAATTTTAAAAGTCCTGCCTAGAAGGTCCAGCACCTTTCTATGAAAAGGGTGTTCTTGTCACTTACTTTTTAAACTTAGGAGGCTGAAGTGTGCCTAACACAAGAAAAGTTCCATAGTGTTGCAGCAGGACGGGTAAACGAGGAAGTCAAACGGCACTCGGAGAGTTGGAGAACCAGTTTTATTACACTGCCAGTGGGCTCAGAGGAGTTATAGTCTCCAAATTCTGAGCCCTGACTAACAAACAGGCTTTTTGGACATTTTTGGGGTTGGGGTTGGGGCTGGCTAATGCGATAAGTAAGCAGGGTTACAGAAGTTAAATGCACACATTAGGCAAGTGGTGGAAGGAATGTGCAAGTGGGAGTTCACAGAATTTACATTAAACAGCTTTGTCAGTAATTTTGCATTTCAATAGTACTTCCCTGATATTGCTTTGTGTGTGTGGTAAAATAGGCTTAACGTAAAATTTACCATTTTAACCATTTTAAGTTCAATTGCATTAAGTACATTCACAATGTTGTTAAAGCCATCACTATCCATTTTCCAGAACTTTTTCAGCATCCCACACTGAAACTTGATATCCATTAAAATATAACTCCCCTCTCCCCCTGACCCTCAGCCTTTGGCAACCCCCATTCTACTTTCTGTCTATAAATTTGCCTACTTTAAATACTTTATGTAAGTGGAATCATGAAACATTTGTCCTATTTCACTTAACATAATGTCTTCAATGTTCATTTGTTACCGGAAAATGGGGTGCCTTTGTTGGCATGGCGTCCAGGTTCTTGGTATCTCGAGCAAAGAATTGAAAAAGACACACACAAAAGTATAGAGGTGAAACAAAGAGTTTATTGAAGAGAAAGTACACTCCAAAGAGGTAGGAGCGGGCTCGAGCAAGGAGAGTGGCTCAAGAGCCCCGATCAACGAGGCTTTGGTACTTTTATTTTCCTCCATGTCTTCAGGGGAGACACCTCTGGGCATGGGGTGTCTTGATTGACAAGTTTGATTGACAAGGGGTCTATTACATAACACTTCTGACTGTGCATGTCCTTTCCCAGAGTTCAGTCTGTTATTAATGAACTTCCGGGCATAGGCCCAAGTGAGATGAAAGTCATCGTAACTCTCACTGCGCAGGCGTTAGGAACTGGCCCAAACTGGTGGGCTTCTTGGGTCCTCTGACTTCCCTGTGTTTGCCTGGAACTTCCTCCTGTGGCTGCCTAGCCTGGGGCAGGGATTACTAGAGAAAGGGTGGTACCAAGGTGGTGACTATTCCAGCAGGGCTAGTCTCATGGGAACAGTCCCGAGATTCCCCCTATTCTATCTGCCTTCCTCACATTCTCTTGAGAGACATGATCCCCACAAATCTTTATGGGAAGCTGAGGGGCTGAAGGTCCCATCTTCTGTATCTGCTTCCTGCTGAAAGTTGTCGTTGTCTCTACCTATTGGGGATCCACGGAGCTCTTACCCTATCTGATCTAAAAGAGGAAGGGGTCTCGAGATCCGTCATGTTGACTCCTTTGATCGAGATGGGCTGGAAGCCTTGTTGGGGTACTGCTAGTATCCTGATGGTTCTAAGATTAGGAGAAATTAATTAGATTAGTAGTTTAAAGGCATTAATCAGAGAAATAGGTTTTAAAGCCCTTGTCACTGGGTGGTTTCAGGGTGGAAAATCTGTTGGTTGGGGCGAAGAGCCAGAGAAAATAAGAAAAGCAATTAAAACTAGGAAAAGGTGAAACTAAGAGCTAAAGAACAAGGAAAAGGAGTCTTTAGTGAAGTGGGGGGATGGCTGCTCTGTTTGGCCCATATCACATTCACATTGTAGTATGTGTCAGAATTTCATTCCTTCTTAAGGCTGAATAATATTTCATTGAATGGATAAATCATAGTTTGTTCATCCATTTATCTGGGACATTGACTATTTCTGTCTTTTGCTTATTGTGAATGCTGTTGGAGTGCTGCTGTATCCATATTTTTTGGATGCTCCTTTGCTGATCCTAACACACAGCAGGGTTGAGACTGGTCTAGAGGCTCATGTGCTGCCCCTGTACTGAAAGTCAGGCTTCTTTGCAGGGCAGCTGGGAAGAAAGGTGACCCAATTAGGTAAGTGCTTATACCATTGGGGTTTCTGATAAATCCCAGGTCATGTTCAGTGCTGCCTCCCTGAAGATGGGCTCCTGCTGGTGGTACTGACCTCCTTTCTAATTTGCCTCCTCAGCACCCCTGAACTCCAGGAAGTTTCTGGGCCTTTTTGCAAATTGGCCCTTCTTTTCCTTGAGATCAACTCTACACATGAACGGTGAAAGAGAGACCTTTGTTTTCCACAAAAGATCTTGCTGCACCCTTTCCCACCCCCCCACCCCCCGCATAGACCACTTCTAAGCCTTTATACTTGTGTAACCTGACCAAGAGGGACCACTCCAAGTATGTTCCCAGAACAAAGAAAATCTGCTCCAAGATGACTTCCTGCCTCCACCAAACCCCGGAAGTAGCTGGCAGCCCTTAAATTGCTGCTTCAAGGGCTAAAAAAATACCAGTTTTGCTTAGCCAAGTAGCCACTATATTCACAGGCCTGCCAGATGACAAGATTTGGCCTTGGGTCTGAACTGTATAGAGTGGCATAGGCAGAGGTTACTTGAGTGCACAGGGGCCACCATGCCATGTGGGCTGGGGAGAGGTCCATTTCACCCCAAGGGGCACACAGTGTGATTCACTGGTTAGTGAGGACCTCAGAGGGTGAAGCCTATAAAGCTGGCCACCTGGGATCCCAGGGTCAGTGCCTTGGGCTGGGACCTCAATCTCCTCATAGCCTCTGGCGGGAGTGTCAATGCCAATTCTTGCCTCAGGTTCATGGCCCAAGCCAGTGAGCTCATGTTCTCTTCTGGAGCCTCCTAAAATCAACACCTGAGGGGGCTGAGGTTCTGGATTATACAAGTAGAGCCCTAAGCCAAGGAAATTGGGTTTAACTGCTAAGAGGGTCTTCTTAGGGCTTCTAGACTGAAGAAGTCTTGTAAAATTCTGATTCACCCAGATAATCTTCAAATTCCAATCAACAAGTAGTGTAGCTGATTTTTAGAGAAGCAGTTTCAAATCTTCCCATTTCCCAGAGCTATAGTTAGATTAATTTGAATTTCATGCTTCCCAACTCTCTCTGCTCTGGAGGTGTTGATATGGAATGAAATGGTTAGGATTCTGAAGGCAAGGCCAGCCTTGAGGGAGGGTGTGTGCAAATGTGAATTCACACCTGGAACTGGAGGTGGACCTATCAAGACTTCCCAGCCTTCTGATTCTCATAAAACAATCCTTGTACTGAGGATGAAGCTGATAGACGCGAGAGCCCAGTAAATGAGGTCTGACTACTGGTGGCCAGAACTCATCAGGCATTCTGGGACCACCACATTCTCTAGAGCTTATCAAGGTCAAGATCTTTTCCAGTAAGAGCCATTTAACTATTAAGGAGTGGCTGCCTTCTGAAAACCAAAATTCCCAAAGAGGTATGGAAAAGAAGAGACTATTTAAGAGAAACATTTTGCAAACCAGGGAAATGCAGCTTCCAGTAGCATACCAAAACTACCCTGAAACAAAGGGAAGATTGTCTTTTATAGAGAAATTCCCACCCAAATTTCTCAATTGGTCCATTTTTTTTCAAATAAGATTTCCAAATTCATGTAGTTTTGATTGGTCTGAATTGTGCAGTTGAGATCTTTCAGATTTATGCATTCTAATTAGTCAGTATGGATGCAAATCAGAATATAGTTCTGTCATTCTGATAGGAAGGGACAGGTCTCAGGTCCTGGTTGAAAGGAAACCAGGAACTACCTTATAATGCTTGACTGAAATGGCAGGAGTATAGTGTGGGAAACCGAGTTCAGTCTGAGGTTCTTCTGTGTAAACTGAGTACCTGAGGAGCCCTGTCAGCAAATGGGGCTAGACCCTTATTATTCATAAAATGTGGGTCCTTGGTTGACCAGGGGAATCCAGCTCAGCAGATAAATTCCTTCTCAGGGTTCACATCCAATGATCTTTCTTCTCACACTTCTCTTCATCAAAGCGGAAGCTGGAGCCCTGGAGAGGGATGCATGTTGTGGGCTTGGTCATCCCTGGCCAAGGATGGAGTGTGAGAGCCTCACAAATTCCTTACATTCACCTTCTCATGCCAGGCTCTGTTCCACCACAAGTTTCAAGGGAAGTCCTATTTTGTACAAGTCACAGTCCTATGCTCTGGGGGATGCAGAAATTGATAAAGTGACAAATTTACCGTCTAGCAGAGGACAAGTATATAAAGTAAGTAATTGATGTCCCAAATAAAGTGTAGGAAAGACTTCCCTTTACTCTATTGGGTTCAATAGCTGGGCCTGTGAAATAAATTGCAACAGGCAAATTTTTAGGATTACATAGGTAGGGGGTCAGAAAAAAGCAAACGCCCAAAAAAATAAAATTTGAAAACTTATATGCCATCTTGTTAGGGGAAAAGCAAAGGGGTTGTAGATCACTTAGGGGAGAATTCATAATTCGGGAAAAGGTGAACGGGCCTTTAGAAGAATATAAGGGAGGAGATATGATAATGTGTGACAGAAATTGCCTGGGAGTAGAATGAATGTCTAGTCTCCTCTCTCATGATAAGATTCAGTCTTCCCTGGTTGATGAAACTCCTGGGGACAATTGAGTTCCTTTTGGAGGATCTGTCTTCAGGGGAGTTCAGAGAAAGTCTCTCTCTGCATTTGCTGTCTTTCAAGCGCCTTCAGCTCAAAATAATCAATATACCAAAGCAGCATATTTTAGGGTGGCATGTCCTGAACTCCTTTAAAAGCATGAGTAGAGAATGCAAAGTTCTAGTCACAGAGGAAGTAATTCTCAAGCCGTGTGGAATGTTGTACTGTTAAGGCTGTTGCGTTGTATTGTACAACTTTGATATTCTTTTAAATAACAGTGGAAATGAACATCGTAACATTTTATTGAGATCAGATGTGTGCTAAGCACTCTAAATGTATTAATCTGTTTAGCTGATATAACAACACTATAAGGAAAGTACTACTAGTATTATTTCTATTTTATAGATGAGGTTAAATGCTGCTTAGAGATGTTAAATGCTGTTTCTGAGATGGTTCATCTTGTAAGAGGGTGAGCAAGAATTTTAGCCAATTTGGCCTAATTCTAAAGATTGAGTTGTTAAAGTGTTGCTATGCTAGATGTATTGACAGGCACACTGAATAGAGAATTGAAAAAGTGGGTGCGGATTTTGGTTCCAATACTATCTAGCCTATGGTCTTAAGTCAGTACTTTGCCTCCCACCAAGGTTTTGTTTCCTCCTCACTTGTTTTAATGGTTGAACCAGCTGACTACAAACGTACCTTCCATTTCTAAAATTCTCTTAATCAAGGATTTTCAGGTTTCTAAAGTGAAACCATCTCATATTCACTTTTATATGCCTCAATCCCAAAGAACATTTAGAAGGCAAGTAAGCCATGGTTGTACTCATGCACTCTGACTTCTGAGAAAGTGACAGGGCTTGAAAGTGGGGGTTCAGAGGTAGAAGCCACTATTACATTTGACAAACTTACTTTAACATTTATACAGTTGTATTAGGTTTGACTGCTCTGTCAAACAGCCCCCACATCTCAATGGCTTAACTCAACAGAAAGCTTATTTCTTGCCTAAGACACTCCAACCCAAGTGTCCTAGTTCTGTGGCTCTCCTTCATGGGTCTTCTCAGGAACCTGAACTCCTATCTGTGGCTCTGCCTGTCTCATTGGTCCTCAGAGCCTTTTGCTTCCAGTTGTAGAGGATCACATAAGAGGCATTTAGTTTCAAGAAGTGGCATCTATTTCTGCCCCTTTCTGTTACCAGAAAATGGGATGTCCTCGTCGACACAATGTCCAGGTTCTTGGTATCTCGAGCAAAGAATTGAACGAGACACACACAAAAGTATAGAGGTGAAGCAAAGAGATAGTTTATTGAAGAGAAAGTACACTCCAAAGAGGCAGGAGCAGGCTCGAGCAAGGAAAGTGGCTCAAGAGCCTCGATTAACGAGGCTTTGGTACTTTTATTTTCTTCCATGTCTTCAGGGGAGACACCTCTGATTGACAAGTCTGATTGACAAGCCTGTGACATCGCCTTTCTTTTATTGTTCCTGTCTCCTTTCTGAATTCAGTTACCTCCTGTGATTGTCTTATCTTGGGGTAGGGATTACTAGTGATAAAGTGGTATCAGCAGGGCGAGTCTCATGGGAGGGGTCCCAAGATCCCCCTAGTCTATCTGCCTTCCTCATTTCCTTGAGAGATGCAATCCCCACAAATCTTTATGGGAAACTGAGGAGCTGAGGGTCTCATCTTCTGTATCTGCTTCCTGCTGAAGATGGTCATTGTCCCTACCTACTGGGGATCCACGGAGCTCTCACCCCATCTGATCTAAAGTGGGGAAGGGGTCTCGAGATCTGCCATGTTGACTCCTGTGGTTGAGATGGGCTGGAAGCCTTGCCAGGTGACATCTGCATTCCAAAGGCCCCTAGATAAGGAGAGTCAGACCCAGTTAGTAAGTTCAAAAGCTTTGGCCTGAAATGTAGCTTCAAAGCCATCACTGCAGGGTGGCTACGGGACAGATTTGTTTAGCCCTTTGGAGTTTGCATCCTGCTGCTTTTGGTCTCTATCAGCCTCCCAGGTGCAACCACCTATCCAGGAATGGCCTGGGGATGATACAATTAACAAACACAGATTCACAGTCAAAAGGATGATTAGCTAAAATCTACCATTCCCAGCTAAGTAAAGTTTTATTATCACATATCACAAATTTTAGGATGGCTAACCAGGGCTGGAGACAGACATTTTGGAAATAGCAAACACAAGTTACAAGTTCTTCTCTGAATGATTAGCTCAAACCAGGGCAACGGATATCTGGGAGATACAGGGTAAAAGCCTATTGTTACAGTTTTGGGGTGATTGTCTAAAGCAGGAGGCAGAATGAAGACATTTCATGATTCAAGTTAGGAGCAATCTGTTGTTTAAGCTAGAGATAAAGGAGAATTGATTGAGAGGGTGATTAAGGCTACGGTCTAGGGAAAAGGTGAAACTGAGAGCTAAAGAACTAGGGAGGAGGAGTCTGTAGTGAAGTGGGGGCATGGCTGCTCTGTTTGGTCCATATCACTTCCATTGGCCAGAATTGGTCACATGACACCCACCTTCCAGGAGAAACTAGGATATGTAGACACATTAAGTGCCCAAAAGGAAGCTGCCTTTGATGAATACCTGGTGTTCTTTATAGAGGTCCCTAAGTAGACAAGTCAATTTTAACAGAGAAAAGGAAAGAGGGAACTTACCCAACCAGTCATGGAGACTCCCCACTGCTGTCCCCTTTGGGTTGTTAATCACCCATTTTCCCACCATGACTGTTTAGAGTTCTAACTTGAGTGTCTCTGGGCAGGAATAAAGTGAACCCTTTTTCCTTCTTTGATTCTCTAAAAGAAGGTAATAGGACTGTCTTAAATTTGTAATAGTTGTCACCAGTCCAGAGTCTATGTGCTCGACACTTCAAAAGGTGAAACCTCAAAACATTAAGTTTGGTGTAAGGAAAGATTTATTGATCAAGAAGGCACCTACTGAAAAAATGGGAGACCTACTGGCTCCTCAAATCCATTTTCCTAAAGTACAAAGTTCAGGTTTCTTTAATGTCAAAGGAAAGAGAAATGGGAGGGGCAAGAAAAGACGATTGACCACCACAGACATCTGGGCATCAGCAAGGGTCCCAGGAAGAATGTGCTAGTTGATGTGAGTCCAGTCACAAGGTCCTATAAATCTTTGATAAACAATACATACTTCACTTATCTCCTTGGGAGAGGCATTTTCTGGTAAGGGGCTGTTTTTGTAAATCTCAAGCCACAAGCAGAATTCCTCTAATGATTAGCACATCTATGTGCAAGACTAGGCTATTGGGGCTGAAGGCCATGGGGACAAAGCAGGCTTGAACAAGATGGAGTCAGAGAGGCCGAGCATTGCACTCTGTTATAATAGGACTTTCTTCAGTGTCTTGTCCTGGGATCAAAGGCAATAATAAAAGCAACTAGTATTTATCGAGCACAAATTATGTATCAGGCACTTACATGCATTATCTGAGAGGGGGAACAAATCTCAAGGTCTGGATGAGATATGTAGAATTGAATAATGCAATTCAATTTACTTTTTTTTTTTATAAATAGCTTTAATTTCTATTTTGAATGCTCATTATTCTGGGCAGCAGAAACTTAATTTCAATTGATTTTGGCTCCTGCTCTACTCAGATTTTGTCTAACTTTCCAGCTGATGGGGAGTAGCTCAGACTTGAGCTCCTGTCATTCATCTATCCATAGTGGCATCCGCTATTACATCCTATCAGATGACAAAACTAAAACAACCTGAATTTGATGTCCTTTATTCAAGGAAAATCAATCCTTGGGTTGAAAGTCAGTGCCTCACAAATAGTAGAGCACTCTTCCTGAGGGATATTTGTGCAAGAGTGAGTTTTATATAGAGTGTTAGAAGCATCTAGCAACTCAGAATTAGACTAGGATTAGCTAGGAGGTCAGGGATTTCCTTATAAGGCTAGCAGGCCCTATTTCTAGGGTAAGGTAAGCTACAGAGACTTGGCGGACTGTGATCGATGTATGTTAGGTGCTTCCTGTAAATGTGGACTGACTGACTTAGGTTTAGATTTGTGACTCCATGGGCTGCCTCCATTATGTGGGTCCCAGTATACAAATTAATTTTGCCAATTCAATTGCTGGACTTGACCCTCAGGCTCCTGCTTAGGTTGCTCCTTTGCTCCAAATCTCAAAACCATGGTTCTCCCTGCTACCTCAGAACCACCTCCCATTTCACAGAGAATAAGCCACTGTTTCCAGCACCTGGAAAGAGCCAAACATTCCCATCTCCCTTCCTGCCTGACAAATTCTTCTGCCCTGGAGCCAGGAGGTGCACCATCACCCAACTTCCAGGGGGCAAGCCCCTTTCCCTGGGACGTGATGACCAGTGTTTTGCCTTCTCTCTGCCTCTTCCCTTCCATAGTCTTGATCATTCTTATATGCTCAGTTCTCTGTTTCTTCATTTTTAACGTTTATGGCACAAACTCGATGCTTCAGTTATTCAAGGATTAAATTTTTGCAGGTCAAAAGGCCTCATTCTTACCACTCCTAAGTGTTTTGTGGCTTTTCTGCTCTATCATTCCTCCCCTGAAGCAATAAATGCTACTGACTTTAAGATGATAAGGAAAGACTGTAGACTGAATTGGGAGCAGGACAAGGGATATTAGAAAATAAATACAGGGTAAAAGAAATGTATAAATGTCTCAAAATATGTTCTTGTCACAATCACACTGAATTCTCAATGACCATTCCATGATACAAGTGCCATTACTATCTCTATTTGACAAGATTAAGACACTAAGCTGTAATTTTTAAGAGCTACTTTGCCAGGACACTTTTTGGTGTGTGGTGGGAGAAAGGAGCAAAGATAATTTTGAATTGGTACGAAGTTCAGAGAAGGGCTATTTCAAAGACATTCACTGTCATCACTTCTGTCAAGGCAAGAACATCCAAACCTGTAGAGAATTTTTATGAGTTTATTTGAGTGAAACTGACGACCAAGATCTCAAATGCTCTGAAGAATAACAATTTTGCAGTTTCTTTTATGCATTTGAAATTAAGGAGGGGACGTAAAGAAGACTGGAAGAAGTTTATGTGCTCTCTTGAGGGTTACTACCCACTTCCAGTGTTGTTACTTCTGGTATTTCAAAGCTGTGTTAACCTAGATGCACAAGAACAATGGACAGAGCTGGCTTAAACCCTTCACTAAAGAAGTTATAGGCCTGGGGCATGACCACACGAGACCTGCCCAGTTAGGAATTTATGATCAGATCATCCTGGAGGTTACTTTCCATACCGCCCCAACCCCACTTTTTTTTTGTCCACACTTTTAAGTACCAACAGAAGCCTAACAAGGTTAGACTTTCTTTAACAAATACTTAAGGCACACTTGAAATTTGTAGAAAGCTTATATTTGGAATGGATAAAACAGATTTGAGAACTATCCTTTTTAATTAAGTAAAATTCCTTCTTGTGACCTCTTCTAATGATTAGCTTATTAGAAAAATCCTTTTATTTACCAACACTGTGAATGTAAAATTTGTTTAATCATCCCGTAAATACTGACTGAGTCCATTTTGAGGCCCATGTCTAAGGAATAATTAGGTTTTAAACTCCCCAATTTGCAGCCTTCAGATTCTTGCAGCTGCCTCCTCCCATTGACTTTAAAATCTTTTCCTAAAACATAATGGTACATTTTCTTTATTCAGTGACTGCGTGAAGCAGGAGGCTCTGCATTGGAGGTGGAGTCTGGGACCCTGTCAGAGAGGAAGTAGGTGAGGCCAGGGAAGAGGTGCTTAGAATGAGATGAGGATGAAGGCAGCACCTAGCCCAACTCAGGCATCAAGGTAATTTTGAGGAATGAATGAAAGCTGCAATGGCACTAAAAGAATGAAACACCCTCTCCATGCCTCTTGGGAGAATCCCTCAATTTTCTATAGAATGTTCCCTCATTGACCTGCCTTGACTGAACTTCAGTGCCCCAGGATGACTGGCTTTTCTTACACACCCAGTGAAGCCCCTTTGTATCTTAGTCTCATAGCCCCAGACAGCATAGTAGAGAAACCTGGAGAAGCATTGGACACAACACCATTGATGAACCAAAGATGAGTGTGCAGATGGGTCTTTGGAGAAGGTGGCTTACTGTAGGGACCATAGCCAAGGATGGGTGGCAGTGGAATGAGCCTGGGACTCTCATTTCTAAAAAGAACCATAGTAAAGTTATTTTTGAAGCTCACACATCTTTGCTCAGGATTCCACATAGCACTTCTTGGAGAACCCCCAGAGAACCACTAACCAAGTGTCCAGGTTCCATTAGGACCTATCATCTTAGGGTGGGAGAATCAGCCACTTCAGAAGACGGGATGCCTGGCACCTCAGAAACTTTGCAGGCATTGAGCTCAATGCTCTTTGTTAGAAAAGACAGGCTCTTCTATGGGTCATGGGAAGACTGGGGTTTTTCCTAGTAGAGCATGGTGCAGCCTTCACTATCCTCTTTATCAAGAGGTATCTAAGAGGTGTTGATATTGCCACCTAGCTTCTTTTTCAAACACCAGAATTAATAGTGGCCAGTTCCAATAGTTAAGCAGGTTCATAATTAAGCCTGAAGGTAACTGTAAAGGCAGGGTCAGGCCAACTTGTATTCAAATTCTGGCTTCACCGTTTTCTACATGTGGTAGATTAGAGATGGTGGCAAACTCTTCTCTACTCCTCCTTCCATTGAGAAAGGGAGTCTACTCCCTTTCTCCTTTCATCTAGGCTGGGCCTGTGATTCACTTTGACCAAGAGGAGGCAGTAGAAGAGATGCTAGGACAGAAGAAGACTTGCAGCTTCCGCCTGGGTCTCTCAGAAAGCTTATTCTCGGGCTGTTCCCCGTCAGAGGGCACATGTGAGCACTCTGGGTAACAGCTCCAACCAGCATTGGTTCAACAAAGTTGTGCTTGGACATCCAGCTTAGTAGAGCTTTCAGATAACTGCAACCACAGCCAACATCTAACTGCAATGCATGAGAGACCTCAAGAGAACCATACAACTGAGGTTCAGTGAATCCTGAGCAATGATACTAAAGTACTCTTTTAAGCTATAAAGTATTGTGGCATATACAGAATTTGACTGCAGGTGAGATACTTAACCACTCAGAGGTTTGGTTTCCTCCTGTAAAATGGGCAAAAAAGCAGAATCTACTTCATGGAGTTATTGTGATGGGCATATAATAATGGTGGAAGTGCCTAGCATAGTGCCTGGCACGCAGTAGGCCATCAATCAATGCCAGGCTCCTTCTTGCCCCTGCTCCAGGAAGTTATACATCCCAGGTGTCAGTGAATTTTGGCTGCTGCCCTGAAGTTCTTGGGCAAACACCCAACTTTCCTCAAAGGGAAGGGCTACGATCACATTTGAAAAGGGAGTTGGAGAGCACTTGAGGTTTTGCTTTCAGGGGCAACCTGTAACTGCCCCCTTTAGGAAAAGTGTCACCACTTTGTATCAAGAAAATGGTTTGTCTTTTTTTACCCCCCTTCCATTAAAGGGGTCAAGGGATTGTTTTCACCTCTTAAAAGATTTTTTTAATAACACAAAATATGCCTGCTCACACTGAAAATACCGGCGTAAAATAAAACAAGTCCCCTTCTGTTTCACAGCCAGCAGGTTTCCTCCAACGCTGGGCCCTGCGGGCCGCAGCTCGCACAGCGGGCAGACTTTGTTGAACAGACGAACAACTGTGGCTTAATCTGTTTTGAAAAAAAAAAAAGTCCTGAAGCAATTGATAAACAAGAGGCTGAGGTCAGTGTGAAGGAAGAGTAAACGAGGCCAGATTGGGGAACACTGAAACTTAAGCCTCTTTTATCCCCTGTCCTGGATTGGGTGTGTGAGTAATAGTCAGGACTAATCCGTTGGGGAAGGGACTGAGAACCTCTTAGATTGCCTGAGTTTGGAGTTAGGTTTTCATTATTTTTTCAAAATAATTTAAAATTTTATTTCATTATTTATTATTCAAAGTTATTTTTTAAAAATTTGTATTGGAGTATAACGTAGAAAAGTGTATGAATCACACACATACAGATGAATGAGCATTCACACACGGAAGACATTGTGGACCCAGCCCTGGTACTATTCTGTCACAAACAGAATAGTATTAACAGCACCCCAGAAGCCTCTCGTGTGCCCCGACAAGGACATCACTCACTATCCTGACCTACAACTTTCTTATTATTTTTAGTAGCTCATACACATTTGTGTGTGCTCTTTTAGAGACATTCTATGCATATGCAAGAATATGAACATGCTATTTTGTACAAATGTACCAAAATGTATTTTGCACACTCTGTAGCGATCATCCAGGCTGTCCCGCCTCCGGCTTTTCTCCACCTTTATCTTGATGATTGTCGCAGACCAATACACAGAAAGCAGTCAGTTCTTTCAGTGGTCACATGGTATTCCGTTGTCTGAATGTACCAACGTTTATTTACTCTTACTAAAAGACAAAGAAGTTGTGCCCATCTTTTTGGGAACTACCTTTTATTTTTATTTATTTATTTATTTTTAAAGTATTCTTAAGGTATCTTTGTTGCTTTTGAGATTTAAGGTGGCAATGAGGCATTCTTCTCTGGAAGCCTTAGAAATCCTACTACTTGCTCTTACTCTATTCTGAAATGTGTTGGGTGTGGTGCCACCTGCGGTGGGTGGTCGCCTGTTTTATTGCCTCGTCCTGTTAGGACTCAGTTATCCCATGTTTGAATATGTATCCAGGAAATGGAAACAATGTCCCTGACACCCCCACTTCCTTTTCTGGTAATCGGTGTCTGGTGAATGAGTCCAGCTACTTTCTCCCACCCCTTCCTTCAAGCAGCTGCTTACCCAGCCTTATTCTGACTGAAATCTGGAGATTTCAGAAGATGGATCTCATGAGATCTTCCAGACAGGACTTGTTGGAGGAACTATTGTTCATTTTGATTACACTAATCCTTCCCTTTCTGCTTGTCTTTTTCTCCTTCTGTAGGTTCTCTTCATCTCTATCTCCAACCTCAGCTCCAGCCTCTGGTCTCCCTTTGCTCTGACCTCAGATCTCAGAATCATTCAGACTTAGTGTGAATTCAAGTCAATGCCGACTTCTTTCTCCTAGTGGAATTTGCCCTTTAAACTTGTTACCATAATTACAGAACACAGGGATCATCTTCTTCATACTTTCTGATTCCCTGACAGCAGGAACAGTTGTATATAACTGGGGTTTGGAGCCATCTCCTCACCTTCCTTTGCTACTAGAGTCTTGCCTGCCCTTTCCCAGCCCTCGGAGGTCAGGCCAGCAGCGAGGCCTGACTGGTTCAGGACCTCCAGGTGGGTCACAGTGGCTCAGTATCTGTTACCTATAGTGAAGGGGCAAATGCCACCAGCTTGTGCAAAGGGGTACCTAGGCTCAACAGCAGAAATGTGTCCTCCAAAGGCAGGGTCATAGGCAAGCATCAGGGACTGGGGGTTGGAAGGACAGGAATGTCCTCAGGGGTGTAACACCAGGAGGTAAGAATCAGGGGCTCTCCTCTTGGATCTGGCAACCACACCTTCTCTGGGCCTCAGGAAAGGTAATAACAGTAACCCTTGTAGAGTTGTAATAAAGATGAAATGAGCTGATACATAGCCATGATAAGGGCTCTATAAATCTCTAATTAGTATGTGAGGTGGCCCAGACACAGTGGCCCCACTTCCAGATTAGCTCTGTCCTGGCTGCACTTCTCTGACTTGATCTGCTCTCCTAACTGGGCCCAGGGGGACACGTCCAGCTCTCCTTGCCTTCCTGCCCCTTCTCCACAGACCCACTCTTCCTCCACAGGATCATCACTGCCTTGCCTGTCTTTCAGGAGGGTCAAAGAGTTCACCACGCACCAAAGGAGAAAAAAACTTCCTTTCTGAGTGATTTTGTGTCTCTTTCACCCTAGTCTTTGAGTTATCCCATTTCCTTCCAAACTCCCAACTCCCATGTCTCCCTGCCCCCACCCTTGGTGTGTATTGAGGACAAAGTCTGATGGTAGAAGAGAAGGACTCACAGTCCTGACAGTTGGTGACTCTCCTGAGATCAGTCCAGCTCGATCCACGAACACCCATGTCCATGCAGGAGGACAAGGGCATGGAACTGAGCACTTGGACACCGTGAGGCCCTACGGCGGAACTTGCACTGTTCTAGGCAGTTTGCCTTTTACTTTTTCACTTCATCCGCACAGTCGTCCTCTGATGAGGGTATTAGGACCATTTTTCTTTTCTTTTCTTCTTTTTAGATTTTTCAAACTGAGGCTCACAGCAGGTACATATCAACTAGTAGAAATAAGATTTGAATGCAGGTCTGCCTGACTCCAGAGCCCACCCAAGGTTAAAGAAAATTTGAGCCAGTGGACTTTGAATAGTACGAAAGCTTTACATTCTCTTTTGGTTTGGATTCACTAGCCCAAGAAGTGGTGTTTTCTCCTTTTGAACATAGCACGTGCAATGTCTTAGCTGAGGCTCGCAAGCTTGGTTTTGTCCACACACAGATTTGATTATGCAATAGTCAGATGGTAGGCATTCAAAAGCATTTTTGCTGAGATTCACATGGCACCAAACTTCTGAAATACATTCCTCCATAAGTAAATCTCCCGAGGAGAGCAGGTGTCAGGGAGAAGGTGTCCAGGGGCTCCCTTCCTCCAGTCAGGGGCCCAGTAGGACAGAAGCACATCACAGAGGCACTGACAAGAAAACCAGTGGATAGAAAAATGGTGTCTCATCATGTGAACTTCTAAAATTGCTTGAGAACTTTACTTAAAGTGAGCAACATTCTTCATGGTTGACCCAGAGACACAGAATTCAACAACATTCTTTTGTAGCTATAAAACTGTCAGAGATTTATGAAATATCTAAATGAAGGTTCAGTGTTTCCTTCCACCTGAAGTCTTCCCAACCTGTTCTCCTCAAGATTTGTTTTATTCCTTCTCTGAATTTTTGCCTGAAGCTCTCATTTAAGCATACTCTGCCTAATGATATCTCTAGTTTTCTAGAAAAAAGAGTGACCAAAAATAAAAAAAGAATGATTGTACTGGATTGAGTAGTGTGCTCCCCAAAATTCATGTCTATCTAGAGCTTCAGAATGTGAACTTATTTGGAAATAGGGTCTTTGCAGATATAATTAGTTAAATTAAGACGAGGTCATCCTGGATTAGGGTGAGCCCTAAATCCAATGACTGGTGTCCTTCTAAGAGAAAGGAGAGGGAAAATGAGACAACAGACACAAGCACAGGAAAGAAGACCATATGCCAATGGAGAGGGAGGTTAAAGTGATGCATCTACACACCAAGGAACACCAAGGACTGCCAGGAACCACCAGGAGCTGGAAGAGGCATGGAAGGATCCTCCCCTCAGGACTTCAGAGTGAGCGTGACCGGCTGGCACCTTGATTTCAGACTTGTAGCTTCCAAAACGGTGAGAAAATACATTTCTGTTGTTGTAAGTCATCCAATTTCTGGTCATGTGTTATGGCATCCCTAAGAAACTGGTACAGGGACTCTTATTTGGCTCTTTAAATGAGAAGTTTCATTTATTATGAATATTTCTATAGTCTTTGTCTTGTTTTTAAACAAGACTCTCTAGGCCTCAATTTTCTCACCTAAAAATTGTGTACTGGTCAGCTATTGCTGCATTAAAACCACTCCACAACTCGCTGATAACAATGAACATGTATTACCAGGCTCACAGGTCTGTGGGGTGGCTGGGTGGCTTTGTTTCATACATCTCTTGCTCTTCTGAGACCTGTAGGCTTCCTGGGCAACTTTTTTCCTTTTCTTTTTTTATAGCAAAGGCAGAATCCCAAGTAGAGAAGCCCTACTGTTGTAAGCACATTTAACACATCTGCATGTGTCATATTTGCTAATGCTACATTGGCCAAATGAAGTCACAGGGCCAAGCCCAGCATCAATGGTGTGAGAAGTACAGTGAGAGGGGAGAAGGAGTGAGTATTTGTGCAACAATAATTCCAACTGTCATAGATAGGATAATACATACTGCTATAGATTGAATGTTTGTGCCCAGCTCCCCCGGCATTCAGATGTTGAAACCTAATCCTCAGTGTGATGGTATTTTGAGGTGGGGGCCTTTGGGAGGTGATTGGGTCATAAGCGTGGAGTCCACCTGAGGGGGACTAGTGCCCCTATGAGAGAAACCCCAGAGAGTTCCTTCACCTTTTCCTTCATGATAAGACAGAGAAAAGATAGCCATTTATCAACCAGGAAGTGGGTCCTTGCAAGACACAGAATCTGCTTCCTAATCTTGGACTTTTCAGCCTCTAAAACTGTGAGAAATAAATTTCTGTTTGTTTATAAGCCACCCAGCCAATGATGTCTTTATTATAGCAGCCAAAATGGACTAAGACACCCATTTAGTAGGGTTATTAAAAAGTATATAGATGTAAAACTAAACTAGTATAATAATGATCAACATACATTGAATGCTTATTATGGGGCAAGCACTTTCTAAGTGTTTTACAGGAGTTTTGGTTATCTATTGTACTATGAAAAACAATCCTAAAACTTGAGAGTTTAAAGCAATAACCATTTTATTTGCTCATGTTTCTGTGGGTCAGGAATCCAGGCAGGAGGATCAGCTGAAGGGTTTTGCTCTACATGTGTCAGCTGGGGTCATTCATTCCACTGTATTTGGCTGGTGGCTGGGCTGCACTGGAAGGACCCAGAAGGCTTCACTCACAGGTCTGGCACTGTGTGTTGTTCCTCCACGTGGAAGCTTGGGCTTCCTCACAGCATGGTGACTCAGCATAGCTGACTGCTGACATGACAGCTGACCTCCCATAAGGATGAAATTAGAAGCTACAGATTCCTCAAGGCCCAGACTTAGCTATTACAGAGCAAAACTCTGCCCCATTCCATTGCTCCATCTTAGTTTCCTATTGCAGCTGCAAAAAATTACCACAAATTTAGTGACTTAAACCAACATACATTTATTATCTTCTGGTTTTGGAGGTCAGAAATCTAAACTGGAACTCACTGGGTACATATGAAGCTAAGACAATATTAGATGTCAACTCTAATTGAAAAATAAAAAAATTATTAAAAAAATTTAAAAAAACCTCATTGTGCTAAATCCAAGGTGTTAGCAGGGCTGTGGTCTTTGCTGGGTGCTCTAGAAGAGAATCTATTTCTTGCCTTTTCTGTTTCCTAGAGGCTGCCCACATTACTTGGCTAGTGGCCCCCTTCCATCTTCAAAGCCAGCAATGGCTGATCAAGTCTTTCTCACCCTGTGTCCCTCTGACTGACTCTCCTGCCTCCCTCTTCACTTCCAAGGGACCCTGTGATTTCATTAGCCCCCCTGGATAATCCAGGATAATATCCTCACCTCAAGGTCAGCGGATTAGAAAATTTAATTCCCCTTTGCTATGTTACATAATATATTCATGGGTTCTGGAGACTAAGATATAGATATATTGGTGTCAGTCCCCAGAAGGTTAAAGCCAAGCCCATTGCAAAGGGTTAAAGCCAGGCCCGCCGCCCAGGCTTGACCTTGGTATAATCAGTCCCTGTCTGGGGTTGAGGAATTCCTGGGGCTGACAGTTACTGCGCATGTACCGCCTTATGGAACCATGAAAACCTAAACAATTGCTACTGGGCAGATGCGGCAAGATGCCACTTTTGTTTGAATACGTATATATAGTCCCAGGTGTGCAATAAAGTAGCTTGCTTGCTGGTGTGTTTATGGTCCCCCATGTTGGCTCCACGTGTGTTTTTTCAATTGGGTGTACCACCGCCGAAACCTGCCCTGTCTGAAAACCTTGGCAATTACAATTGGGCAAAGGGGGTCATTATTCTGCTTATCACATGGCCAAAACCAGTGACAGAAAAAGACCAGGTTCAAGGGGAGAGGAAATAGGCTCCACTATTTAATGGGTGTAATAGCAAATCTTTGGGGGCTCTCTTTAACCCACCACAACATCCATTAACATATGCAATCCTCACAAGAGCCCCCAAAGAGGCAGCTGAGAGAAGAGGTATTAATAACTGGGCCAAGGTGAGTCAGGACAGCTGGTGAGCAAGAGATCTGGGTTTCCAATCTAGGCCCTTTGCTCGCCAAGCCCAAGCACTGTTGTGCCTGGCATGCCTGGTGCTCAGCAGGTGTTTGTGGTGTCCTTCTCCATTGATCTCATTTTTTCAGCCCCTCAAGGGCAGGGAACTGGAATGCCCTGCACCCCATTATACACATGAATCTCTTACACATGTATTCACATGCACATAGGGGCTTGTGGTCAAGTCCCCTTAATACATAGGATGGCAGAGTAATACCCATTTAAGTCAATATAAATTCCATTTTGATTTTCTGCCCATGTCCTGATTGGTTTTTAGTTTTCTTGTGAATTCTCTCTACCTGGGTTCTGAGCTGTCCATGAAACTGCCACCCAACTTCTACACTTTTTTTGGCTTTTGGACTCAAATCCACGTTTGGCTGCCAGTTCCTATTCTTCAACATTGTCTTAGTAATGTATGGGACCCTTCCCGTCTCTGGTGTGGCCCCCCAGCCCTAGCATTCCCACCCTCACCCTAGACCTAGATGGGGTCTCCCAGAGGAAACCTCTGCTCTGTCTCAGCTGGGATGTCCTATAACACAGGCCCAGAACAGGAAAGTTACAGGGCTGGGCCCAGAGGGAGTGGAGGTGGCAGCATTCCAAATCAGCATCTTGTCTGAATACATTCAAACTTAGGTGGATTTTGAAATCAATGTGAGTAGGGACCACTATTTCCAGCACTGGAGTATTGTCACATTCATCTAAATAACTACGCGGTTTGGGCACGATTGCTTAAATCATTGGCCATTGGTGATTAATTTAACCTCCAGTGCCTCTCCTTTCCCAGAGGTCAGGTGATGGGACTAAAAACTCCAACCTTCTAATCCCACGGTTGGTCCTCCTAGCAAACAGCCCCCATCTTAAGTTTATTTTGGAGCTTTCTAAAAATCACCTCATTAAGATAAACTGGGTATATTTGAAAGGGGGCTTGTTATAGAAATAAAAAAAGGCACCGAAGTCATCTTTATGGCTCTTATCACTTAACAAATTTCAAAGGTTTTTGGACTCCATGCCAGAAATGGAGATGAAGACCAACGATATTTATTTCTTAATATAAATCACAATATCACAGGTCCTTGCAAAGTTACACCACGTCAGCCTCATGTTACACCAATGCTTTCTAAACGTCGTTGTATTAACAACCAGAGTACAGTTTCAGGAAGACATTAGCCTAACATGACCTCAATTAACGCTCGTGTTGGAAGCTTAGGAGATCACCAACTCAGTACAAAAGGAGGTAAGAAAATGTAGCACAGTTTGTTAGTTATTCCTGGGAATATGACTTCATATTTGCAATGCTGTAAGTTGCTATAAACAAGCCTTTTATGATCACTTTAAAAAGCAGAACAGTGAGTAGTTATGTTGGAAAGACCAGTGAAAACATGAACTGACTAATGCTATGCGAATGGCACTCTGTGGTTTGGGATAAAATTTCCAGTGACAGCATCCCGTGCAGGGTCCAAAAGAATCTCCAACAATCCAGATGGAAGTGACAATGCCTAATAAATGGCTCTAGGGACAATGGGGATGCAGATGACCAAGAGGCACATGAAGAGTTTGAATACATTTGTTTTATGGAACATGAAAGTGGGGGGAAAGTAGTATTTATGAATTAATTTATTCCATTGCATAAGCAGTTTTAAACATGTATGTACATAATTAAGTTCATAAATTGAGTAAATGTATCACAGTTTTATCTATGTCACTAAAAGGCTTATGTGCTTAGGTTGACCAAAATATTATGGAGGATTTCTCCATCGGAAAGTTTAGTCAGAACCAGATCTGTCTGACCCACCCATGTGTTTGCCTTAACTCTTCAATCAGACCATATTTCATAAAATCTATGATCCCTGGTGCCATTGAACATCTCTTTCATTTCAACTCAGAGTATTTATTGAGACCCTAATGCAATGGAGGAATTGTTTTTCAAATCTGTAAATCACTTTTAGTCCTGAACTCACAGAGAAGAGACTGACTTTTAATGAAAGATTGAGGAAAAAGTAGTTTTGATGAAGAACAGCACTGAATTTGTGTTTTCTAGGCCAGTCCTCCTGTTATGCAATGTGAGTGCCCAGTCTTCTCTGTCCTCTTGCTGACTGCCTGAGGATTCAAAAATGTCTGTAACCTCAGCCCCAGCAGAACAGCCAGCCGTAGGAGCAAATAAACATGCAATTTCCCTTTGTCAGCTTTGGAATAAACAAACAAACTCTATTAGTCTTTTTTATACTTTGCAGTATCGTGAGTATGTATTATCTTTAATTAGTAAATATCCATTTTTGAAAGCATACAATTATTAGGTTATAGAATTTCAATTTTCATGTGCCAGATTTGCATTAAGCCCAGCTCACATTTAACCTCTTTTCTTCCTATTAATCCAGGCTAGGAGAACAAAGCACCTACCTGAGGTAATACATACAGGGCTTCCCTCTCTCAGGGTCTGCGTGCTTCCCTCAAGATGCACAGAGAACTACATACAAAGGAAAAGGAACAGCAAGATGTCCCAAAGAGCTGGTTTGAACCATGTCTTGTGTGTGTGTGTGTGTGTGTGTGTGTGTTCAATGTTATGTCACTCCCTGGGTTTCTCCTTTAAGGCCACCTTCTTGCAGAAATATAAAATCCCTAAAGGTTCTGTGAAATCAAGTGGAAGAGTCTCTGTGACTCAGAGCAAGCCCCACAACCTCCCTGAACTGGAGTTTGCTCATCTGTAACCTGAGAGGTTGGATCCAAAAGGAAAAGAGCATGGCTTAGTGAGACAGACAGACTTCATCAAAACCCTGCTTACTACTGAGCAAGAAGCTGAGCCTTTGTTTATTTGAAAGCAAGCTTCTTGTGGCAGTTAAGTACAACGTATACTCTATATTGTATAATACACGTAGTAAGTATACTGATACATACCATATGCTAAACCAACGGTAGTTATGTTTTTATAATAATTACTACTGTTATAACGTGAAAGGTCCTACTTCTCTTAAAACCATAAAGCACAGGGCTGCCCAGACAGCTGTGTAAGCTGTGCACTGCTCAACTGCAGGGGTGCCTCGCACATGCAACACAGTGCCTAATGGGAAAGTTCTCCACAGGCTTTAGATACTACTTTCACTAAGAACAACAGGGAGGTAATACAGGACTTCTCCTGTTACGTTCGGCACAGCTGAGGGCCTATAAATAGATAAAAATAGATGACAAGAACACCCTCTTATTTTATATACATTTTTTATTCAGATTATTTTAGTTTTTTTTAAATAGTTAAATTTATTGGGGTGACATTGATCAGTACAAATTACATTGGTTCCAGGAGCACAATTCTACAGTGCATCGTCTGTGTTGCATTATGTGTTCATCACCCAGAGAAGAACACCTTTTTAAAGAAAAATAGTGGGCCTTCTGGGCAGGACTTGCTAAAGAAAAACAAAACAAAACACAAAACAAAAACATAAAAATAGATTCCTGCCTTTCTGAGCTTACCACTCACATGGCTTCAGGTGATTCATTCCAAACGGTGGTGGTGAAGCTAGTAGGGAGGATGGCCCCAGAGTCCTAGACATTTCTCTTCCTCTCAAGCCAAGTGAGGGGATGCAAGAAGTGGACCCGGAGTGCTGGACATGGCTTTCCTACAGCTGGGAAGACTGGCACAGTCCAAAGGAGAGGTGCTGGCTGCCCCCCTCCCGACAGCTGAGGAACAAGCCTGTGTCCTACCAAGGGTCTCTGAGGGTCTCCCACACAGAGTGGGGCCAGAATGGACATAGTGGAAAAGAGATGACTTGAGTGGTTTTCAGATTTCTTTTAGGATCTTTTAAGCTCAGACCACAGGGATGGGGTAAGGGGTGGCATGTATGTATGTGTGGGGGTGCTCTATCAACAAAGCTGGAGCGAGGTGGGGTTTACGTGGTGGGCTGCAGGGGCACAGTCCTGGCTAAGGAACACCAAGTGCATGCCCACCATCCTGCCCGGGGTCCGAAAGAACCCAAGGAAGCATGAGCAGTCACCTGCGCCACTTCACATGGGTCTTTATAAAGGTCCCAGTCAGGAAGGCAGGTTCTGCCCTTTACCTGTCTTTGCTAAGCTAGAGACTGAGGAGGGCCAGAAGAATAGGTAGAGCAATGTGAGGTATGTAGATAGGCTTTCCAAGCCTGTGGGAGAAAGAGAAGCTTTGAACTGAGTGAGAGAGGCAGAGTTTGATGAGATTGGGCTAGCAGGAGACTCTTGAGTAACACCTGAGTAAGTCTGCAAGAGGGGTGGTGTCTGTCCTTCTGATATCATCCAGGGGTGGGGCCCCAACATAGCAGATGTGACATAAGCAAAGTCATTTCTGATTTCAGCCACGGGCCCAGCTGGATTAGTTGAAGTTCTCAGTGATCGACCATGCTGCTTCTGGCCTTTCTCTCCAGGTTTTATTCCCTCGGTGCTCTGCCCAGGAAAAGCTGCCCAGGGCTGTGCTCTCCGCTCCAAGCATCTACCTTGCTGAACTGACATGTGCTTCTGTCTCTCCAGCTAAAATGTATGTCCCCTGAGGGTAGGGACTGTGTCTCTTCTCACTGTCAACCCTTAGCCCAAGGACCATTAAATGCTTGTTATTGAAGAAGAGGAGAGATCATGGGTAACAGAACCAAGGTGTGCAGAAGGCCATGGTGTAGGTGGGGGAGGGAGCACAGAAAATGGGGTGATGGACACAGCAAAGTCTACGCTCACCCTTTCCCTTTGTATCTGTGGTGTTTGTGAGACTATACCATTAAATCTTAGGAATGAAGGGAAATCATGCCTTTCCGTCATAATTTCTCCAAAACTGCACTTTTCTGCTTAAAAATTCAATTAGAAACTTAACAGAACTATACAGTAAAAGCTTTGTTTTTCTGGCCTTCTATCAACTGCAAATACCCGATTAACTACCCACCAACTTTCCATGGAGATTAATAGTTGTTCCTAGCAATGACCCGAAGCACTCAGGAGGGTCCTGAGTCCTGAAGTCCTGGTCATCTCAGGAAGTCCAACCTCCACAGCCTCAGCACTCAGTGTAAATCACATACGACGGCACACAAAATCTTCACATGGTTACTCTTTATCAATCCAAATAATTTGTTAACCTGAACATCCCATTCCCCAGTCATGCCAGATAACAAACATTTCTTGTGTCTGGTGGTCAGGCTCAACTATGAGAGATATAGAAACGAAGCGAGAACATTTCTTTTCTCCATTGCTCAAGTAAAGCTCCAATTAAATCTCTGCAGGGCTGACTTCAGGTGAGTGATATTCAAGACGAAACAAAGTGATGAGCCTACATGGAAACGTATACTTCTTATCTATATACATGTATAGACAGATGTCTCAGGAACTCAAGAAAATGACTCCCCCCGCCCCCCCAAAAAATACTGACTTCCCTACAATTTCTTAGCAGTTTGCAGAATACACTGGGGAAACAGAATTATTTTACTTCAAATGTGTAGAAACACATGGTTCTCAGAAAACAGTGCTCAAGTCCATCTGAGTGTCGGCCAGTCTGATCATTTGGGGCTGTCCCAGTTGTTGGGAGCCATGCAGGCTGGCTTTAGGGAAGTAAAACTTGTTTTACTTCTGCATCTGAGGAATGTGCCTGATATGGCCAGTTCCTTGGGAGACTCTAAAGAAAGAAGACTATCTGAGTACTTGGAAGAATTGCCTTGGGGAACTGACTCCCTCTCATTTACTCTGACCTTCAAGTTAACTGGTAGAGAGTCAAGGG
>PVJL010001687.1:0-242373 GCA_004026885.1 Lyroderma lyra | reverse complement strand
GAAAGGGGAGGGGGTGGGAGAGGAGGGGGGGAAGCTAAATATAAGGTGATGGAAAGAGAAGTCACATTAGGTGGTGAACTTATTATACATCAAGTTGACAATGCACTGTAGAATTGTATGCCTGAAACCTATGTAATCCTTGCTAACAGATGTCACCCCAATAAGTCTAACAATAAAAATGAATTAAAAAAAAGAAAAAGAAATAAAAGCAGTAAAGAAGAAGTAAGATTGTCTCTGTTTCTAAATGACATGACCTTATATATGTATGAAAAAAAAAGCTAAACTCCACCAAACTAATGAATACAGTAAATTTTCAGGATACAAAACCAACATGCAAAAATCACTCACATTTCTATATACTAATAATGAACTATCTAAAGAGGAATAAAGAAAGTACCATTTACCATAGTATCAAAAACAGTAAAATACTATGAATAAATTGAACCAAGAAGGTTAAAAATCTGTACAATGAAAATTAGAAGACACTGGTAGACAATACTGAAGAAGACACAAATAAATGGAAAGATACCATGTTCACAGATCAGAACAATTAATGCTGTTAAAATGTCCATTCTACCCAAAGCCATCTATAGAATCAGTGCAATCCCTATCAAAATTCCAATGGGATTTTTTACAGAAATAGGAAAAAAAACAATCCTAAAATTCATATGGAACTATAAAAGACCCTGGATGGCCAAAACAATCCTCAGAAAGAAGAACAAACTGGGAGGCATCACATTTTCTGATTTCAAATATACTACAAAGTTATAGAAATCAAAATAGCATGGTACTGGCATAAAAACAGACACATAGATCACTGCAACAGAACTGAGAGTCCAGACATAAACCCATTGATATGCAGTCAACTAATATTTGAAAAAGGAGCCGAGAACATTCAATGGGGAAATGACAGTATTTTCAATAAATGGTATTGGGTAAACCGGATATTCACATGCAGTAGAATGAAACTGGATCCCTACTTCACACCACTCACAAAAATGAATGTGAAATGGATTAAAAACTTTAAACATAAGAACTGAAACCATGAAACACTTAGAAGAACACATAGAAAAAAAGGTGCTCGACATTGGTCTTAGCAACAGGTTTTTTTTTAATATGACACCAAAAGCACAAGCAACAAAACCCAAAATCAAGAACTGGGACTACATCAATAAAAAATGACAGTGAAGGGTGGAGGATGTCCCTGAAACCTCTCCTGGAAATTACAAATTGAACAGCTAAATCTGACAAGGAAATACCCAAGTCATACAGCCTCAGCTGAGAGATCCACCCACCCTAAGAAAACACCTAAAGGTCAGAGAAAGGGAGGCAAAAGGGAGCAAAGGGGAGGGAGCAGTGTGGAGATGGCAGAAGGACCAAGGAAGGAGCCAGGGAAAAATGGGCTGAAGCGTAGCGCGATCCCAGGTAGGTGGAGGAGTGGACAGTGGAAGCCCCATGAGGGAATGAGATAAAATCATACCCATCCTACGGCTTCCTATGTTTCTGAGGGAGGGCCAAGCTTGCTTTGTGATGCTTACCCCTCCAGCTGTGGTGCACTCCTGATGGAGGGCTGAGCTTGCTATGTGTTGTACTTCCCCTGGGCTCTGGAGCACTGATGATGGAGGACCAAGCTTGTTCTGTGGTGCACTTCCCTCGGCTCCTGTGCATTCCTGACAGAGGGCTGAGCTTGTTCTGTGGCACCCATCCCCCAAGCTGTGGTGCACTTCTGATGTAGCGCTAAGCTTGTTTTGTGTCACCTATTCCTCGGGCTTTGCTGCAATCCTGATGCAGGGACAAATTTGCTTGGTGGTATGCAGCTGCCTGAGCTACCATTTGCTACTGAGGGAGGGCCAGGTTTGTGTTGCAGCACATGCCAGGCAAGCAAACTTGTGACAAACAGCAGTGATGAACCGCACTACTCCCACCTGCAGCTTCTCCTTGCTCTCCCCCAAAACCACCATTACCCTGTGCTCTAAACAAGCCCTGTGATCTCCCCATCAAACTCCGCCCCCAAGGGAACCAGCAAGGAGCTCAGGGAAACTGTAAAACAAAGGGACAGCAGCCTCTGTCTGCACAGATCTCAGAGGCAGAGAATATCATCACCCACCATATTTCCCCACAGAAGAGACATATCAAAACAAGGGAACTGAGTCAAAGAGGAGAAGCCCACCCTCCAGGAAAGCTTCAAAAGTGAGAACAATCTAAAGACCAAGAGAAAATATTGTAGGATGCTACAGTGACACCAAGTAGGAAGCAAAAGAAAGAGCTCTCCATATCTGCCAGGGGAAAATAGCCCTTATGCCCAGGAAGAAAAACACATCAATTACAATGAGCTCCCTCAGGAATAAAGCATCTCAGAGACAAAATGGAAAATCTCCAGAAAAGGAACTTACAGATTTGGAAATATATTATTTAAGTGACACAGAATTAAAGACTGCAGTCCTAAAACTACTCAGAGTGCTCACGGAATGCTGGCTGAGTACTCAGAGTCAGATAAATGATCTCAGAAAGGAAATCTATGAACTAAAGGAACACTAAAAAAGAAATTGAAACTATAAAAAAGAATAAAATAGAAATTTGGGAAATAAATGATTCAATAAAAGAAATAGAGCCTGAACTAACTAGCATAGGAAGTAGGGCCGACCAGATAGAGGGAAGAATTAGTGACATTAAACATAGAAACATGGAAATTCAACAGAAGGAAGCAGCCAAAGGTTTGAGAAAAAAAAGAAAAAGAAAAGAAAAAGAACATGAAAGATCTCTACAAGAACTTCCTGACCTCATTAGAAGGAACAACATTAGAATAATAGGAATACCAAAAGAAACAGAACAAAAATCTCATGAGAACTTAATCAAACAAATAGTAGCTGAGAACTATCAAACCCTAGGGAAAGAACAGAAACCCCATATTCAAGAAGAAAACAGGGTCCCTAGCTACTTGAATCCCACCAGACCTTTTCTAAGGCACATCATATTGAAAATGTCAAAAATCCAAGAAAGAATTCTCAAGGTAGCCAGGGGAAAAAAATTTATAACCTTCAAAGGAAAGCCCGTCAGGCTGTCAACAGAGTTCTCAGTAGAAACTCTTCAAGTCAGTAGGGAGTGGAATAATATATTCAAAATATTAAAGGAGAAGAACTACCAGTTAAGAACAATCTATCTAGCAAAGTTATCCTTTAGATACAAAGGAGGGATAAAGACCTTTTTAGACATACAGAAGCTAAGCAAATTCTCCAACACAAGGTTGGCACTCCAGAAACACTGAAGGAGGCTATTCAACCTGAAACAAAAAGCCAAAATAAATGGCAAAAAGTTGGGACAACAAAAACATAAAAAGGGAAGAAATAAAGGTTTAAATTCCCCAAAGAGAAAAGAAATAAAATGTATGCATAAGAAAAAATGCCGCTACATATATGAAAATTTTCCCCTCCATAAACCTCATGGTAACAACTCAAAAAACAAAAACAAAAACAAAACAAGAAAAATCAGAAAACCCCAAACCAAGACACACAACCAAAAAAAAAAAAAAAAAAGACCTTTTCAGACATACAAAAGCTGAGGGAATTCGCCAACACAAGACTGGCACTCCAGGAAAATACTGAAGGAGGCTACTTGACCTGAAAGAAAATCCCTAAATAAATGTCAAAAAGTTGGGACAACAAATAACAAAAAATGACAATAAAGTTTAAATACCCAAAAGAGAATAGAAATTAAAAGTATGCTTAAGAAGAGAAGCCACATACATGAAACTTTCCTTTTCATAAACCTCATGGTAATTGCTCAAAAAACACACACCCAAAACCAAGAGGAAACGGAAAAACTATACAACACCATCAAACTAAAAAAAAAAAAAAAAAAAAAAAAAAAAAAAAAAAAAAAAAAAAAAAAAAAAAAAAAAAAAAAAAAAAAAAAAAAAAAAAAAAAAAAAAAAAAAAAAAAAAAAAAAAAAAAAAAAAAAAAAAAAAAAAAAAAAAAAAAAAAAAAAAAAAAAAAAAAAAAAAAAAAAAAAAGACAGTGAGAAAAAAGAAAAGAAACTGAGACTCCGAAAAACTAAAAACCAGAAGACAAAATGGCCATAGGAAATCTACATATATCAATCGTCGCCCTAAATATAAATAAACTGAAGTCACCAATAAAAAAAGACACAGGGTAGCTGACTGCATTAAAAAAACAAAACCCACCTATATGCTATCTCCAAGAGACATACCTCAGTCACAAGGACAAACATACTCAAAATGAAAAGGTGAAAAATAACTCCAAGCAAATAGCCTCGAAAGAAAAGGAGGAGTAGCCATACTTTTATCTGATGAAACAGACTTCAGGATAAAAAAGATAGTAAGAGACAAAAATGGACATTTCATAATGATAAAAGGGACAGTACAACAACAAGAAGGCATGACACTCATCAATATATATGCCCCCATCCAGGAAGCGCCAACATTTATAAAGCAACTACTTAAAGATCTAAAAGGTGAAACTGACAAAAACATTATTATAGTAGGGAACCTAAACACCCTCTTGACAAGTTATGGACAGATCATCCAAACAGAAAATAAATAAAGAAATATCAGCTCTAAATGATACATAATTGGACATAATTGACATTTACAGGACACTCTATCCTTTAACACAAGACTATACATTCTATTTTAGTGCACATGGAATATTCTACAGGGTAGATCATATGCTGGGACATAAAACCTCAGCAAATTCAAGAAAACTACTACATGATCCAGCAATCACATTTCTGGGCATATATCTGAAAGAAATGAAATCACTATCTTGAAGAGGTATCGCAGTTCCATTTTCAATGCAGCATTATTCATAATAGCCAAGACATGAAAACAGTCTAAGTGTCCACTGACAGATGAATAGAAAAAGAAAATATGATTACATATACAGAGTATTATTCAGCCACAAGAAATAAGGAAATCCTCCCATTTGCAACAACATGGATGGATCTTGAGGGCATTGTGCTAAGTGAAATAAGTCAGACAGAGAAAGACAAATACTATATAATTTCACTTACATGTCAAACCTTAAAAGAAAAGCCAAACTCATAGAAAGAGAGTATGATAGTAGTTGACAGGGACTCGGGGGTTAGGGGAAATGGGGAGATGTTGGTCAAAGATTACAAACTTCCAGTTATAAGATAAATAAGTTCTGGGGACTGCAGTTAACAATAATGTATTATATACTTGAAAGTTGCTAAGACAGTAGATATTAAATATTTTCACCACACACAAAATTTTTATAGTTATGTGAGATGATGGTTTTGTTAACTAACATTAATGTGGTAATCATTTTGCAATATACAAGGGCTGTGTGGAAATTATCAAGCCATGTAATATGAAAAATAGAGGCATTTATGCTTGGATTTTTTTTCAGACAGCTCTCATATATGTATATCAAATCATCATGTTGTACACCTTAAACTTACACAATGCTACATTTCAAGTATGTATATCTCAATAAAGCTGGGGGGAAAAGAAAAAAAGGCAATGCAACGTGGTGGGATCCTGGGACAGAAAAAGGACATTAGTGCATCAGTTGTTGAAATTTGAGTAAATCTGTAGTTTAGTTAATATTTTAACAGTTAATTTCCTGGTTTTGATAATTGTGTATGGTTATATAAGATTTTAATATTACAAAAATTGGGTGATGGGTATATGGACATTCTTTGCACTATTTTTCAAACGTTTTATGAATCAGCCTGAAGTCATGGAAAATTGAAAATAAAATTAATAAAATAATAATGAAAAGAACTGGTCTTTGTCCCCACACCTCATGGATTCCAATTTAACCATTCTGGTGTAGAGCACAGGCATTGGTAATGTTTAAAGGTGTTGGTTTTGTTTGTTTGTTCTTTTTTTTTTTTTGAGTGATTCTAATGTGCATCTAGGGTTATGAATTAAGGCCCTGATTCAGGGGTTCTCAAAGTGTGGTCCCTGAACCAGCAGCATTGGTATCACTCAGAAACTTATTAAAAGTGAAAGTTTTCAGGCCCCACCCCAGATCTACTGAGTCAGAAATTGGAAGCCCCTCTGTTTTAACAAGCTGTCTAGGTGATGTGATGCATACTTAGGATTGCAAAACAGTGCTCTTAACACAATGATAAAACACAGAGACATGAACTAATCAATTATATGTTTACAAAGTAATTTAAATTAACTATCACCATAATAATAAATGGCTAATAGACAAGATACCCAAACTAGTAATACATAATCACAGATAAATCTATTCTAGGTGGTCATTCATTCAACACTTATTTGAGTTACTATTATGTGGCAGACTATGCTAGGTACTGAATATACTATAATAAAATAAAGGATAAGATACTGTCCCTACCCAAAGGAACTTTTAAAAGTTTTAATACAATTCAGTGTAGTAAGTGTAATGATAGTTCTATGGAAGCAGACAGTAGAGCCACCCATGGGAGACAAAAGGTGGTTTCTCCAAGTGGGGAAAGTTTTAAAGGAAGAATAGGAGTTAGACTGGGCTTCCGCAATTTCTTTGGGGAGAAAGAGTGAAGGGAATGGGCAGAAAGAAGATAATGGCTCAAACCATGACTGTGAAATTAAGGCTAGAATAGGGGATAAATTAGAGAAAAAAAAATGCTGAATGAATTAGGAGGAGAAGGATTTCTTTAGTTTCTGTTTTGAGACACCTGCGTGGGTGTTACTACCATTCATCCAAATAAATAATACAGGAGGAGGAACATGGATCATCATTTCATTTGCTTCTCAAATTCTCTACAAAAACTGATCTGCTTACCATCCTCCTCCACAAGAACAGAGTACAACAGAAAGTAGATTGGAACCTTTTCTTTTTCTTTTCTTTTCTTTTTTTTTTATGTGGGTAGTTCCCTGGCTGGGAATCGAACCCAGGCTGCAATGTTGACAGCAACAAAGCCTAGCCACTACACCACCAGGCAACTCCGGAACTTTTTCTTAACAAGCCTAGCAATAAACTAAATTATCTTGTACACTTTCCTTTACCTTCACTGAATTTTATTACCACACAGTTAAAGGAACAAAATTTCCTCTGGGGTAAGTGGACAATGATTCTCTATTACAGGTAGAATAATCCAGAGATTATTATGATTCTCATGATGATTTTATACTTTAGGATATGTGTGAAGATTAGATTATAGCAATACAAGGTTTGTATATGCATGATAGTATTTCTTGTGACAGTTAATGGTGATAGTTAATTTAAATAACTTTGTAAACATATAATTGATTAGTTCTTGTCTCTGTGTTTTATCATTGTGCTAAGAGCCTGTTTTGCAATATTAAGCATTCACCAAATCTGGAGGACTTGTTAAAACAGAGGGGCTACCAGTTTCTGACTCAGTAAATCTGGGTTGGGGCCTGAGAACTTTCATTTTTAATAAGTTTCCAGGTGATAACAATATTGCAGGTCCAGGGACCACACTGATAAACCTACAGAGGACAACAGTTTATGTTATAAAAAAACTGACATTTGACATTTTACAAGTCATCTTGACATTTAGTTTTCCTTTTTATTATATGCTTGAATTAGGTTATCTCAATGTAAGGATTTAGAAAAATTGTGAAACCATCAAAAACGAGGAAAATGTTGGAAGTTAAAGAAAGGGAAAATAATTTGTTATAGGTGTTTCCTCTTTCTGAGGAAAAAGTAATAGAACTCCCTAAAACTTATTTACTGCTATGACATTACTAAGGTGCAATACTGATTTACATGAATTTTGAAAATAATATATAACACTCTGACCTTATCCACAGGGGATACATTCTAAGACCCCCAGTGGATGCCTAAAACTGTGGATATTACCTAATGTTACATACACTATGCTTTTCCCTATACATACATATATATCTGTGATAAAGTTTAATTTATAAATTAGGCACAGTAAGAGATTAACAACAATAACTAAGAATAAAATAGAACAATTATAACAATATACTGTAATAAAAGTCATGTAAATGTGGTCTCTCAAAATATCTTACTGTCTTGGCCACCGTGAACAGTGTTGTGATCAACCAAAGTACCCCATGACAGATGACAGGATAAAGAAGCTGTGGTACATGTACACAATGGAATATTACTCAGCTGTAAGAAAAGATGAAATATTGTCATTTGTGACGATATGGATGGGCCTGGAGATCATCATGCTAAGTGAAACAAGCCAGACAGAAAAACCCAAGAACCATATGACTTCACTCATATGTGGAAAATGGAAAGCAACCAAAAAAACTAAAAATTCATGGATACAGTCAATAGTTTAGGGGTTACCTAGGGTAAGGGAGTAGGGGGTAAGAGAGGAGGAAGGGAGAGTCAAATATAAGGTGATGGAAAGATAACTGACATTGGGTAGTGAACATATAATGTAACAAATAGATGATAAACTGTAGAACTGTACACCTGGAACATATATAATTCTTATTAATCAATGTCACCCCAATAAGTCTAACAATAAAAACATAAGTTAAAAAAATACCTTATTGTACTGTATTCACCCTTCTTGTAATGATGTGAGATAATACAATGCCTACGTGATCAGGTGAAGTGAGGTGAATGATGTAGGTATTGTGACATTGCATTAGACTAATATAAAGGTTACTTGAACAGAAGCTCTGCGATGCCATGACAGTCAATGTGATAACCAACGTAGCTACTAAGTGACTAATGGGTAGGGAGTTATATACAGCACAAGATTTATTCCTGCTACTCAGAATGGCACACAGTTTAAAACTTACGAACTGTTTATTTCTAGAATTTTCCATTTAATATTTTCAGATAGTGGTTGACTGTGGTAACGAAATATGGAGAGCAAAAATGTGGACAAGGGGGCACTGCTGTATTCAGTTTTGGTTTCTAAGATTTGTTCATTTTATGGTAAATAATCAACAGGTGGCAGCACACACCATTCTTAAAGTTTTGATCTGTGCAAAAGATGGGCTCCTGAGAAGATAAGTATAAATCAAGCTTTTGTAAACTAAAATCTACCTTATTATTTCAGAACTCCTTTATTTTAACTTCTGATTGATCTGCAATAAACAATAGCTTCTAAAGTTTAAAGATTCTTCTTGGCCTCTGGATGTTAAAAAACCAACACTTAAAAGCTTCAGAGAGAAGCTTTCCAATAAATCTTTTGCTTCTGTGAATATATCCACTCCGGATGTGTTTTATCTGTTTCAGGTACATTTGAATACATGTAAATTAAGTTAAGGTAGGGTTGCATCCTGCATCGAATTGTTGTTCACAGAAAAAAATCTGAAATGTGTTAATGGATCAATGCAACAAATGCTTAAAAGCAGGACTATAATCCACAACAGATCATTTGTGGAACACTTGACGCTCAAGATGGTGCTTACTTGCTGACTGCACATGTTCTTCCAGGGGTGGTTCATCTGCTCCCTGAACTGAAGCATATCCAGACGATGCAGTTTCACTGTGATTATCCTCTTCATGAGGAGAGGCACTACTGGATGTTTCATTGGATACGGGGACTTGTAAAGACACGGATCCATCTTCAATGTCCACCTTTGGAAAGTATTGGAACAAATTAAGACTCTCATAGTATGCACTTTTCCTTGATATATCATTACAAAGTTTCTTCACAGGTATCTTATTATAGCTTTTAACCTTTTAAATCTGTAATTCCTTTTGATAATCACAAAAATCTCTTGCTGGTCCCAGCCAGAGCAGTTGCATTAACTGGGTCCACCAAAGGGGCAAAAGATGTTACAAACAGATTGTTGTAACATCTGACATGATCATCTGGGTGATCTCAGCACTTCATAATGTAATGCCTGGGAAGAGGTAGGTAATTAAAAAAAAAATCTCATGCTGTTCCCTAGGGGGATTGAGAATCAGTATCTTCTATATATCTCCTCAAATCAGAAAGATTTTGTGGAGCTTGATTTTCTGTTGTGTATATTATGAAAGAGGTAGTTCTTTTCATTTACCAAATATAATTATAATTTAATAATTATTATACTTTCTGAAACTATACATGCTCATTTAACTGTAAGTGTGGTTGCTATGGGAATAAAAACCAGAATGGGATATCAGAAGCAAGTTGGTAGTTTAGATGGTCATTACTTCAAAATCTGACCAAAAGTAAGTATATTTGAGGAAAAGAAGGAAGAAAGAAGACAGAGGTGATCTAACATGAAAGAAAGTGGAGGTGATCCCATATGGCACCTCTCTGTCACTATGGTGTAAATAGGTCCAACTTTTGGTATAAACTGTAAGTCTAGTGCATTACATAGCTAAAAAGTAAGGATACTATTTTCCCAAAGGCCCAGGAACATAAATAACACATTGCTTGTGTTCCTTCATATAAAGAGTTTAGCAATATTTACCTCAATTCCCAAAGCTTTGAGTATATCACATTTGCACATGGGGCAAGTCCTATGTTCTAACAGCCATGGGTCAACACATGTCTTATGGAAAATATGGCTAATGAAGAAAAAAACACATAATTTAGTTATCTATTTTGAAATAGCAACACTTTGCTTAATATACTAACAAGTTACCTTGTAATTTACTTAGTCTTTTAACAGATACTTTTTTTCTTTTAAATATACTATTATAGTATAAATGCTATTAACAAGAAGGAACCACAGAAGCAAAATTTGGAAATTTTGTAATATTTTTAGACATGAAAGTGTTATTACTTTAGCTTCAAAAGAGAGTTTCAGTACTCATTACTTGAAAAATGGCCAGGATACTATCCGACCTAAGACTTTGTTCAGCATTTCAGATCTTAATTACTTTGTCATCCCCTCACTGTAAAATGGTGCAGTTAGTCACATGCAATAATACAGTACAGTAAAATTTTGAGTAAAATAAAGTGCTACACTTTAGGCAATGTGATACAGTTTAAAAGCACTGCTATTTAATAGCTAAAAGAAAGTATTAAGAACAACTTTCAGGAGAGGGATAATTAAAAAAACAAAAGAATGAAGACTTCCAAATAGGTAATAATAAATTGATTTTATGTTTTTTTCCTTAATAGAATTATTAGGATGAATTTCAATTAAATAATCAAGTATATACCAGTATGTAGTATATCAATTAATCCACTATACGTAATATATAAATTAAATATTCCTGTGTGTGTATAATACATATATACATACATATATACATGTATATATGTGTGTATATATATATATGTATTTGTCAGACAATTAATTTCACAAACATATTAGAAAAAGTGCTACATACCCCATTGCTGAATATCACTATGGTCACCTTCAAAGTACTCCCCTTGGGAAGCTGTGCACTGACGCCAGCATCTAGTCCACCCTTCAAAGTAATATTGGAACTCTTTGCCTGGAATGGCCATTAAAACTATTGTCGTACCCAAAATATTACAATTAAGTTTGCAAACTTGTCACCATGCACTTACGTTGGCAGCACTGTACAAACAAGTTGTTAAAGTGTCATACCCTTGGCAAGGTACAACAACAGCGCTGACGGCCATTACAGAAAAAGAGTTCCAAAAACTGCTTCGAAGGGTAGACTAGGCGCGGGTGTCGCTGTGTAGCTTCCCAAGGAGAGTGCTTCGAAGGTGACCGTAGTGGTATTCAGCAATGAGGCATGTAGCACGATTTCTAGGATGAGTTCATGAACTTAATTGTCCAACCTATATACACAGACAGACAGACAGACAGACACACACACACACACACACACACACACACACACACACACATATATGGGTTGTCCAGAAAGTGTCCAGCCATGTAATATGAAAAATAGAGGTATTTATTGCCGAATTTTTTCTGGATAGCCCTCATATATGTACACATATATATGTAAAACTGTGGTGCTGGCTAGGTTATCAGTTTTATATGAAACTTGTTTCAAAACTGTGCCATATTTTGGAAACTTTATTTCATTAGCCTTATACCAATTTCAATGGTATTAAAATATAAAGCTTAGGCCTATATTTAAATGAAAATAATTTAAAAATAAGTATTTTACATCAATTTGGAAACATTCAAAATCGTTTCCCCCCATTCAAATCATTTTTGTAAGTCATCTATACTTACAGGTGATATAAATGAACATCAAACTTACTTGCAGGTTAAGATGCGCACCAAATCATTTGGTTTATATAGTTCAATACATACAGCACAACTATCTCCATCAGGGCCAATTTCCTATGAGCAAATAGTTACTGTTACTCTGATGAATAAGAAAAAATACATTAAACTACAGAGCAAGATCAGAATATACATGTATTTAAATTGCATACATTTCTATAGAAGGAGGGACATCATATCACTAAATGACTATGTTTCAATAAGTAATTTAAAATTACTTAGACTTAATTAAAATCTGAAAAAAAAGTCAAACTTATACAGAATAGAAAAGTGGGTGCCAGGGACTGAAGGGTAGAAACAATGAGGAGAAGGTGGTAAAAGAGTGCAAACTTTCAGCTACAAGATGAATAGGGTCTAAGGATCTACTGTAAAACATGGCAACTACAGCTGATAACACTATATTATACACATTGTAATTTAAAAGCAGATTTAGACTTAAAAAGGTAAAAGAATCAAGTCCACCAAAAGGGGAACTGTTTTTCCTAGTTTGAGAATTTACAAAATGCCATTTATACAAATTCTATAACCAGGTCTTCCCATTTAAAGAAAATAAAGATATAATTCACATACAGTAAAATTCACTCTTTTTAGTATATAGTTTTGTAAGTTTGGCCAAACATTTTCAGTTCCTATAGTTTTGGCTTTTCTAGAATATCATATAAATGGATTATGTATCACCTAGCCTTTGAATCTGGATTCTTTCACTTAACATAATGCATTTGAGATTCATCCACGTTGTTGTGTATATCGGTAGGGTCCCCCTTTATATTGTTAAGCAATATTACACGATATGGACATACCACAGTTGTTTATCCATTCATCAGTTGAAAGACATTTGGGTTCTTTCAAGCTTTTGGTAATTGTAAATAAAGCTAACCAATTATGTATAAGTTTTTACGTGAATATAAATTGTTTTTCCCTCTAGGGCAGTGGGTCACAATCTTTTCCCACTTCTGTACCCCTTTTAAATTCATTTCTATAAATTGAACCCCTTGTTTTTAAAACAGCTGTTTTTAAATACTGACACTTTTGTTCAATATCTACTTAATGTAAAATAGCAGAAATGAGGGGTTCCCTGGTGGTGGCTAGGCATCGGCACTCTCAACGATGTGGCCTGGGTTCGATTCCCAGCCAGGGAACTATCCAAAAACAAATAATAATAACAAGGGAAATGAGGTAATAAGTTAGGAATGAAAAATTATTACACTATAAGTACAGATCACAGATTTAACTTTGTAATATTCATAACAGTTAAATATTGATAATTATGATCAAGTATTTAAACATTAAATAAAAAAAGTTACTTGAAAAGAATCATGATTAAAGACAACGCACTGACTTTTTACTCAGTCAATAACTAAACTTATCCAACAGTTTGGCTAGAGATGTATTTACATATTTGGGGAAGTTCTAGAAACATCACAAAAGGATTGTTCTGAAACGGTGCATAATGATTGGTAGAAGAGCAGTTTGGAGGAAGGGTTCATAGCCACGCCCTCACCAATCATCATTCGCTCATGTGATCTAATTTTGAAGTGTCTCCATTAACAGTGATTCAAACTCAACATTTATTTTTCTCTAATGTTTTGCATTTCTTTACTTGTTTTTTTGTCATTACTGATTATATTTTGCGTGCCCCTGAACGGCCCAGCACGTACCCCCGGGGGTATGCGTACCACCACTGGGGAACTGATGCTCTAGGGTAACTATCTAGTAGTGATATAATTGTGTTTGTTCAAAAGTGTATCTTTGATTTCATAAAGAATGGTTTCCCACACTGGCTGTACATTGTATTCTTAACAGCAAATGCATGAGAATTTCAAGTATTCCACATTTTGGCCACTTTTTGGTATTATCGGTTGTATTGGTTTTAGCCATTTTTCTGAATGTGCTGTGGTATCTCATGTGGTTTTTATTTGCATTTCCCTGATGACTAATGATGTTGAGCATCATTTTATGTGGTTTTTTGTCATCTATATACTGGCGTGCCAAAAAACAGTATACACATTAAGAGATATTATCTATGTATTACTTTTCGAAGTTGAATTATGGTAGTAATGTGTAGTACATTATTCACTCAAAAGATGGCGTTAATCAAATGCATGCTAGTGTCACCATGCGGCAGGCAGGACAGTCAAAGAAAATGGCGGAAACACAGTTGTCGTTCGAGGAGTGCAAGACCATTTTGAAGTGGTATTTCAAATTTGAGAATACTGTTTGAGTTTTCCCTAGGTTTTCCTGGTCTAACACCCCTTGACTTCTACCTATAGGAGACCTTAAAGGACATGGTGTAATGCAGAAAACCAACTACATTGGAGGCATTTCAGGAAGAAATTGAAACAGCGTGAGCAGTGATACAAGTGGACGCTTTGGTCAGCGTTGCTCAAGCAGTAGTTCGCTGTAATCAGAAGTGTCTGGACGCTGATAGTAATCACTTTGAGCATCTTTTGTCATTGCAGAAGTCAAATGTGACTTGTATTCATCTTTTGTTATTGGTATATATTGAGTATTACAATTTTAATACAGTTTTATCCTTTCTTGAAATGTGTATATTATTAACAATACATTTTTTCGCACTCTCTGTATATTCTTCAGTAAAATGCCTGCTTTGTCCAGTTTTTCACTGTTGTTTTCTTACTGTTGAGTTTTGAGGGTTCTTTATGTAGTCTGTGTATAGTTCTTTATCAGATATGTGATTTGCAAATATTTTCTCCCAGTCTGTCACTTGCCTTTCAAAGAGCAAAAATTCTCAATTTTGACAAATTAAATTTCTCAACATTTTTCTTTAATGGAAATATTTTTTGTGTCACATCTAAGTAATCTTTGCCTAAGTAATCCAATTCAGAAAGATATTTTTCTCCAAATTTTTCTTCTAAAAACTTTATAATTCTAGGTTTTAGATTTAGGTATGTGATCCAGTTTGAGTTGATTTTAACAAAGGGTATAAAGTATGGATTAATTTTTTTAATTTATTTTTTGCATATGGATATCCAATCATTGCACATGAAAATCCAGCAACTGGCTGTCCTTTCTTCGTTACATTGCCTTTGTACCTTTGACAAAAATCAATTGGCCACATATGTATGGGTTTATTTCTGGACTCTCTCTTCTGTTCCATTGATGTAATTGTCTATCTTTTCTCAAATTCTGCAATATCTTGACTATTGTAGCTTTAAAATAACCCTCAAATCAGGTAATGTGACTCATCTAAATTTGTTCTTTATCAAAATTCTTTTGATTATTCTAGTGCTTTTCCTTATATATTTAGAATCCACTTGTCAATTTCTATAAAAGCTCCAACTAGAATTGTAATTGAAACTGCATTGAATCTATAGATTAGTTTTGGAGGAAATTTTAACAACAGTGAGTCTTCTGACCCATGTACATAGAATTATCTCTGCACTTATTTAGGTCATTTTTAATTTCTTTCTTTCTTTGGTGCTTTGCAATTTTCAGCACATAGATCTTGTATACATTTTGTAAGATTTATACCTAAGTATTTAATAGCTTTGGTGCAATTATAAATGGAATTTATTATTTCAATAAGTTCTATAGACATTTTCAATATGTGTTTTACACATTGATTGTAGTTTTCAACTATTCTAAATCTGAACATAAATGTTCAAGTAATGTTATACTGAAGCACTGTATTAGTTTCCTGTTATTGCTGTAATAAATCACCATTACTTAGTGGTTTAAAATAACACAAATTTTTTCTCTTATTGTGCTGTAAATCAGAATTCTAAAAATCAAGGTATTGGCACTGCTATGTTCCTTCTGAAGGCTTCAGGGATTGAGAATCCCTTTCCTTATCTTTTCCATCTTCTAGAGGCTGTTTGTATTTCTTGGTTTATGACTCCTTTCTTATATCATTCTAACCTCTTGCTTCCAGTCACATCTTCTATTGTCAAATCTCCCTCTTCCTCACACTTACAAGGACATTGTGATTATAATTAGGATCCATTTGGATAATCCTGAATAATCCCATCTCAAGATCCTGAATTTAACCACACCTGCAAAGTCCTTTTTGCCACATACAGTAAAATTCACAGGTTCCAGGAATTAGTACCTAGATATCTTTGAGGGCCATTATTCAGTCTACCTCCAGCATCAAATAGGTTTTAAAAAGTCAATAAGGTTTATAAATGGCAATAGAAAGACTACTTTGGAAGAACTTTCAGTTTTAGCAAGGGCTTGCTAAGCATTGCTTTAAAACAAAAAGCCTTCTCCAGTCATAAATGTACCTTGTCTCCTTGTTTCAGTGTGCGTAGCTGAAGTTTTCCAATAGCTTTTTTAGCATCTGCCTTTAATTGTCTCTGTAATAAAAAAGAACAGGTATTAGAAAAATGTTTTCTAAAATACTATAAAAATGTAGAAAGGATTAATAAATACATATTAAGTTAAATGAATTTTAAATGATGAAATTTAATTAACCATAATGTCCCATTTATGTGATATCAAGCAGAGTTTTTTCAAATTACTGAAACTTTTCACTTTTTATGTTTCCCTAGCTTCTTAAATAGCATCTTTTGGCTACAGTGGTAAAACTATTTATCCCTATTACAGATGAATTCAGATGCTATGAATTTCCAAAGCTGTTTTCCTATTTTCAACCTCAGAGAACCTTAAAGAGTGTTTTTTCCTTTTTTTTTTTTTTTTTTTTTTGAATTGTTTCTTGCTTGGTAGAAAGTGCACAGGATTTGGATTCAAATGGACCTAGATTCAAAATGTGACTCTGTCACTTACTAAATTAATAATCTTGGATAAATCATTTAATCCTGTGAGGTTGTTTACTGGTCTGTAAAATGAGGATAATATCAACCCTTACAGTGTTATTTGGTATTAGGAGGAAAATTTATTGTTATTTTGAATTAGGGAAAATATTACTATTGCCTTATTAGGAGGGTAGATTCTTTGAGTGGTGGGCCTGTTTCACTTATTTTTTCACTGAGCGTATACCTAGATGGGTCTGGTCATGCAAAATCAAGCCCGGGGCTCACTTAGGAAATAGGATTTAAATATTATATATAATTGTATCAGAAGCGAAGTTGAGGTATAGGGGAAAATTTAAGAGGTAAGGAAAAGATAAGAAAGATAGTAATCAAAAAGAGACCATCCTTCTTTGTGGGATGAACTGGCCAATGGGAAAAATAAATCACAGATGGTATGTGATATTTGTTGTTAATTTGAAGTTATTTGTGATGCCACAAAAAGTCCTTCTGTCCCTTTCATTAAAATCTACCACATACTCAAATACCTCAAGTGAATATAATTTATGTGCAAATTGAAGAAGAGGCTAAGTTTCACACTGGATTGATACTGTGAGGAATAGAGAGATAGCATGTGCAGCATGGCAAGTGAAGCAACCTTCCTATTTTGAACTGCAAAACCAACCACCCCCCAAAAAAATCTTGGTAGAAATTCAGTAAAAAGTAGGCATTCAGAACCAGAGGTCATTGTGAGAATGTAAACAGCTTCTTCATCCCATGACATGCAGCTCCATCTTTAGCAGGGAGACCCTGACATCTAGGTTATGAGAAAATTACAGATAATGTAAGTATCCAGCAAAATGCCTGGTATATAGCAGACACTCGATAAAGTGTTTATTAAGTGAAAATATAAAGTACTATTATCAGTAAAACTAGCAGGTTCTTGTAACATGTTTATACATATCTGGAACAAATATATTTTGGAAGGGAATAAACCATGAACATAGTTATGTGAGGAATTTCTTAATGCCTAAACTTATTTCCTATATAAGATACCATTTTGTGAAAAGTATTTGGCTTAATTCCAAGGAGATAACTAGTCAAACTATTTCATTGCTGTCACAGGAACAGCAGAAACTTCTCAGATTGTTACCTGACCAACAAATATAGCTTAACAGAAACAGTTAATAGGAAGTCCTAGTGTTCAGAAGGGAAGCGGTGCTAATCAAGCAAGGTCCTTTCACTCCCACTTAGGGAGTTAATTGTGAGTTAACTTACAAGGGGAACTCGACGATGGTACTTTCTCTTTTATTTTGTTACTTGTGTCATAAGTAAATAGTGGAGTGACCATGAAAGGAAGTACACTTAGGCTCTTTAGAGCTGGAAGAACACTTAGAGTTCACTAGCCTGACATCTAATCTGACATGTAAGAAAACTGATGCTCAAAGAGAAGAAATGACTTGCTCAAAATCTCAGAGTTGGTTAGTGTCAGTCCCACTAAAGCCCAGAGTTAAATTTTCCTTCCCCTGGCATATTTTATTGATGTGGCTTGAAACAGGAAGCTAGTACTACTACTTCCTTATATTTATAGAATTATTTTATAATTTAAAATATTTTTATATCTCTTACCTCATTTAATCCTCACAACTACTACTGAAGGAGATAATACCCCCATTTTAAGAATGAGGAAATGGAGGCTTGGAAATGTAAAAAGCAAAACAAACAAACAAAAAGCCCAACAAAAGAAAGTCTCATCCAAAAGGGTTCTCAATTATAGAGCTGTTACCAGAACTCTGCTCTTCATATTCTAAGATTCCATTACAATACACCCACCCATAATTTAGCTTATGAAGGTTTTCTGACTCCTGGATACTGTGGTTTGTCAAATGCTAGCCAGCCTCACAGTGAACATCCAGTGTGCTCATAGGATCTTGGACCTGGCCTAGACTTCCAAACATTACTACTTTCTTTTCATACTTAGACTCCAAGATGAGGAAAATGCAAATGATAAAAAATAGAGCCAAGAAGAGAAAAAGAGAAAAAAAATAGTTGATGACAAGTCTTTAAAAATCATTTTGCACTTTGTCTTTAAACCACTTCTGTTTTAGGTTTAACCAACAAGCTCAATGAAACAACTGGAGAAATGTACTCACTAGGAAGTGATAGATCTCTAGTATATTTACTTGATTACGTCTACTTGTCTAGTTTGATTTCTTATTTCAAAATATTCAATTCAATACAATATAAATGCCCAAGTCTCCAGTGCTAGTGATTATCAATTTATTAGGAATGAATGCTAATTTTATATCAAAGACTAATACAAATGAATTTGAGAGGTGGTAAGGAAGGCAAGCTTTAAATACAATGGCCAAGTCTATGCCAATGAGAACAGAATGTACATGAAGACTAATGTTTCAAAAAATAGTGGAGGATATAGAAATAACAGGGCAAAACTCAAGATGCCAGAAGATCCTAAGCAAGGGACTGAATTATGAAGGTTTTAAAACATTTGCACCCAAAGAACTTGAAAACCTTTGTCTGCAAAGACTTATGTACCCCAATGTTCATCGCAGCGCTGTTCACAGTGGCCGAAACATGGAAACAACCACAGTGCCCTGCGACAGATGACTGGATAAAGAAGCTGTGGTACATTTACACAATGGAATATTACTCAGCTATAAGAAAAGATGAAATATTGCCATTTGCAACAACATGGATGGACCTGGAGATCATCATGCTTAGTGAAATAAGCCAGACAGAAAAAACAAAGAACTGCATGATTTCACTCATATGCAGAATATAAAACTGAAAGCAAAGAAAAAAGAAATGAACAAACAAATAACCCATGGACACAATCAATAGTTTAATGTTTATTTGGGGACGAGTGGGTCAGGGAGAGGTGAAAGGGGAGGGGTGGGAGAGGAGTGGGGGAAGCTAAATATAAGGTGATGGAAAGAGAAGTCACATTAGGTGGTGAACTTATTATACAACAAGTTGACAATGCACTGTAGAATTGCATGCCTGAAACCTATGTAATCCTTGCCAACAGATGTCACCCCAATAAGTCTAACAATAAAAATGAATTAAAAAAAATAAAATAAAAGATTTGCAGCACAGTAGGAACAGTGGTTAACAAAGCAGCCCTGAATAAAAAAAGAAAAAAAAACACAACAAAAACCTTTAAAAGGAAATTTGGATGTTTCTAGTAACTCCTACTGAACTTTTATAAAGAAAAGCCATTTTTAAAAATATGGATGTGAGACATGTGATTTTAGTAAGCAACACAAAGTATATTTTCAGAGCTTGAATGAAATTCACTCACAAAACTGCCATTAGTATCCAAAATATTTCACTGTCACACTGAGAGCAACAATTTTCAAGGTGCATTCTTTCCTCTAAAAATTTAAATATGAGATCAACATTAAGACCAAGTATTTAATATTACATACCTATGTTTGGATTGTAAAAATACAATTTAAGTCAAACTTCTGGGTGCTCAAATACGCCTCAAACATTTAAAGACAGTATGCCACAATGCAAACTGTAATTTATACTTTATTCCTTATAAAACAGAACTTCAAGAATATATCTACTTTATTACACAATTTACACTGGACACTATTTCAATGCCTCTCCACCATATAAGCATTCTCACCTACTCTATAAGTTCAAATAGGACATTGTTTCTACCTCTTATCATATTCTATAATTGTATTATTCATATCTTACTCTCCTACTAGTTTGCGTGTAGCTCGAGGACTGGGCTTTTGTTTAATCAATAAAAAAATAAAACACCTTTCCATAGTACCTAGTAGTTGCTCAAAGATTAGTTTCTGAATTTAGAAAGTTAAAACGGAGTCTCATGATTTTCTCATTCAATTCACAGTTTTACTCTTGAAAGTAGTTACAAAACAGTCACAGCGAGGATGTAAAGTACAGTATGGAGCATATAGTTGATAATATTGTTAAAACTATGTATAGTACCAGGTGGGTACTAGACTTATGAGGCAATCACTTCATAAATTACATAAGTGTCTAACCACTATACTGTACACCTGAGACTAATATAAAATAATATTGGATATCAACTATAATTTTTAAAATAGTCATAAGGATATATAGCACAGCATAGGTAATACAGTCAATATTGTAAATAATTATGTACAGTGTCAGATGGGTAATAGACACTGTGGTTATTACTTTGTGAAATATATAAATATGTAATCACCATGTCATTTTGTGCGCTTGAGACTAACACAAAAGTAAAAAGAAAAAAAAGCATAAGCCTGTACACCATTACATTTGGGAAAATAAAGGGTTAGAGAACATATATGTTCCTCTACCATGTGTCAGGTTCAATCCTAAGCTTTTTACATGTGTCATCTTGTTTAATCATTAACAATCTTATGGAATAGGTATTTTAATATCTAAGTTTTATAGACAAGAAAAGGTTCAGAAGCTTGACTAAAGTCCAGGCAGCTAGTTAGTTGCAGAGCTGTGATTCACTTCAAGCCCAGGTTCTATCTGGATTTAAAGCACATGATTTCTCCGCTATAGTACACTGTCTCCATTGTGCAATAGCAAATAAACTTTTAAGACTTTACGTTCCTTGCAAAGAAGATAAATGAAAGAAATAAGAAAAAAGAAATCTCAAAGTCAGCTATTATCCAATCTTCAAATCCTTTCTAATTTAGCTATTAAATGAGATTTGGGGACCTTTTATAAACAAGTATTTTAAACCAAAAGACCCTTCCCTCTGCCTTCCTTATCCTAGGAGATACCTGGTCTAAGACTATTTGGCAGTAGAGTTGAAGGCTGATCCATAGAAGCTTGGTTGTTGGCCAATTTGTTTAAAAACAGAAGCATAATGTCATTACTTTTCGAAAGCGATCACTTTAGTCACTGAAGAATTTAAGCTACACACACACACACACACACACACACACACACACACACACACATTTGGCACTAAGTAGGACTTTATTTGGGCAGAAAATGAATTCTACATACTTCATTTGTGTATTTATGTCCAATTAAGTAAAATAAATGTTTCAGTCTGGTGATTTGTCAGCCTGGTTTTGGTGCCAAAGCATTCATCTCTTAGCTTAACTGAAACTCACGTGAATAACACTAGGCATGTAGTCAAACCTAACTACTTCATAGATGGCAGGGTGTGTAAAAGCAAGAAAGGAGGGTGGATATAAGCAAACTAGATTTTCCTGCATTTAAGTCACCACTTTTTTAAATAAAATTTTTCATAAAAATTTGGCTCAGAATTTATAAAACAGAATACAGTCAAGAATTATACATTTTTCATGTAGACCAGTCTTCTTTCTGTTTCTTAAGTCAAAACTATGTGTTCCTCTTTCCCATATATTTTTGCTTGTTAGTGTATTTCTTGAGCTGTTTTCATATTATTTCTTTCCTTTCTGTGAAATGTGTTTTTAAAAAAACTTGGGACCACCAAGTTTTAAAGATGTATGTTTTACCTGACAGTCATACCTAAGGTAGACTGTTCAGTTGAGAAGAGTAAATCTATAGCATATATTTGTTTTTAAAATTAAATTAATCCTGGATAACACTTGGTTTTTTGTTGTTTGTTTGGTTGGATTTGTTCTAGGAGTTAGTCCTTGACCACTAGTTCAATATCATCCTTCTTTTGGGTGACCTGTTTCATCAGCAGACCTGTTACTCTCCATGATTACCTGTGTAAGTACTTATAATGAAATAAACTGCTTTTCTACATAAAAAGAATTATATTAAGAGGATTATTTTCCTCAGATACATTGCTGTGAACAAAATCAATGTTTGAGTCATGTGGCTGTTTAAATATAAAAGAACTGAAAGAAATCTATTTTTTTCCAGTGAAAAATCTATGCATAATATTTGAATAAAAGTATCCCTAAAGGAAAGAGGAGGTAAAGGCTATAAAATAGCTTCCCATAAGAATATAGAACTACAAAGATGGAAATAAATAGGAGTGCAGACCACCTGCATGAAAGGGATGGATCCCTGTGAAAGTGTGAGGAAATACATTGTAAGGTAAAGCAGTGAGGAAAAGGGGATTTCAACCCACTATATAAGTTATGGCTCAGTTCATAGCATTTTTCAAAGAAAGACAATAAAAACCTTTAGAATTAGTGACATAAATATAAAATTAGATTAAGTGAATATATAAAAATCCTGAGACCCAAAGAGCTTCCTTTTGTTCAGTGAGAAAGTCAGAGAAAGGCTAAAAAACTAAGTGCCACTCAGACAAGAATTTGTTTAATCTGCTATTTTTACATAAGAGTCAAAATTAGTTTTGTAAACGATACTAATTCCCAAATATAGGCAGAAGCAGATAAGTGTATACAAACCCACCCCCTACAAATGTGTATAGTATATTGATAGTGTATGCAGACACTTGATAAATCTTCCCTTAATTGAATGTGCTAGTAGAGAAAACTTAATGTAACCATTAAGAAACGTTTTGGATATTTTTAGTTATGCTTTAAGATCAAGGAAAGCTTTTAATATATTAATGTAGCTTAGTTCTTCCTTGTCTGAAACCACACAGAACTGCTATCTCTGTGGCAGTGAACTACAAGGACATGTATGGCATCTCTGCTCAGGTAGCCAATCTGCGTCTCAGGGTCTGCAACTCAGTTGGGGTGCTGGTCACTAGGTAATTCTACTAGCAACTGGCTGTGCTGCCTGAAACTCAGGACCCCAACAATGAAATCAGATGCATATCAGCAATCTTCATTGTTGTGCCAAGCAACCTTGACAAGCTGGTACAACATGGCCCATTGCTCCAAGGGTCTATAAAAAAATCATCAATCACCAACATAATGGACACCTTGAGGAACACATTTCCAGGGTTGGCCAAGGGCCAATCATGGCTGGGTCCCTTGGAGACTTGAAACAAGTAAGTAACTAGATCTACTGTGTTATCTCTCCACATAATCAATCCCCTCAGTCTTGGTCAAGGTCTTTTAAACAACATAACAGTCATAGTTATTTGCGCTCTACAGTTACAGCATTTATATATTAGGTACAGTAAAAACAACATAACTACATATAGTACTTTAGAAGACAATTAAGGATGAAACTAAGCTCAAAGAAACAATTCTTCCAGTCCAAAAGACCACTTCAAATACATTTATACTTATATACTAATTTAATATAATATTTACTTCCTTGAACTATGGCTGCTTGAACTTTGTGATAAACTGTGCAGAGCTATTTAATGAACTAAATCTAGTTCTTCTTCAGGTCAATCACTCTCCATTGTTATCACATCCTGGGGAGGTTTTAATTTCCCAATAATTTGATTATCATATGATTGACTTGTGTAGGTAGTTGAATCTTATCAACAATATCAATATTCTACCATATCATAACATGGTTATGGTACAGTTTGCTTTGGTTACAAAATAAATCAGGAAGTATCACAGACTGTTCATTAAACCTTCCTGGAAGAATTCTTCTTTGCCCACATACCAGATATTATTATGTACAAATGTTCTCACCAGTGGTGATCATTCTGTCATTTCTAGGTTCCATGTTAGCCGAAGACAAAGCCAATCATTTGTCACATTATTACATACTTATAGATTTCCATTGACTGTTGTGTGGTAAGGTTATCTCCCTACACTTGGGGAGTACATGAGTGTCATTCAGTTTTATTCCTGTTCCTACCAGCTAGTTTTATTTTGGCCCACCCTTTGGTCAAGATCAGTCAGAGATCAGGAATGTAAGTTACAATGTCACCAAGAAAATTTCTCTGAATTTGGGGATCTTCATGTGTCTCAAAGATGCTCTCTCTAAGCTTCTATAGCTAAAAATTGAAGGCCATTACCCCAGGGGTGCTTGAGCCTCCATTTGCAGTAAAATAGTTAACAAACCCTATGGTGTGAGACTACATGCTCTTTCCCAGACTTGAGAGACAGCATTCTCTAGCATTGCTATATCCTCTTTTAAGATGATTTCTTCCAATCTATCTATGTTAAAGAGTAAGTTATTTTATTCTGAGGGTCACTCGTCATTAAAAGTAAGTTCAGCTTGTTCCATTATACCTAGATTTGCTTGTATTTCACCTAGAGCCATCTTTTGTTTCATTAGCCAATGTTTAATCCAACACATGCCTTGTTGCTACTGAATATTAACTGTTCCAGTATGGCTAGAATACATGCACTGTACCTGCAAATGCTGGGTGTTCTATGCTAGAGTCAAATGTATAGTGGTTTCTCTTAAATTCAGCTTAGTCTGAGCATGCCATAAGGTTTACCATAATCTTCTTTTCTCAGGTTAGGGTTGTTCCCAGTGGGGACACGAATCTACCATGTAATGCCTAGATGTTATTTTCTTTCACAACCCCCTAATACTTTTCATCTTGTTTAAAAGATTTCCATTCACAAAAACAAGGATGATATTTGTTCTTAAACATCATACTACAACATTTCAGGCATGTGGCCACTATGTGCTGCCCATTATATTTGGGTGTCTTGGTCATCAAATTCTATGGTTACACATTTATCAGTTTTCCTGACATTATATATTATACTATGCATCATAATGATTCAGAGGGAAGAACTACTAAGAACATACTAATAAATTCCCAATATTCTAATGAAGGTAAGTTTCTATAACTCAGTTTCATTATAATTTCATTATAATACCCACAACATGGAGATAATCCAGTTAACCATTTACTGATAGTTATAATCATCATATACATCAAGCTCTACTTTTAAAACAAACAGGAAAGAAAATTAAATAACATGTAAATGACATTTTAGCACTTTCAAATATTTATAAGCAAAAGGGATTATCAGTCATATCAGTCGTAAATATTCAATGGGATTTCTGGAACACCAGGTAGTTCCTTATAAGCTGTATTACTTGCTGACAGGGTTTACTGCCACATTAACAGATATAGCACTTAGAACACAGAAAAACATACCCCACCACAAACATATGCAAACCAAATAGTCTTGTCATTGTAACTATAACCTCTGAATCATTATTCATACTTGATACCAATCTCTTTCCAACCTCAGAGATAAAAACAGTACAATATACAAATGTTAAATATTAACACAGTGTGAAACTACTGAATGACATGGCACAGGAATTTGAAACATCTCTTTGACTACAGATAGCAACAGGCTGAATCTGCCACCAATGTGAGAAGCTGCTTCTTTGAGGAAAAGGACAGAAGTCAATTAATTTTAATCTGAGATAATCATCATTCATTAGCATATGCTGGTACATAATATTTATGAAGGTTTTATAGTAAGATTTCAATTTCTTATCTTTTCCTAAATTCAATGAACTTTCTTGCCATATAGAAATCCTCACTGCTCCTCCATTCTCAAATCAATTGGGTTCATCTTTGCTTACTGGAAAATGAGTAAATGAAGTGGCCAGAATTCCATTGCCTTTGGAGAAATTTCTCAGTACATAATAAAATATACTCTTGCCCCTACTATATGATCAACTGAAAGCTTTAAATCTCTACTGGAGAAGTGGCATACTACTCTATTGCTATGGTGAAAGTACTTGAGATGGGGAGGAGGTAAGAAATGGTGGTGGCTTGGACCAGGGTAGAAGAAACATCATTGGTGAAAAGTAATCAGATTCTGGATACATAAGGAAGGTAGAACCAACAGGATTTGCTTATGGAGGTTGTGTAGGAAGTGAGAGACAAGAAGAAAAAGAAAAACACCAAGGTTTATAGCCTGGCGTCAAAAGAAGTTCTGAAAATGGAAGCAATAATAGCGTGTTTGTGTGTCTGCAGTAACAGAAGGCAAAGCAGAAGATATGTGATAAAGACACAGATGCAGGTAAATGGACTGGTGTGGTAGGAGCCTGTGGAAGTATTCTTTTTTCTTTTTTTTTTTTGTATTCGTTTGCCTATTTCTTTTTTTTTTCATTATTAAAAATATTGAGGTGACATTGGTTAGCTAAAATTACATAGGTTTCAGGTGTACAATTCTACAGTGCATTGTCTATGTGTCTATGTGTTGCATTATGTTTTAACCACCCAGAGTCAGTTCTCTATCTATCACCATAAATTTGACTCTTTTGATTACTTCAATTTTCTCATTGGAATAAGACCAAAATATTAGTTGAGTGTAAAGTTAGAGGAGGTGTTGGAAGTTTAAGGAGAAAGGAACAGGTATGATTATTCACTTAGGAAAGCAGGAGAGGAAATGGCTAAGTAAACAGTATGATTGTTGGACATCCCTAAGGGCTCATTCTGAGTTGATGGTCATAAATTTAAAGTGAGATCAGTCTCTGTTTATAAGAGCACGTCAATGTCTTTTCTGTTACTTTAGCTATGCAAAGCGCAGGTGTAGAGTAGGTGGGAAGTAGGATTTAACCATGGTTGGATTTTGACAGCAAGTATATAACAAAGAGAGAAAAGGGCCAAGGGAACTGAAGATGTATGCATAGGAGTGACCGTGGAAATTAATCTGGGTAAGGAGAGAAGTGAGAATATCAGGGGCATGAGGGAACATTTTAAAGGTCGTAGTATCAATGCCACAGAACTATAGGTACTTCTGTGTTCAATAATGCTTTGAAATTTTTGCTCTATTATTTCTATACTTTGTTCTTATACATCAGTTGCTAAAAATATGGTAGAAATTATGAATATGTAAGTCTGGAGCCTAGCACTAACTATATCATGTACAATGAAGTCATTAAACCTGCCTTCTCATGACATTCAGCCTAGTCTCTCTTCCCAGCCATGGCCCCACACAAATACATACATGTACAATCTCACACATAAATGTAAAATATATGTTGTTAGCTTTGGATAGTAATTATAAGTTTTTTGTTACATGGGATATGGGGTGAAGTTTCTTCCCTTGTACATTCTAATTTTTAAATTTTCTATATTGAGCATGAAATGCTTTTGTAATTTAGAATAAAAACTATTTAAAAGAACATATGCATCTATATCCATATATAATTAAAAGTTGGCTGTGCTCCATTATGAGGTTTTAGAAGACTTAATAAGGCAAGATTAGGGCCACAGACAATTTACAGAAGATAAAAGTTTTGAGAGGGTAGAATCTGACATACTTTTAAAAACTATCAGGTTTCATAAAGCGTATGCATGAATCACTATCTACCAAGTAAAATATATTAAAATTCATGACACCAAAACTACAATTAATATAGCAAATTATTTTTAAATTGGAGGAAAAAACCATTACAAACCTGCTTTCTAGTTTGAGCTCTTGCGTTCCGTAATCTTCTAGCAGAATAAAAGATAAAATAGCCTACAGTCGCGGCCGTAATAATAAAAAAGGACACAGAAACGAGGAAAATTGAATAGTGATTCACCCAAGGGCCATGTTTTTTCCCTACTTCAATGACCATTGTTACTTGTATCCCTCTTTGAATTGATTGTAGAATTTTTGTGCCTTTCAGATTGCCAATCATGATTGCAACAATGTCTGCTGCACCTGTAAAAGAAAAGGAATTTAGTTTTAGTCTGTGAATGCATTGTTAGTAAAAAATCCAAGTGCTAAAACGATTTTAAATGATTCCCAATGAGAAAAAGGAAGGATACTCATTCCTTCAATTAACATTTACTGGGCATCTAATATGCATATATAAATTATAGGTATATAAACATGCCGAGACTTGGTTACTAATCTTAAGTTTAATAAGGAAGCTGTGATATGTAACAAACGCCTTCCCTCTCTCCTCAGGTTAACCACTGATAATTCAACAGTTGAGCCTGGGGCCCAGTTTGCGTCTTACTCGAAGGCTTTCTGAAAGACAAATAGTCCCCTGAATGGTAAAGAATTGGGTTTATATCCTAGGGAATCTGGGATTTGGGAAGGACAGAAAAAATTAACTATACATTTCCCAACTTATATAAGGTGATAGAAGATCTTAATATCTCACTACTAAAATGTATAAAGATTTATATATCAAGATTAGTAATTTGAGACAAATGTTTACAAGCCCAATGTACAGCCTATATATATATGAGGGCTGTCTGGAAAAAAAATCCAGCCATCAATGCCTGTATTTTTCATATTCTATAGCTGGACACATTCCAGACAACCCTCCTATATATGTCCATGTGCAACTTTTCTATATTCTCAAAAGCAGTATAAAATTTGTCCAAGGTGCTCTAAGGTTTTCATTGGACCTAAACTGGTTAGCAATAAATATAAAATAAAATTGATAGAAATGTATTTTACTATTCGACACCAACTAAAATTAATCCTGATATTAGACTAAATTCATTACTTAGTCTAATAGTGTAAGTCTTAGTCTTGTTCACCCTCAGAATAAAGGTACATACTAAGAAGGGCTCTTGATGGCTGATTGGACTCAAATTTAAAAATAGAGCCTAGCAACCATTTCTACACAGGGGTCTCTCATAAAAATTGTGCTTCAGAGAGAATCCTGAACTTAAATGATTGCCACCTAGACTGAACTGCCTGCCTGCGCTGTGTTCCTGTCATCTGAGCAAGCCCTTATAAAGGCGTTCCTGGAATTGTATTTCAACCAATAGGACTGAGATTTTCCCCATCCAATCATAGCTGCACCATTATAACCCGATTAGCATCTTCATTAATGATTCAGGGTAGTGCTTTTTGGACCAACCAAACTGAGGATTTGGAATCCTCATTTGCATGATAATGGACTAATCAGGGACCAGAGGTAGGGACTTCTCTTTATATATGTCAGCTCCCCTATGGCTCTTGTGGCACTTTCCTTTTCCTCTTAAGACTGCATATCCTTCACTGGAGGTATACCAGTTAAGATGTATTGCTGGAGCAGAGCAGACCTGTTCTTTCTGGGAGGGTTGGAGCAGAGCAGGGCTGTCTCACTGGAAGGGGCTGAGCTGCAACACTTGGGTTGCTTCATGACCAGGGCCACCTCAAAGCCATGCTTTTCCACAATTTAGGTGTGACACTATTGAGTTTTGCTTCTCTCCAGTTGTGCTGTATCACACTGCAGCTGTTTCACAGCTATGCTGTATCACAATTGAGCTGTTTGCACTGAATAAAGTCTCCCCCTTCACTGCACCCCAAATTGGGGATTCCTGCTGGTGTTGAATTGATGTCAATAACCATCCTTTTAACAGTCTAAAGGTCTAATCTCTGTAGCACTTCCTTCTCTACACCCCCACTAGTCTTTCTCCTCCCTACCCACTCCAATTATATAAATGTTATGAAAAAAATAAAGGACAAACATTATCTTCCCCAATATTGTCAGAATGTCAGATGACTCATACCACTTCAATGCTTATCAAGGTTTATATTCCTTCTAGTTTATATGACCTGAGACCAATAATCTTAAATAAAAGAATAAAGTTCTTTGAATCTTAAGAGATTACCAACCAGAGAAACTCCCACTGATATTAGGTTAAGGTACTATCTTGGTTAATGATCAAACATCAATCTGGAATAAACAAAACCACACACAGACACACACAGACACACACACACACAACTCTAAAAGGCCCTTCAGACTAGAATTTAAGTACAAAAGTACAATATTAAAATAGTATTCACACTTTCAATAATCAAATTAAAAGTACAAACCTTAAATGACAAAGTAATGTACGCAGCAGAATTATTACCCAGGTAATCCCTTAAATTTACAGCTCCCAGTTGCCAAAGTCTTGAAAAGATCAAGATCCTCTTCTTACTTGAAGGTGCTAATTCAAAAAATATATTCAAGGTACCATTATAGGCCTTCAAAGTTCCAAAAGACACCATTTTTATTTATGATAGCCATTTAGTTAAACCCTTTTATAACTTTACTGAGTCATTTGCAGTTACTTACTTGGTAGACACTGATGACTCACCCCTTGTTTACATGAGTAAAAAATCTCAAAAACAATGGGAAGTGAAGAAGTCTGAAATGCCTTTTGGTACAACATTTTCCTCTATCAATATATGACCCAAACATCCATCATGGGTCTAGAGAATTGATTATTTTGCAAGAGAGTGACTCACTTTTCTATTTATTTGGGACTTTAAATTTCTAACTTTGGACTAAAAGCACAGACTTTGTCTTTTTTTTTCCTACAAGCCATTTATCAGGAAGCGTTCCGGTTATATGGTTTTGATTAATTATATAACATAACATTCATTTCTGGTACTGTAACCTGTATAATCTTTGAAAGTATAGATATTTCTAAAAATTAGGTTTGGGAATACATAATAATTTTAAAGATTTCTTTTTAATCACAAATGTATCCTTCTGAACATTTTTGACTAACAGAAATAAGTTTTCAGTCTTTTAGGAGCTATGAGGTAAGTGGAATGGGTGGGTGCTCAGAAACATACTGGCCATTGTGGTCAAATGGAAATTAAAAACCAAAGATAGTCAAGAAATACATTGTCTATATACATCATGAACAATACTGTGCTTCAGTCACCCCAATTCATATTCATACAAGCTATATATAGTTCAACTATCTATTGAATTAGCTTTCTAATCACAAAAGACCTATTTCTAAGCATTATTATGTACCTCCTCTTTCTATGCCCCTTCAACTATTTAAATACTGTTCCCACTTCACTGTTCCCAAACACAGTTAATGGTGTCACAACCATTTTGTCACTTACTGCTAACCTACTAGGTCATGTAGATATGACTTCCTTGGTATCTCCCATGATCAGATCCATGTTTTCAATCCTGCTGCCTATATAATATAGGCTCTCATAATGTCTTTACTTCAACTAGTTCATTAACGTCCTAACTTGTCACTGAATATCCAATTTTCCCCTTCCCTTAAATTTTCATCAGAGTTTACCTTTCTGGTTGACTTTTACCATCACTTGGTTGGCTCATGCCTCTTCCCTACTCAGAAAAGTTTACTGATTCCTTATTAAAGTCTGACTCCTTGGCCTAGTATTTAAAGCATTATATGACCTGGTCCCAACGGACCTTTCAAGTTGGATATACCTCCACTACACTCCCATCTCATAAATACTCAGATCCAGACCCATGGGATTGGCTATTGTCATTCATTTTTCATAATTCTCCTTTTGTTCATTCATTCTGTTCCCTCAGCCTAAAATGCCCTACATCTGTCTGACACTTCTGCCTGTCTGTATATTACTGAAATTCCAGCTCAAGTGTTGCCTATGTTAATTTCCCAAGTTCCAAGTCAGAATGTAAATGTTCCCTCTTAGTTCCTGTCACTTGGTTTTCAATTTATTCTAGTACTTCATTTTGCTTTGTATTTCAATTGGCATGCCATATTCCCTCTCTAAGAACATTTTAAGGGTAGGGAAAGTCTTTTAATTAACTACGGTAATGCTTTCCTTTATCTGGTATTGTCAGGGAATTAGGTGTTCCATATGAGTGAAATTTCTAAGTAATAAAAAGTTTTACAGAAATATTTAATGCTAACAATTTTGAACATTAGGAAAGTAATCTACACTGCCTGATTTTCCTACCTAGGATATACTGATTATGACTGATTGGCAGTGACTCATTTATTTAAGCCATTATTTAATATAGTAGTAAGGTTGTTTTCCCTTAACTCTTATGATTTTCCACAAAAGTCATAGATTTTTGGAGCTGAAATGCACCTTAGAGATCATTCAGCTTGACTCATTTTTGAATTCTCACTTCGAGTTATTTTCTTTGGGGGAGGGAGGTTCTCATTTGTTGCATCTAGCAGCATCTCTCCCCTCTTCCTAATCTACTGTCAACTCTAAAAACTCAACCGAGCTTGGGTCTGAAGAAAGAGTAAAACAGATTTCCAGAGAGAGAGAGAGAGAGAGAGAGAGAGAGAGAAAGAGAGAGCGAGCTTGAGGGCTTCAGTACAAGTATCCTTTGATATTTATATTGGTTGCTCAGTGACATTTTTGTTTACTTCCTGAATCTTGGTTATGCTCTGGATAATTGAGATTGCCAGGTAAGATTTATCTATAAACTAGACCTGCTCTAAGTGCTTTATATGCATTAATATATATAATCTTCACATCAACCCTATCTCCACATCAACCTTACAAGGTAGGCATTGCTATTACCTCATTTAAGATAAGATTTACTGACTTGCCTAGGATAACACAAGCTAATAAGTACACAACTGGAATCTGAACCCAGGTAGCTTGGCTTCAGTGCCTCTGTTCTTCACCACCATTCTACATCCATTTTCTATCTTCAATGAAGCCTAAAGCAATTATTTGACTGCAAACATGAAAATTAAATAGGTACATTTCGGGGAGGCGGTTGTGGTAAATGTTTAACAACTGGCTTTTGGAGTAGGAGGGGAGGAATCCCCGATTTGTAGTGTGTGCCAATTTCCATGGTGTAAATACTACTTTCATGGGCACATGAATGTGGAGTTGGAAATATATGGGTACAATTGGCTGAGCCAGATGAGTCCAGCACACCACTGGACATTACAGAGTCAAAACTTAAATATGGGAGTTCCCTGATGGTGTAGTGGCTTAAGGCTTCGGCGTTGGCGCTGTTAGCGCTGCGGCCTGGGTTCGATTCCCAGTCAGGGAGCTACTCACATACCAAAAAGCAAAAAAAAAAAAAAAAAACAAAAAAAAAAACAAAAAAAAACTTAAATATGAGTAGTATATAATTCAAAACTTAAAATGAAATTACTTTGCTTATTCATTTCACTTATTCATATTTATAATACTTTGAAAAGTGAAAGTTCATGTACAATTCCAAATTAAGTTTGTTTTTCTACTTGCTACTCTGTTGAAAACCACAAAATATCATATATACCATGAAATTCCAAAGAACAATCAGACTTCTTTTTGTGGAACAGGAAAAAATCCCCTGCTGATTAGTGTAAGTGTGTGTGGGTGTGCGCACGTGCGTGTTCCTAAAGTGAGCCTTGCTGATCATTTTTCTTCCTTAAGCATTCTCTGTCCTTAAAATATTAAAGACTCAAGGGGCTATTTTCATGCTTCAGCTGATTCCAAACCTCTCAAATTCAAATTAGTGACTTTATAAGTGATCTTTTTAAAGCATCACAAAATATATTCTGTATGTAAAGTTAGCCATTTATTATAAGCACCATATGGGTGGGTGGTCACATTCAGAACTTATTCTGAATACTTAATCTCTCTAATTTCTGGTGTATTGAGGAAAAGAAAGTAATGGGAACATTGAAAATGCACACATAGAGGCCAGAAGCTTTTCTCATCTTAAACAAGATTTATAAAATGTGAAGAATGGCATTTTTTCAAAGGGATGATTAAAATGTAATCTTTTGCATATTCGAAAGAACACTGATATTTCTTTCCTAGAGAAACTCAAAGCACTTCTTCAGGTGCTTATGAGAATTGATCTTCCTTGAAGACAAGAGTTCAGACCTTCAATAAAACAAGTTCAATTTGCAGATGAGCAACCTATATCATTGAATATATGTTCTTTAATGCTGCAGAATGTGACTCATCAGTTTATCTTACAGTAGTACAACATATTAAAAAGAAACAGTTTTACCACAACCTTTAAAATTATGGTTACTTCCTTGAAACAATTACAGTTGATCTTTAAAACCAGTGTTTATGTTCTAATACATAGACTCTTGTACAAGTTGTCAACCTTTATACTTTTCTATTCAAAATTTCATCATACCAATTACCTCCTTTGGAAAGTACCAGGCTTAAGAAAACTAAATATGGGTTCCACAGATCAATTGATTAAAACACAGTGCTAACAAGATCAAGGCTATCATTCAATTACCCTTCTTGTGGGCCAGTTATACAGAAGACATTACCTCTAATCTTATTCATTAAGCTTTTTAAAGTATCTACATACATGCCAGACACTGTGGTAGGCCTTGGAGTTACAAAAAGAAATAAAATATAGTCCCTTTCCTCCAGGCACTTGCAAATATCTCCTATATATTCACCATTCACCACTAGAAATAATATGAACTAAACCAGTGAAATGAATTGTGCATTATCCATCATCATGGCCAGTAGAAAAAAATAATTTCCGAATCACATTCCGAACTGATACTGGGTTAGTAGAATATCTTCCTATATAAAAAATAAAATGTATTTTCCTCCAGTGTTCAATAATTTGTAAAGTAACGAATTGTACTTGTTTTGATATTTCTGAATTTGGTAGTGCTCTTTATTTAAAAATTGGTAACCAGAAATAAAGTAGATTTTGAGCCAGGGAAGAAGCATAATGTAGCAAAAATAACATTGAAGTGGGAATAAGAATACCGGGTTGCAACTTTTGCCTGAAGGAGGTAAGTCTGTATTAAATTTCTAGTTAAATCTAGCAAAGGGATATGACTACATTTCTTCTTCTATTCTTATGGAATTTCCTAATCAACTATTAATTTCATTCTGTTTTTCCAAAAAGCGTAACACCAATCACCTCTTCAAATAAAAGAAAAGGAAACGATATTAAAAGTGTCTAATGCGAAAAACTGTCATTAATTGGAAAACAAACCTCTATGGGGTAAACACTGATCACATTTCAGGATTTAAGTCTCCAAATCTGCACTTTGTTTCAAAGGTTATTGTGAGCCCATTTACATCCTTTTCTTTCCTGGATTGTTAGCCAAAATCATTAAGGAAAATGATAAAACATATTAGTTAAATGCCTGACTATCTGACATGTAAAGATAAATCAAGGATTTATTCATAAATTTTAATGTATTGTATCTGATAACTACATTTGCAGAGTTGAATAGCAGAAAAAAGCTGTCATTTTGACAATTTAAGTGTATTAATACCACTTTATATTGGACAATTTTTTTTTTTTTTTTTTTTTGCTTTTTGGTATGTGGGTAGCTCACTGACTGGGAATTGAACCCAGGCCGCAGTGCTGACAGTGCCAGCACTGAAGCCTTAAGCCACTACACCATCAGGGAACTCCCTATATTGGACAATTTAATGGTCAAGAACAGCTAATCCTTACTCTAATTGCGTAAACAAAAATTCCTGCATCCAGTATGACTTAAAGCACTCTTATCTTGATATTACAGTGTAGCAGTCACTCAATCCTGTAAGGAATCCTTGAACTTCCTATTTAAAATCATTAATAACACAATGTGGCTCAAGTTTTTCACGGTTTCACTCTGCTATCTAAAACATTTTGGGAGAAGGGACAGATTAGGAATAAGTAACAATTAGGTAACAAGAAATAGACTCTGGTTTCAAGTGTTCAGTAATGAATAAAGGTTTTGGCATGTGCCTCTCTTAGGAAGAAAAGTATTAAAAGAGGCTATAGCAACTCTTACTACTGTTAGTGAATATCATTAAAATGTTAATATAATAAAGGGTGTCTGTTCTTGTTCCTACTGGCAAAAAACACTTTCTAGTTATTATTCATAATCTATAGAAATTTGATCAAGAATCCTGCTGGTGGCCAACCCTTTTCATGTCTTTCAAAAACCTCATGACTTATTATACAACAAGTTGACAATGCACTGTAGAATTGTATGCCTGAAACCTATGTAATCCTTGCTAACAGATGTTACCCCAATAAGTCTAACAATAAAAATGAATTAAAAAAAACCCTCATGATATGGTTTTGTTCTAATCTTAATTATTTATTTGTGAACATAGACAAATTGACTGCACAAATATTCATCAAGTACAAATGTAAAATAAATTCTAAAACATTTCACAATATATTAAATATTCTAAGCATAATGGCATCCTTAGAGCACTTTGTCATTCAAACACAACATATAAAGAGGTGAGGGAAGCTATTTAGTATCTCTTTCAACTAGTATTCCACTTTCAGTATTAGAAAAGTGTATTTACAATGAGTGACTTACAAGTAGTAAGGGCAACTGAAGGCCAAAGTAGCTCTTCTAAAACAAAGCTCACATTCAATACTTCCCAATATCCTGATAAATCAAGGAGGTCAGCACATCTGAATTCACTCCTATCTAGTATGAACAACTCTTACTATGAGTAACTCTTTAGGCAACTGAAGAAGGTCAGTGTATTTCAAAGAGGGATAGCAAAGCTCATCAGACCAAGCAGTCCTAAATGGTATTTTAAAATAAGATTTTTAGAGGGTTCCTTGGTAGTTTAGTGGCTAGGCTTCAGCGCTCTCAACACTGCAGCCTGGGTTCGATTCCCAGCCAGGGAACTACCCCCCCCCCCATAAGATTTTTTATTAAAAATATAGCTAACATTCAATATTATACAATTTTCAGGGATACAACATAGTTATGGCAACATGTATATACCTATAGAAGTGATCACCATGATAAGTTCAACAACCATCTGACACTGTACCATACTATCACAACATTGTTTATTATAATCCGTGTGCTGTACATTACATCCCAATGACTTACTTGGTTTTTTTAAATTTGTTTTATACCTGGAAATTTGGACTTCTTATTCCCCTTCACCTTTCCCCCCTTTAAGAATTTTTCAATTACAACTGACATTCAATATTATTTGACATTAATTTCAGGTTTAGAGCATAGTGATTAGATGTTTATATAATTTAAGAAGTGATCTCCCTGACTGGTCTAGTACCCACCTGGCATTATTTATAGTTACTGGCTATATCTATGCTTTATTTTACACCCCCATGAGTACTTTGTAACTACCAATTTATAATTATTCCCTTTACTTTTTTCACTATGCTTCTTAACACCCTCCCATCTATCATCCCAACCAATCTAGTACCCATCTGACACCATACATAGTTACTACAATATTGTTGGTTATATTTTTTGTGCTATAACCCACATCCCCATACTACTTTGTGAAAACCAATTTGAACTTCTTAATCTCTTCCCCCTTTGCACCCCCACCCCAATCTTGAAACCATCAGAATGTTTTCTGTATCTATGAGTTTGTTTCCCTTTTGTTAATTTTGTTCTTTAGATTTCACAAATAAATGAAATCACATTGCATCTATCTTTCTCTGACACTCCACTCAGCACAATACCCTCTAGGTCCATCCATGCTCCTGCAGATGGCAAGAACCCATTCCTTTCTATGGTTGAGCAATATTCCATTGTATGTACATACCACCTCCTCTTTATCTATGCATCCATTAAGAGACACCCAGGCAGCCTCCACATCTTGCCCATTATAAACAGTGCTGCCATTAACATATGGATGCACATATTCCCTTGAAGTAGCATTTTGGGTTTCTTTGCATAAATACCCAGAAGTGGGATTACTGGGTCCTTCTTTGTCTCTTGCTATAGCCTTTGTTTTAAAGTTTATTTTGTCCGATATAATTTCAGTTACCCCAGCTTTTTGTTCATTTGTTTGTTTGTTTTTGTTTCCATTTTCATGAAATATCTTTTTCCATCCCTTTTTCAGTCTATGCGTGTCTTTCAATCTGAAGTGAGTCTCTTGCAGGAAGCATATGTAAGGGTTTTGGTTTTCTATCCATTCAATCTTCCTATGTCTTTTGATTGAGACATTAAATCCATTTACACTTGAAGTAGTTGTTGATAGAAATGTATCCATTACTATTTTATTATTCATTATTTAGATTTTTTTCATCTTAAAAAAGTCCCTCTAATAATCCTTGTATTACTGGTTTGGTGGTGATAAACTCCTTGAGCTTTTTCTTGTTTGGGAAGCTCTTTATTTGTCCTTCAATTTTAAATTATAGCCTTGCTGGGTAGAGTAGTTTTGATTGTAAGTTCTTGCTTTTCATCATGTTGAATATTTCACACCAATCATTTCTGGTCTGCAAAGTTTCTGTTGCAAAATCAGCTGTTGTTCTTATGGGAGCTCCTCGCTACTTTTTTTTTTCTGCATTCAAGATTCTCTCTTTGTCTTTAACTTTTGGCATTTTAATTATGATGTACTGATGTGGGTCTCTTTGGCTTCATTCTGTTGGGGACTTTGCACTTCCTGGGCTTGTGAGTCTATTTCCTTTGCCAGATCAGGAAAGTTTTCAGTCATCATTTCTTCCAATGGGTTTTCAAAACCTTGGCCTCTCTCTTCTCCTTCTGGTACCCCAATGATGCAAATGTTGTGATGCTTGATGTCCCAGAGGTCTCTTAAACTATCCTCATTTTTTTTTTTTGGATTCCTTTTTCTTTTTGCAGTTCCAATTGTGTGTTTTCTCATACTTTGTCTCCCAAATCACTGATTCGATACTCTGCTTCATCTAGTGTGCTGGTGATTCCTTCTAGTGCATTCTTCATTTCAGTTATTTTATTCTTCATTTCTGACCTGTTCTTTTTTATGGTTTCTATATCACTTTTTAACACTTGCTATCTCCTTGTTTAAGTCCTCATTAAGTTCCTTGAGCATACCTATAATCATTGTTTTGAACGCTGTATCTGCTAAGTTGCTTGCCTCCATTTCATTTAGTTCTTTTTCTTCAGTTTTCTCTGATTCTTTCATTTTGGATGTATTTGTTTCCTCATTTTGGCTGCCTTTCTGTGTTTTTTTCTATGTATCAGGTAGATCTGCTATGTCTACTAAGTCATGGCGAAGTGACCTTTTGTAGTAGGTACCCTGTGGAGCCCTGGCATAGACTCTCTGATCACCTGCTCTGGATGCTCCAGGAGTGTCATTTATGTGGGCTGTGTGTCTTCTTGCAGTTTAGCTCTGATTGCTAGTGGCACATCAGTGGGAGGGATTGGCCCTCAGGCTGACTGTCTGTGGGGTTTGCCAAAACCACAGCTTATGGGCCACTGTGCAGGGCAAGGGGCGTACCCCACTGAGTGGGATTCACTCTGGTAGACTTTGGTGGCTGTTGAGACCACCCTTATTGTGTGCTTCTTGTGGGGCTAATTTGGTTGTGTTCAGCTTTGGTCTCAAGCCAACCTCCAATTATGTTGGTTTTGGAGCCTCTTGGGAGGGGCTCTAATGCAGATCCAGGTCATCCATTGCCTGTGACTAGATAGGAACTACCTGGTAAAAGCTACAAAGCAATCCATGGTTGTCCGCTGCCTGTGCTAAACCTAGAGTGGCTATGATGTGGACTGAGGATGGCTGCCACCAGTACCAGGCCTGCGGTAGCTCTGCATAAAGCCAGAACACTTTGAAGCCTGCTACCATCCACCAGCTCCCTTAAGGTTCAGCCACCGATAAAGCCTATGGCATGCTAGTTGGGTGAGGCAGGGTCTCAGGGTTCACTAGAGTGGAAAGAGCTATGGTCACCATGTTAATGTAGATTCTGGTTTGGTGGCATTGCTCAGCCTGGAGCTTCTTAACAAAAGTCTCAGAACACACTGAGGGCAGTCACCACCTGCCTTGGGCCCATGGGTTCTGATAGTTTTCCAAGAAAGAGTGCAGTGCGGGTGGGACTGGCTGCTGGCCAAGAAACTGCCTCCAGTATTGGGGAATTTGGGTAGGGCAGAGTCCCAGCGGAGTTCATGAGACCAATTCAGATCCAAATTTGGCCATGGGCATGAGAAGAGGGCTCAATACAGGAGGCTGTGGGAAACCCAGACATCTTCTTAAAGGGCTTGCACACAGACTCGCAGGAACTTACCTTGGGCTCTGGAGGAGGGACAGTGACTCAGGGGGTGTCAGAGATATAGCAGGGCAGCCTGAGGTGTGTAGCTTTGGAGCAAGGGCTGGAGGACAATAACCAATTTCCCTAAGTGAGGATCTCCTCCTGTGCAGTTGGTAGTCAGGCCCTATTTTTCCTGTGGACTGCGGATGGGTGCCACTAATATTAGGCCTGGGGTAGCTCCACATAAAGCCAGGACACATCGAGGTCTGTTGCCACCCACGTGATCCCTTAAGGTTCAGCCACTGATAAAGCCTCCTACAGTATGCAAGTTGGGTGAGGCAGGGTCATAGGGAGTCACTAGAGTGGGAAGAACTATGGTTACCAGGTTAATGTAGATTCTGGTTAGGTGGCAGTGCTGAACCTGGAGCTACATAACAAAAGTCTCAGAAGACACTGAGGCCAGTCACACCCAGATGGTTGGAATCTCCAGTTTTTCAAAGCCAGATGTTGTGGGGGCTCCTCTTCCTGGTACCAGTACTTTGGGCTGGGGAGCCTGGTGTAGGGCTAGGGTCTCTTGTTCTTCTGGGGAGGAGAACCTCCTGATTCTCAACCGCCACATGGAGTTTTGGTGCAGGATTGTTCCACATCTCCACCCCTCCTACCAATCTCGACATGGCTTCTTTTTTACATCCTTAGTTATAAAAATTTTGTTCAGTGAGACTTCAGATGGTTCACTAGAGAGCGGGTATACTGTTTATAATCCATCATCTTGTATCTCCTCTAAGTGGTATTATTTAAACCAGTAAAAAAATCTCTAAACTTTTAAGTCAGAGTATTCTCTCTTTCTTAAAATTCCTGTTTTTCTGATCATTTTTTTGCTGCCTCTTGATTATTGTGAGCCACAGATGAACCAAATTTAGGTTTCTTATATTGACTGTTTCATAGCAGTTCTCTTGGTTTAAAAAAAAAAGTTGTAAATTGCAACTCAACGAATAAATATACAAATGATTTCTCAAAAATAATGAAAATCTATGTCTATGCTTCACTGGAAACCAGGAAAATCAGTATTGCACACCCCTTTAATATGTCATTATGTTTTTTACTAGCCTTTAGTTAAATTCTAGTAACTCAGAATAGGAAATAGGCATTAATATAGGTAAACTTTTGGTTAAAGCAATGATTCTTAACATTCTGATTGTTGCAAATCATCTTTTTGCAGGAGGGTTGGTGGCAGTGAAGGTGACTAAAATCACCTTTTATTATTATCATTCTTTTAAGCCAACAAATGAAACAAAGGCACATTATCATGTTGCCTTTCTTTCTTCCTGGCACCCCCAAACACTACTGATTTAAGATTTGAAGACAATCCAGTTGTCCCTCAGATCATCAGAGAATTGGTTTCAGGATTCGTGTAGATACCAAAATCTGCAGATGCTCAAGTCCCTTATATTAATATAGATTAGCATAGTATTTGCATATAACCAATGTACATCTTCTCATTTACTATAAATCATCTCTACATTACTTACAATACTGAATACAATATAAATTCGACCTAAATAGTTGTTACAGTGTATTGTTTATGGAATAATGGCAATAGAAATAAAAATGCATGTTCATGTTTAGTAGAGACCCAACATCATAGGCTTAAATACATAATACACATCAGTTACAACATGACATTTTTTCTGAGTATTTTTGATCCGTGGTTCGTTAAATCCATAGATAAGGAACTGGCAGATATGGAGGGTCGACTATACTACATTAGGGAATGGATCACAGATTTGATATAGCACCAAAAATTATCTGGTAGATAGAGTCCTTAGGAAACAGCATATTAAAGACACTAAGGAAGCAACACTGTTCAAAAGGTCACAGATGCATAATTTGTGAATGATATGCCATACAAACAATTCTTAGAATTATTATTTAAAAATTCTAAAGGGGGTCAAATATTTGGTGATGGAAGAAGTACTGTCTCTGGATGGTAAACACACAATGCAATACACTGATGATGTATTATAGAAATGTACACTTGAGACCTATATAATATTACTAGCCAATATCACCACATTAAATTTAATAAAGATAAAATAGGGTAAGTTACAGACACAATGGCCCTTTGTTCCCCAAATATTTGTGTACATTTCCTAAGAACAAGAATATTCTTTAACATAACCATAGTACAATTATCCAAACCAGAAAGGCAACATTGATATAATATTATTATAAACCTTATTAATATTTAAACTGATTTTCTCAATATTTTACTTTATAGCTGTGTGTGTGTGTGTGTGTGTGTGTGTGTGTGTGTGTGTGTGTATTTCCTGATTCAGAGTTCAACCCAGGATCACACAAATTGTATTTAGTCGTCAGGTCCCTTTAGTCTTCTTTAATCTGGAACAGTTCCATAGTCTTTGTCTTTAAGGAGTTATTGAAGATGTTTTGTGAAATGTTCCTTAATTTTTTCTGATTGTTAAAAATTGTGGTAAAATACAACTAAAATTTACCACCTTAACCATTTTCACATGTTACATTTCAGTAGTATTATGTATATTAATGTTGTGCAAACAATCTCTGGAACTCTTTTCATCTTGCAAAATTGAAACTCTATATCCATTAAACTATTAGTCTTAATCTGAAAAGAAAAAAAAAATTTAGTCTTGTCTGGGCTATTCTAATTTCCAGTAGTGGTATATTCAGCATACTGTTAAGAATCCAAGGGCTAAATCAGCATTTCTCCAAGTTTTTGGTCTCAGTACTTGTATATTCCTTAAAGTCATGAGTATGCCAAAAATTTTTGTTTTTGTAGATTATTTCTACTCATATTAAGAATATTAGAAACTAATACTGAGGAATTTTTACACTTGATCTTAGACAAAAGGTCGAGAACTGATGAGGAGGAAATTTTAAACTATGTATTCATTAATTTTAAAAAAGTCACAAACACATGATAATGTAATTAATATGTTTTAATAAAAATAACTATATTTTCCCGCAAAATGTATTGTAACAAGAAGGGTGGCATTGTCATCTGTGCGAACATCTTTAATGTGAGACTTTAAATCATCTCTAGACTTCTTATAGTACCTAATATCTGGTTCTGCATTAGATTTACTGGATTCTGTTCTTCTGATTGAAATATACAAAGAAAATCTGTACTCACACAGATATGTAATTAGAAAAAATGAGGGGTGTTTTATATAATATCATTTTCAAAAAATTGTAGATATTATTTTTGACACTATACCAAAACTCAACAAGTGGTAGTTTCTTAAACATTACGTGTGAGGTAGAATTTGAAACCATACTAATGAACTCCATACTCTGTTAAATGAAATCCGTTGATCTATCTTGTATGTTATATGGTCCCTTTATCTATGTATGATTTTGTAATATCACACATTGGTCATTTGGAAAGTACTGGTTCACAGAGTTATGCAGATCTCACAAATGGTGACTTATTTCAAGATAATACAATATAAGAAAAATATTTATTTTGTATCATCATCAATCTCATTGGAAAAGTCTAAGTATTACGCAGTTGTCACGCTCCCATGGTGGATAAGTTTTCTAAAGTTCTAATTTTTGCTTGAACACTTAAGTTTTATCATTAGCAACAAATAATGCCATTTGTTTTCCTTGAAATGACAGGCTCATTAATTTATTTTTGAGAAAAGGTCTTCCAAATATCAAATCTGATAACCACTGTTTGTCAGTAGTTTTCTTTCAAGTTGAAAAGTTGTTCGAAGAAAGCAGCTTGTTCAGCTCACAAGTCAGTCATACAAGTGCTTTTCCTTCAGTTGACCATCATACTTTGATCTGATCCAGAAGTGCTTTATGCCTACTTCCCATTTCATCATACAGTAGACTGACCAGAGGTACCATTTTAAACAGGGTACAAAACAACAGTACTGTCCCATTTCAAACAGTAATTATGGTCAGCCTCGTCTCACTGGGCTGAATTCGAGGTGTGAGTAGACTGACTATACATACCATTTGAAACAGAACAGTACCATTATTTTCTGGACCATTTAAGATGGTACCTCTGGGAGTTCCCTGGTGGTGTAGTGGCTTAAGGCTTCGGCGCTGGTGCTGACAGCGCTGCGGCCTGGGTTCGATTCCCAGTCAGGGAGCTACCCACATACCAAAAAGCAAAAATAAAAAAAAATAAAATAAAATAAGATAAAATGGTACCTCTGGCCAGCCTATCATACAGGATATACAAAAAAATTGTGTATGACAGGGTAGGATAAATAACAGGATAATACAATTAATTATTCTTACTGATTTATCAAGGACATTCTTAAGTGAAACTGACATTTTCTTTTCAGTGTAAATGAATGGAGGTATAGTATACAGTACAGTTTGGTGCCTCTGCCTTAATTTATGCTAAGGTGCCAGCAATTTTTCCAATCACTGCTTTTACACACTATGTGTAAGCATCAAAACAGCGAATATGGCAAATAATGTCTAAGTATTATATTCTGAAAACAGTTTTGACCTCATGAATCCCTGAGTCTCAGGAACAAGCGATCCCAGGTCATATTTTGAAAACTGTTGGGATAGATTAATAATCCCCAAACTTTAATATGCATAAAAATAACATGGAAAACTTGTTAAAGCACTAAATTCCCAGGACTCCATTCCCTGATTCAGTATGGCTGGGGTTGGGGCTAGGGAATTTGCAGTTGAACTGTTATGTGGGTTCTTTGGCTGCATGCTATCTGTGGCTTATACTTTTAGAAATACTAATGGACTGGAGTCTGATTATAGTTTGACTGATGTTATTGTCAAGGAGCTCTAAGACAGTGGTTCAGACAGTCATTCTAACCACATCAATGCCAATCCTTTATCCCACAGAGAAAATCTCTACCAATCGAATTATTTTGTTTTAATCCCTAAGTGCTTCACATACAGAAGTTTTTAAATTAGCCACATCAGAAACGGGCCCATTGCTTACCTATTATAATACAAGGACTGTCCATAAAGTATCCAGCCATGTAATATAAAAAAACTAGAGGCATTTATTGCTGATTTTTTTCTAGACAGCCTTCATAGATCTTCACTGTCACCAGGGCCTCTCATCTAAATCACCATAACTACCTCCTAACTAGTCTCCCAAGACACCAGTCTTAGCCTTCCAATTCATTCTCACAGCTACTAGATAAGTTTTTCTAAAAGGGAAAATGGTCATATTATTCTTCTGCTAAAGGCCCCTTAAAGAGCTCCATTTTACCTACAGAATAAAGTTCAACTTCTTTTTTATAAGAGCTGGTCCATCTGGGTTAGACATTCAGCTTTTACACTGTCTAGTGCAGACATCCGCTGAGGTTATTTGATTTTCTTGAGTTTTACTAAACGATTAACTCCTTCAGGTTAGGGACTGAGTCTTTCATTACTGTATCTACAGAAGCCCAGTGGAATGCCTGGCACATGTTAAATAAATGTTTGATAAATTCCATTTTAAGTATGCTATATTTAGTGATACTTTGAATCTTGATTCAATCCAAAAACAAATTTATCCTTAAAGAGAACTGTGGTGAACACAGTCTAAGTGCACCTTCTTCCTACATTCAAAGATGGCATATCTTGACAGGACCTCTCTGCATACAGCAAGGATGTATCATACGAGTATATACACAGATAAAAAGTTAAACACTAATCCTACTCTACAAACCTTGAGTTTAGTGTGATGTATACCACCACAGTGTTGATTCCATTAAAATTACCATGCTGTCAGAGCAGCACTAATGGTGGCAATAATCATTCTCCAAATGGGGCTTGACTATACCTCAGTTTCACACTTACATTCAGGAGCTAGGACAGATGTCACATTAGCCCCAAGCTCAAGTTAGAACTCAGTCATTTCAATAGGAGATTGGTGGTTTGGGCACTTAAGAGGACGTTCAGAAGACATAAAAGTCTTAAAGCAGTTGGAACAGGTCGGGTGTCCACACAACCTTAAACTTGTGCTGATATTGAGGAAAAGAAAATAATAAGATATGCTATTGCAAGGCCATGCAGAAATTGTAGAATGTATGTTATTTAATTAATCAGGTATCCTGTAATTGTATTAAAATTTTTATGCTAAAGTTTTCTATTATCACAGTGTTTATTTGGAACGGTAAGTTTTATACCAACCAAATTCAACATTTGTTGTTGCTATTTATTAATGTTTTCTGGAGGAATGCTAATCAGTTCACTCTACAGCATCAGTGTATTCAATCCTTTGGGATAATAAATTGTGCAATATCCAGAGCTGTTCAGAAGCTGATAAGGATATTTGATAGTGCAAGGTGAAGCAACCACTAACTAACAATATATACACAGCAGCTTAAAAACAGAAAGATATCTTTTGGGCAGTATAAAAGGATAAACAGGAGATTTAGGGGTCTCAGAGAAATAAAATATACAAAAGGACATCAGGAATTATGGTGTAAAAATAAAAAAATAACATTAATAAAAGATATGGTGATCTTTTATCCCTGTATAAATTGGTTCTGCAATGTGAGACCTTGGGAAGGAGAATTCTACTGAATAAATGGTAGCTGTATCCAGAGAGAAAAATATGAGCATAAAACCAAGCCATAGCCTAGACTTAAAACAAAATTGGACATGACTGCCACCATTTGCCACTTTGCCCTCCACCATTCAGACCAGGAAAAACTAGCACAGGAATATAGCGAAGAGATGGACATGTACTCTTGTACCTTGAATAACGTCAACTCTAGAGAGGGCCATCTTTGTGTACATCTAAAAGCCCTATTTAAATTGATATTTGAGTGCCGGAGTAAAATATCATTATTAGCCAAAAAATGTAATAGGCTCTGAAAATATGAGCTCCCTAAAAGAAAAGGACCATGTTGTTGTTTATTTTTAGCTACTTTCTGCTTAACTCTTCTACCACAACATCCAGCACAGTGCTGACTATAAAGTGGTGTTTGAAGTTTAATTGAAATTGGAACCTCTTTGTGTGTACATTCTCTTCAAGTATAGCTTCTAATAGAGGAATTAGGTTGGAAATTACATCAATCATTAAAATTAGAAAAAGCATTATATTGAGAGATAAGGTATTCATTTTGACCTGCCTACAAGAACCTAAGGGTACAAAAGTTACAGAAGTTCAATTAGTATTCTATGAAATATCCCAGTTATTAAAAAAGAGAATTTGGTATGCCTCTGCAGAAATTTTGGTCTCATTTAGTATAAAAAAGTTCCAAAGGACTATCTACTCACTGAAAATATTAAATTTCCTTTTGTACCTCGGCCCTAATACCCATGTATTAATTATAAAAGCAAACACAAGTCTGTCTGCCTTGTGTTTTTATCCTTTCATAATAAGTTGTTTTTGAAAATAAATAAGGAGAATAAACCTAGCTCATAGCACTATATTCTGAAGTTACATGAACTTAATGTAAAAAGTACCATATTAATACAAAGAAATATAAATAAAATGTTTATCACCACAGATGAAAACATTCTGTTTTTTTCCATGGTGAGATAACTGGTTTAGTTAGTCTTTCACATTGATGAAACTTTGATACAGTTAAAATATGAGACCTGTATAATAAATTGTTAGAAAGATTGAGAGAGAGAGACAAGTTATCGAGTGCATGACAATCAGTATTTTCCAAATTATATTTTGGATGTTAAGCATTTTGAGAGAAAAGGGTTCTATAGATACATAAGTTTAGAAAATAATGCACTGAATGAAGTTAAACAGTTTCTTCAGCATATCAGAGGCTCTGAGAATCCCTGCAGTGATAGGTATTGCCAATCTCCAAGACAAGGCTTTAGATGAGGGTGAGGTGGTGGTTAAGCTATATTCTAATGAACCAGACTGTGTATTAAGTGCCTTTATGTATTATTCAATTTATCCCTCACAATAATCCTATGAGGTAAGTACATTTATCATCCCTCATTCTACAGATTAAAAAAACAAAACAAAACAAAACAAAACTGAGTTATAAAGAGGTTAAGGTCACATGATAGGTTGGGATTTAAGTCAACCTATCTGATTGCTAAGTCTCTCTTCACCACTGTGCTATCAAAAGGTCCATAGAAATTTCCATTCTTAGAGCTTATCATCTTGATTTTAAGGTCTTGCTGCTGATTGAAACAGAAATACATAGTGGAGAAAGAGGACAAGATAGTTGTTTCAGTTTCTTGATTATGTGATTTCTCTCTGCATTTCTCAGAAACTGCCCAGAAAAATAACTATTCGAATGTTACAGTTTTTTTTTCTGCTTCTGCATATAAAACAATTGCATATTTGGTAGTGAACAGCTGTAATAACCTAAGGAGAAATATTATGTTTAATAATAAAATTGTTAGCAAAAGTTTCAAGAGAACTAACATTTACTAAACACCCACTATGTGCCAAACACTTTATTTACAACATCATAGGAAATAGGCATTATTATTCCCCCTTTTATGAACAAGATAAATGAAGTGTAGGTTTACAACTTGCCCAATATCACATTTTTATTAATTGGTAGGGATGCAATTGAAGCCAAACAGTCTGATTCAAGGACACTCATCATTCCACTGTAATACACTATCTCCCAAATTTAAATGGAAAACATTCATCTTTGGTGCAATAGATTGAAATAAAAATAGAACAGTCATGTAGCTTTCCTTATCATCAAAGGATAATCTGGTAGCCTTTAATTGCATTACTCAAGGTAAATCAATTTCCTTGTTTTTTTTTCCAGTTCCACCAAAAGGCATCAGCCAGACACAAGCAAGCAAAAAGGTTGGGGGTGGGGCTGGGGGCTAAGGGAAGAGAAATGACAGCTGCTTTTGCACTGGCCAGTTTCAGTCTCTCTTACACATTCTGTAATCTTGACAAAATGAAATAACAGTGGTGGAAAACAAGAATTAGAAACACCTTACAACTCAAAAGTATTTCAGAACTGTTAAATATAGCCTGTTAATAAAGCTATAAATGAGAGCCTCAACTCAATATAACCATACTTTTCTAGCCTTTGTCTAAATTACTGTTGAAATCTTCTATTGAAAAAAGATGTTGTACTGACTTGGAAATCTATTAATGGGAACTAAGCCACAAGTGAAAGTTACGTTCTTAAAACATTTAGGAACACTACAAGTGCTATTAAAATAAGCCAACTTCTCAGATTATCACAGGTTAGGAAAACAAAATGCAGAGTCCTTAAGGTGAAATGCATGGAAAAGTTGAGAGAGAACTCTGATCAACATTACAAAGAAACTGAGTAAGTACAGAAAATTCTCTAAACCGGCATGATTAGGAAGAATATACAGTTTACCTGCTCCCTCTTCACACATAGTAAAACTTCTGTGTATAAATTTTCACTGCAAAACCTTAACTACACTTGTTCCTCTGTATCTGCAGGAGATATGTTTTAAGACATCTCTTATATAAAAAATGGGTATGCTCAAGTCCCTTATGGCATAGAAGAATGAATGTAGTTCATGCTTAGCTCAGCATCTGCAGATTCCCAACTGTGGATCCAAAATACTGATTTTGATCCATGTTTGGTTGAATCTGTGAATGCCAATCCCAGCGATATGGAGGGCCCACTGCATATTTATTGAAAATAATCCATGTACAAGTATAAGTGGACCTGAGAGCTCGAACCCATGTTGTTTAAGAGTCAACTGTAATAAACTCTATTTCATGGGGCTATCATTATGAATAATAACCACTAATGGGTTGTGTTTCAAAAATTCAATTTTAAGTCAGTTGTTTAGAATTAGAGACAGCCTATTTCCTCATAGCAATGGTGCTAAACAGTATCTGGGTTCCCAAATGAGTCTGCAGATTAAATGCTTTAAGGGCTAAAAACTGCAAAGCAAATATAAATTATTATTTTACCAATATTTGTAATAAAAATTTTCAAAAAACAATATCACTGAAATACCTAAAGCATAACAAAAGCATTTAAAATTTATCTTAAATACTGGGACATAAGAAAAATGCATGTTTAATCAGGAGGATTACATGATTAATAGGAAATTTTTGCGGAGATTGTGGGAATGAGTTATGTACATGTTCAAGGTCTTAGAAGTTGAGAGCACTGGTTTGTTATAAGGCTTAATTTCACTTCAAAAGAAGTGGAACCTAGAAGGAAGCTCATAATCTGTGAAAAGGAAGAAGGGGCTCCAAGAAGAGGGGTGTGTGGTGTGTGTGTGTGTGTGTGTGTGTGTGTGTGTGTGTGTGTGAGAGAGAGAGATTATATAAGGTTGAATTAATCAATATTTGAAAGGTAGAGGAAGGGGCTACAAAAGTAGGACACAAAATGTGTCCTAAGAGGAAAAGAAGTGATACAGAAGCTACTCTTGAATTTGACAGTTTCTTATATAAACCAACAACTAGTGGAGTGCTGTATAGCTGAATATTATTTCAAGGAAAATGGTAATTTTAAAAATAAGTAATTCAATTTAAAGATGTCTGAAATGCAATTTTGATTGAGCTTGTACATTCTGCACATCGTTAATAAAGTGTAAAATAAGAACACCATGATTGCCCTCTGTCTTTATTCTGAAATTTTGCCCTGTTTTCTAGAATGACAAAAACTACTGTCATTAGATGAATCCATTATGTCATGGGTGAAAACTACCAGTATATTGGATTGCTCATACTAAGCTGTTAAACTCAGCACTAATCTAAAAAGTATTGAGAAGAACAGATACTTAAGGGGGCTAGTGAAGGAAAGAAAACATCTCATGGGAAAGAAACAGAATTACTAAGAAAGTGTGGGGGTTGTGTGTGTATGTATGTAAGGGGGGAAAGAAAAATATAAATAGTGATACAAAGGGTAAAAAGAAGAGAAATGTTTCCTATTCAAATAGGAAAAGTCAGTTCTTCAGTGTTCAAAGCTCATTTTATATATTAAGAAACTAGTGTTAATAAGAAAGGGCAATGCTAACAATCATAGGGGTTAGATATATTCAAAAGGACAAAGCAATTCTTTAAATTCTCATCATAATCTGTAAATCATTTCTGTTATTAGATGTGCTTTCTTCCTAGTGTTGCTATAGTCACATTATTAATGCTTTCTTTAGGATTTATCAACACTATAAGAATATTTTGGTTTATTTAATAACTGCTTTTTTTCTGATTATAAGTATAAAGGATATTCATTACAGAAAATTCAGAAAATACAGAAAAAAATAATAATGAAGAGAAAAATCATCACCCATAATTCCACAAACAAGAAATAATCAAGATTAACATTTTGGTGTATTTTCTTTTTAAAAGCTAAGACTTTTTAGTTGCAGGCTGCATTTAACTTCACTACTCCAACATTTTACCTGAAATGATAATGATTAATATCTTGAGACAAACAAATACACACACATCAAGTGAGTTCTATTACCATCGTCTTTCAAAAAAAGGTCAAAATAAATAGGATTGAATTGGGTTTTGGAAATCACTGATTTATATCTAACTTGAGCATTTGAGCCTTAAAACCAAATAAATCACAACTAGGTTCTGAACCTAACAGCCTCCTCCATCAAGTAAGGCATGAAACACCAAACTTTCTTTTTCAAAGAAATCAATATTGTAACAAGCCTATGGGTAAATTAAAGCAGTAACTATATGCCACAACATATAGAAAGACATATCTACTGACAAAAGAGAAAAAGACAGAACAGGACATGGAATAATAACAAAGAGCCCTTGTGCTCTGCTTTGCCCATAGAGCTCCAAAGTGGGTGTAAACATCAAAATCTGGCAACTCTGACTGGCTTAGTAACTGCCTCAAAAACTGCATGTATTCTATGCTTGGAAATAACTCCCTACACTATGTAGCTGAGGATTGCCACAGTTAACTAGCTCCAATGCAGTGAAGGAGACTGTTTCTGTAGGTGACTAGGCCCCTACCACACGCTGCAAGATGTCATTCCCTCAATAGACAAAGTTGAAAATTATGCTGCTTCAAAAATTCTTCGTCTTGGGGTGTGAGGTAGTCTTCTGGGGTTCTGGTACTACTCTCTTTCTTGATCTATGTGCTGGTTACACAGGTGTGTTCACTTTGTGAAAATTCACTGAGCTATACACTAATGATTTCTGTACCTTTTTGGTATGCATTTATGTTTCAATTAAATTTACATATACCAAAATTATTTATCCCTAAGCAATATCTTCTGTGGTATCCTATCAAGCAAATTTTGGGGAAAACCTCAACAATAGTTTACAGTTCAGTGGCTATCAGGAAAAAGAAAAGTCACTGCAGCCAATGAAGTACTACTTAACCAAGCACCAAGGAAACGGGGGTGCAAATTTCATTTGTGACAAAGATACCACCAATAGGAATTTTATGGGAGCAAAGGAACTAAAGCACAAATGGTGATCAAACCTTTCAAAAGACCAAGGCCACAATTGGCAATGCATATGGGTTAGACCCAATTACATTTATGGCTAGTTAGTGTATTTTTATGTAAAGCTCTGTGGAGCATATTTATTTTTTAAATGTTCTAATTCACACCTCTCCCCATCACAATTTATGCACTTCCTTTCTGCTCCTTAATGAAAGGGAAGTCAGTCCCATCCCCCAGTCAAAGACCATCATCTTCAACTTAGAAGAGAATCCTCTTTCTACAGGGTCTGACAGAAGTAATGCCCCCCTTTTTTTTATGAGATAGTGATCTATACCAAGTCTTTTACTACAAAATCATCAGCATGTATGCCTATGATTTTGTAATAAAATCCTAACTCAAGTCTGGGTATTACTTCTACTGGACGCTGTATTTTCAATTACTTGGGGATGCTTACAATAACAAGCAGGTTACAAAATGGTATATACAGTATATAATTTTTTAAATAATATATATACAGAACAAAAGAAGAAAATGACAACGAAAACATCCCCCAATGCTAAAATGGTTATATTTATGCATCTTTATGTTTTCCTTTAAATTGTATGCATTTTTCTCTTTACTACATTAATACTCAAAGAAATAATCATTATGATGAAAATATGATATGGGACTATACCTATACAAGGAAGAAGAGATAATAAGGAATATTAATGGGGCTATCTCTGTAGAATTATGCAGGTTTTTTTTAGTTTTGTACTTTTTTGCATTTTTCTAAATTTACTATAAGAAGTATAATTAATTTTATAATCATGAAAATAACTTTCAAAATGTCCGGTACTTTCCTCTATCTCCTCCATTTATGCCTGGGAACGGAGATTAAATATAGCATTCTGTATGAGATAACACACATCTTCCAGGGGCTAGAGGGTGAAATCTATTTATGTACTTAGAAAAACAATTTGCTGATCAAGCTATATTTTTTATAGGCTTTTATGTTATATAATTCCACATTCGCCAACATGGTCAAGGGAGGAATTTTAATTAAAGACATAAATTGAATGCTGGTATAAATAAAGTTTTTAAAACATAACAAAATAGATTGAGAAAAGTTCAATGTAAAAACTCATTGTCACTATTTCTTTGTTATCTATATCATTTTGCCATTAAAATCCCATAAACTGGCCCATGACGGTGATCACCATAAAAATTAGGAAGCTTGCAATCTTGGAGTATTTGTACACTCTTATTCTCCTGCTTTAGCCTAATTATTTTGTATATTCAGGTGAGTAACACAGTACCTAGCACACAGTAGACTCTTGATAAACATTCAATGAATTGAATTTCCATCCTCTTCAATTAGGTGATTTTCTAATAACTCTTAAGACCCCCTGGCATTCTTGGGTTTTTAAGGCAACTCAACAAGCATTTCCAGAGCACATACAGTACAAACGTTCCTATGGGGAATATGAAAATTAATACAGCATTAAAATAATTATGATCCAGTAAGGAGGTAAAACATAAAAATTACTACCAACAATATGCAGAAAGTACTATAAAAGATGAAGTGCTAAGGGATCAAAGAAAAGAGATTATTTTGTTTTTGGTGTGGGCTGTGGTGGGGAGAAGAAAAGAAGAAACTGAAAAATACATCAAAGGTAAGGAGGCATTTGTGTTGGGTTTTAAAAGATGAGTAAGTTTTGACCAGTAGAGGGAAGACAAGGGTATGTAGGCAAAAGCAGAAATACAAGCAAATTAATGATAATAGGGAAGGATAGAGAACATTTAGGGACCAACATGAGAGAAGAGGTAATATAAAGCTCCAAAAGTCGGTTGGGTCTAGATTATAAATTTTGTAAGCCATGCTGGGAAATACAGTAATGAGCTTTTGAGCAAGACTGGGGTACCGAAAATAATGTATACACATTTTAGGAGATGTTATCTATGTATTATATAAATACTGATGGTAACCACTTTGAGCACCTCTTGTAATTGCAGAAGTCAAATGCGACTTAACTCATCTTTTGTTATGGGTATATATTGAACATTACCATTTTAATACAGTTCTTTTCTTTCTTAAAATATTTTTACCTTTCTTTTGCACCCTCTGTGTGTCTGTGATGAGAGAACTGTGTTCCAGTGGCAATGTGGAAGAACTGGAGGGAAGTAATGACTGGAAGCTGGGAGACAAACTAGGAGGCTAAGCATTTGTTCCCATGGTAGAAATAGAAAGTGAAAGTTGTGTAATAAAAGTTGCAAAAGAGAAGGGGACATAGTGAGAAGATTCAGTTATAGAATCAACTGGATGTGGCAGTTAGTTATTGGAGGGGGCGTGTTGGGAGCCTACGTTGGAATGCAAGGAAGAAGTGTTAGATGAATTAATTAATAAAATAATATAAATGAAACAAAAGAGAGGCAACAGAAGCAAGAGACTACTTTGGAGAGGATTTGAAAGGTATGGTCAACAGTGTCAAATACAGTACTGCAGAGATATCCAAAGGATGTATCTAGAATCAGATTACTTTGGTAAATCATGGCTACCCATTCTCTTCTTATCCTCTTTTCAAGCTCTCACTCTACTATAAAAAAGATTTTTTTGAAAGCCAACATCCTAAGGGGAAAAAAAGACTAAAACCTAAATGTCAAGTGGTTGAGAGGAGATTGGGTGGTGTTCATAAATTAGTATAAAATATTATCTCAAAGTCCTTTGTGAGTGGAAAGAAGATGGGTAGGAGATTGAAGGAGAAACAGTTATTTGAAAAAACAATTACAAACACAAGTGAGTCAAATGATTATTTTCTTATAAGGAATTCAGTCTACTCACCCTATTCCCTAAGAGTTAAATATAGAATTTCAGGTAATGTGAACGTTGAAGTACTCTAGGCTATTCATTTTCAAATTGTGTACTACAAACATAAGATTCAATTTTCACTTTCTAAAATAAATTTAGCTAGCTTTTTATAGGCCAGGCACTTTCTTAAACATTTAATCCCAGCAACATTATAAGGAAAGTTTATTATTATGCCCATCTCACATAGGAAAAAACTGAGACTTACAGAAGTATAATAACTGGTGTAAGATTTTAAAAACAGTAAGTGACAGAGCCTAACCTTTTGATATGCTCTACTGTCTTTCAATAAGGTATAGAAGCAACTGTTTTCTATATCAAACTGTAGCCTGTTGGAGACCACTTAATCATCAACTACTTGTTCATTCACTTTCTTACATTCTCCAGAAATAATGCTTCCCTTGCCTTGCCTTTGGATGTGTTTCAAGTTCTTATAAATGTGTCATGGATTACAAAGGCTGTGGCTTTATGCAGGTCTTTCAATAAATTCATGTCTGCACATGTTGGCTCAAGGAAAATTGTATAAGCAAATACCTACATCACTTGAACCAGTGGGCTGTGCTCAATTAGACAGCATGCATGCCTCAGTCCCTTTTGTATGGTGAAAAAGAACATTTAGGTACGCAAGAACAAAAACATGTGTACCTTGTCTTATTGTGACAATTCTACTTTTAGATGACAATGCTTACTCTAAGTTTTGGCTGCTTCTTGTCTGATTTTCATAGTTAAGACATATGAATAGTGATTAAACTTTGAAGCCAAAATGTTCTCTTAATTTTCTTCCAGGTTTCTGGATCAAATTTGACTGAAACATATCCAGAGACTGCAACATAAGCTGTTAATAAACACCCGGCATTTACAATTATTTATCTGTGTGAATCAGGACTTCTGGGTACTTTGCAACCAAAATAATACTATAAAGAAGTAAATTGCATGGGTTAATACAAGGCTACAACTAATTTTTGTGAAATGTTGATATACATAAAAACAGCCTCATTTCTTTAATGGATTGCTATTATATAGTGCAGTTTCTTTCTCATAAAAGTTTTAAAGCAACGGTACTAAACCAGTTCTAAACCAGAACAAAATCAGTTAGTTCTGTTGACTTGGAACAAACTGGTCTTCATGGTCACAGGACTGTAATAAGTGAGATTGTGGATGCTCAGCAGAAACTCGAACAAACGACAAACAATTCAAGCACAGGTCCCTGTGAGAGTGGGTAAAGAGAGATTTTGTAAACAAAGAAGACAGCACTAGATTTTCCACATTTGGTGGCCCTTGTGTAATTCGTAGGAATATATACTAAGTTAATCAACACTTAAACCTCATTTCTCCCTCTCTGCCACGAACATCCAAGATTAAATCTTTTTTGACCAGAGATTACAATGATCCCTAGGAATGAGCAAAGCAAACAACACAGCATTTTGCAAGCAAATATTCAACAATACACGTGAATGAAATGCAAAGTCATTTTCTCCCAGTGTTGAAAAGTAGTTTCTCCAGGAATTCAAGGGAGAAATGTGATTGCATCCCTCAAATAACTAGCTAGCTCTTTAAGCTAGTTTAATAGTAAACTTTGCTGTAGTCATCATCTCAGATAAAATACATTATTAAAGTATCAAAACATCTTTCTGAATGCAGTTTAAGTGATCAATACTTAGGGCTTCATTTCTATATAGTATTCTGAAGTAAAACAGCCACAATTACATTACCAGTGTATTCATGTCTTCATAATGACAGTTACATAATCATATATTAGTATTTTGCATATTTGTAGCATCAACCTATTATTGTAACTAACTTTAATTGAATGTTTATTATCTGCTAGGTAGTTTACATATGTTATCTTTAATAATCACAGCAATGTAAGTATTACCCCCATTTTACAGATGGGGAAAGTGAGGCTCAGTCAATAATCAGATCAAGGACACAAAGCTGTTGTTGTGTGGTAAATTCAGAATTTAATTCCCATTCTTGACTATAATGCCTATGCTTTTCCTAGCATACCATATTGTCTCTCAATAAAGTATAAGTAACGTGTATGTAGAGTCTCTGGCACTCTACATACTAATAAGTAAGTGTATGTATAGTATGAGCTCAACAAAAATTAATTTTATTATCTTCTAAAATACTCATATAAATGTTAAGCTTATATCCTCAACAGAAGTAGGATGAAATCACTCTAAATAGAGACTCTCCAATTAAAGAATACTCTTCAATTCCAAATCATTCATGTAAATGAATCTTATTTGGAAGATACAAAATCAAAACACAAATTTACGTAGCTTACTGAAATGTAGGAGTTAAAACTTATTAAGTCCTTATTCTTCATATTTATTAGCCTTTAAAAAGTAGTTTCATTTTAATCAATGAATTATCAAACAAGATAGATACAGTTGCTCATTTAATGAATATAAAATCTAAGAATCACAGGATTTTGGAGCTGGAAGTGATATTAGAGTTCATCTAGTTCAGTTTTGTCTCTGCACTCAGCCAACTTGGTCTCCACCTCATATCTCTGTAATATCATTTGACTAGTGAATAGTACAAGGTCACAAAGCTGAAAGAGGCAAAAAAGAGACTAAAATCTACTGAGTTCAGTATTCTTTCCATTATGCCACCCAGCCACTCAATGCAAGTGCTTGCTATGCAGGGCTACATACACTGTTTTAAGAAAAAGAAAAACACCCCTAAGTACTTAAATAAGCAGATTCATCTTCTGCAGTGACTCTAAAAGGGCTAATCCTATCAGCTAATATTTAGTGAGAAGGATAATGTGTTAAACTCTTTACAGGCATTATTTCATTTCATTTTCAAGGCAAACCTGTGGGAGTAGTCCTTAGTTCTTTCCCGTTTGATTGATGAGGGAATCCAGACTTCAAATAGACTTCAAATAAGTTGCCCAAGGTCACAGGACTAGTAAGCAATGGAGCCAGAATTTACCCAAGGTCTCACTTGAGGCCCGCTCTCAGCGACTATGATACACTGCTATTATGTGTCTTTCCTTTTCTCCCCAAATGATTTGTGGGGGTGGCCTTAGGATCACTATACATATAGCATGGATACCCAATCTCAATTAGGGGGAAGGGTTCTTGAAGGGTAACTGCAGAGAAACTGTAACTAACCTACATCATCTCCACAAATTTAAGATCCACTTGGACTACTTTTCCAAAGTCCAGGCCTTTGCTATCCTCATGTATAAACCTCTTCTTTTTTCAATAACATGAATCGCCTCCTTTGTCACTTAATAACCATAAATCAGATTCTTCAAAGGCAAAGGAAAGCACTGATATCAAAAATCACTTGGGATGTGAGACCCCTGGGAAGATAAGAGCCCAAGAGCTAAGCAAAGTTTCCACCAAAACTGTAATGAGGTTAACAGGGCACAGTAACACAATCTTGTACCTGATACTAGGAAACATGGAGAGAAAAACAGGGAGAGCTGAGCGAAGAGTCTGCTGCAGGCCTGAGGTCGTTTAACAGGAAAAGAGTGAGGAAGGGATTTCCAGGCAGTCTTCTCCCCAGTGATCTCAAAGCAAATGCCCACCACTGATTAAGCCAATGCAAGGCACTCTTTCTGAAAACACTAGGAAAAGGCAAAGTAAAGGGCCCCAACTGTCCTTCCCGAGTTGCCCGGCTCCGCAGAGCTCCGTTTGCCGTACCCTTTTCCACCAGAGAGGCATATTCTAAAGGCTCTTCTGCCCAACCCCCCACGCAGAGTGAATCTCGGGGAGGAGAGGACCCTGCCTCACTTGCTGGGGACAGAGAGGGCACTAGTTTTCTGGATAGGAGGAGAGGACTGAGGAAAATAAGAGAAACTGGTCTTGGCAGGGGCTTGAAGGAGCGCAATTTAGTAGCTGCACTCACCCGGGTGAGACATGGGGATGACCTCATTGCGGGTCCCCGGGAAGTTAAAGATGACGGCTCCAGACGCCCCTCTCTCGTAGGCCAAATGGATCTTATCCGCGAAGGTGCAGCCCCCTCCACGCTGGATGAGAGCCAGCCAAGAGACTTGCACGGTGTTCCCCCAGTCCCCTGGGACCGTGGGCACAGTGAAATTTGTGTGCGGGTTACAGGCGTTGAGCGCCCCTGGCCCGTCGGGCGGTACCAGGACCCCAGCCACAGGCTGGAGCGGGGAGTCCTGGCCGTACACGCCCTCTTCGCTCAGCTCCCACACGGTGCGGTTCACTCCGGTGTGCGGAACTCGCCAGGACACGTTGAGGTACGCGGTCCACACGGCTTCGGCTCCCCGGGAGCCCGGGGCTTGAGGACTCAGAGACAGCAGAAAGCACCACGCCAGCAATCGTGACAAGCCGCAGCCACCGCGGCAGGAGACCCCGGCCCCGGGCGGTGGCCCCATGGCGCGCGCGCTCTGTGGTTCCCTAGGGCCCCTGGCACGTGCCCTCTTTGCTCTTGGCAGGACCCTGGCCTTGACCAGGTGCGCGCCAGGTGGGAGGGGGCGGAGAGGGATAGGAACTCGCAGCGAGCTAGGTCCGAGCCCAGAGACACGTAGAGTCGACAGAGATGTTGCTGCAGATACAGCTCTTGGCTACTCCAGTCCTGTCGTAGCCGCTGCGGCCGCTCTGGGCTCTAGGGCTTTATCACGAAGCTCCGCCCAGCCGACTGTGGGTAGAGGTGGCCGGGAGGGAGGAAAGGACACTGCGGGATCCGCCTCTTAAAAGGGTAACAGGATGGACTGGCATTAGAGTAGGATCTGAGGCTGTCTGACCAGGTGTGTCGCGTGGTTTTAGGAGAAATGGACAGGTGAAGAACTATAGAATCTGCGAACATAACAAAGCTCCCTGGTAGCATTCGAGTCCCTTTTGAATTGTAATAATACATTTTTCATCCTAACATTTGCCTAAAGGGCGTTTCAGGCTTAAGGTGCCAGAAGGTGAACGTACTTATGAAAAGCACAGGTCCGGAGGGTCTGAATTGTAGTAAAGAGAATTTGGGTAGGTGCGTGGTGCTGGGGGCAGGCCAGTTACCGAGTCTCTGGCGGGGGGAGGGGCAGGAAATGCACGTTACCTTTTTCAAAACCTTTCTACTTTCCTGCTCCGAAGAAGCGTCATACTTGTGCATTTCCTTCTTACTCTTACCTCATGTTTAAATATACTGCATCAGAGGCCCCTTCTAAAAGTAATCTTAGTCCTCAAAAAAGAATCTGTTTTCACACACCTCAAAACTAAGTCTCCTTTTTTCATCTTCCACAGACCAGGTTTATCCAAATGTCTGTGCTACCTGTGAGCTTAACTACATGATCTTTCTCTATGTCCCACTAACTAAAAGGAGCCCGACTCACCTTGGCAATTCACTCAGGGCACTATTGCATTATGATTTCTCTTTACTTTAAATGTACAATTTTTATGCACCCTGTCAGTTACTGCATTTACTAGGTGCTCAGTAAATATACATTGGATTAATACACCTGGTGAATGACAGTATTAGATATCTCTTGACTTTAGGGAAATTACTACTCTGTGCCTTAGTTTCCTCATGATCTGTAAAATGGGGATACTAATAATACCCACCTTTTAGAGTTGTCCAAATGATTAAATGAATTCATACATGTAAAGCACTTAAAACAGTGCTAAGCAGAATGTAAAAATTATATCTGTTAAATGCTTCTATTAAACAGGTTCAGGGACACAATACTTTTAAAATAATCTTAAAGTTGTCACTTTGAGGTAATAATAGAAAATGATGTTCAGAATGTTTAGCTTTAGCCACTTTTTCAGTTCAAAGAAATATAATTTACTCTATTCAGCCCAACATTTGTTAAATTATTGATCAGTCACTCCAGTCAGTTTCTGATCCAGCATTTACTTAATCAATACTATTCCCAAAGATTAAGCATGGGATAATTCTGCACTTGATATTTTTATAGCTTTAAGAGAAACCTAGTGGAAAATTAACACCATAACCAAACAGCACCTAGAATCCGAATAAATGGGCAGTTCTGTGAAACATGAACCGTAGGTATTGACAGGGACTTTAGAGGTCACGGGAGTATATGGGGCCAATAGCATGGCACTCCCAACTACTGATGATATTAATCTCCAACATAAAAAAACCTACAGGAAACTAAAAGGCGAGGCTCAGCCACCTCTATGAAATGGTACAATTCTAGAAACAGTCTGAATTTGTTAGTGAAGAGGTCCCAAAATTCAATCACTATTACTGCATGACAATCAAATATATTGCACTTTGAAGTAACAATGTATTTAAAAGAAAAGATATATTTTATAAGGTGCCTACAAAATGAAGTTTGGAGAGATTTTTGAACATTCACTCGTTCTTTTCTTAAACAAATACTTATTGCACATCCACTGTTTACCAGCCATGGGCTAAATATTAAGGTATAAAAAACAAATAAAATATTACTTCTGGTCTCAAAAAGCTCACAAATTAGCTTTGATGAAACAAATAAACTGATGATTATAGTATAGAGTGCAATAAATATATAGTGTAGGTGGTCAGATAGCGGTATGCATAGGGCAGTAGTGGGTAATAGAGAAAAGGAACTTAACCCAAACTGGGAAGTAAGGAAAAGCTTCCCAGAGGAGGTTACACCTGTGCTGAGTTTGAGAGGGTTACCCCTTCTAGGTAGAGAACAATACAAGGACAGATATTGAGGCATGAAACTGATGATGTTGGGTAACAATTAGTACAGGCTTTATAAGGCTCTATAAAAACAAAATGGTTGCATAGAACCCAGAGCACAAGAGATAAAGTTATAGAAGTCCACAGGTGTTAGTTTTTGAGCATCCTTTGGGTACAGCTGGGGAGTTTGGACTTTATCCAAAAGCCAGGAGTAGAAGCAGGGAATGTAGATAGAAGGTTATTGGCAGTGCTCCAGGGGAGAGATGAAGGTGGCCTGGACTAGACAGTAGTAGAGATAAAAGTAAGTAGATAGATTAGGAATGTACTTTGGAGGTAGAATCAATAGGACCTGTTTGGAGGATGAAAGAGAAAGAAGAGCTAGGGATTACTCTGAGGATCTTGGCTTGGAAGACTGGATGATAATTAATAAGGAGGAAAGTTTTAACAGTATAGAGCAGGTAGGAGGGAGAGATGACCAGTTAAGTTATCTTGATTTTTGAGGTACTCATTATGTAACTAGGTAGAACTCTCTGGTAGTTCAATTTTCTGATTACTGAACACCTCCTAAGTGCAAGGCACTGGAAAGGCACAGGTATACAGAGGCAAACAAAACTAAACTAAACTAAAAACAGTCCCTGTCCTCAATGAGTTCACAGTTTAGTAGGAGAGTCAGAGAGGTAAATAGATGATAATGGTACAGGGTAATAAATGTTATGACTGAGATGCTATGGCAACGTAGGTGTGGCTGAGTCTTTAAGAACAAATAGAGTTAATCAAGCAAAGAGAGTAATGATATCCAGGCACAGACAATAGTATATTATATGAGAACTTCAGGGAATTATCCAGGGAATTAACGTGCAGTAGTTAGGTATAGCTGGAATGTAAGTTGCAAATGGGGAACCAAGGGAAGTAACAGTGGTCAAGTACTCATAGGTTGTGCCAGAACATGAACAGTTTAAAAACTATGTTAAAGAGTGTGGACTTGATACACATGCACACATAAAGTAAATATGGAAAAATAAGAATTGTTGAATCCAGGTGGTAGGTACATAGGAGATCATTGAACTATTTTTCAACTTTTTTCAATATTTTAAACTTTTGTAATGATGTGTTTAAAATTGTGAATGTATATTAAAGTCTGTGGAACAAATGAATATAATCAGATCTAGGCTTAAATATAATAGATCTCTGGATTGTGTGAGGGCAAGACAGGACCCTGAGAGATTAATTCTGGAAGTCTAGCCCAATTGTGCAGATGGAGGTATCAGACTATCATAGCTTGATGACATGAACCATTAAAATCATTCCATGAACTCCCTTTTGTTACAAGTTCATCTTCACCAATCAGGCTTCTTATTATCATTTAGCTCCTAATGTAAATATGCCTACAGAGAGATAATGCACTGATTGGCAAACACCACTATCTGGTCCAGTTATACTTCTCATTATAAATTAATAAATTGGGATTCTGGCTTATATATTGGTCTCTTGTGAATTTGGTGAAGTGTGAGTTAACCCCCAGGAGCCCAGCCTCTGGTTATACTACCAATCAAATTTTAAAGCTTACAAAGATAAGAACCAGTCTGTGGATCAGGGATGTCCAAGCTTTTGGCTTCCATGGGACACATTGGAAGAATAATTGTCTTGGGCCACATATAAAATACACTAACACTGACACTATCAATAGCTGATGAGCTAAAAATGTCTCTGCATAATTTTAGTAGTTTTGTAAGAAAGTTTATAAATTTGTGTTGGGCCTCATGCAAAGCTCTCCTGGGCTGCATGCAGCCCATGAGCCGCAGGTTGGACAAGCTTGCTGTAGATCATGACTGCTCAAAGTCCTTCTACTCTGTGGATACTTGTCTGGGCAATTCTCTCTTTACTCAACCATATCCCTTTGTATCACCATGATTTCTTTTCAAACTGCAACAGGGTGTAGCTACTAGGAATGAGGTCTTGTGATGGGAAGCATGAACATCATCAGAGAGCTCGTGAGAAATAAAGAATTTTGGATTCTATCCCAGACTTCCCGAATCAGAGTCTGCATTTTAACAAGATTCCCTGGTGATTTTTGCACATATGTAAGTTTGAGAAGTCCTGAGGCAACGTAGAATATTCCTGACAGGTAACCAGCATCTAACCTCAGATTGAATACTCCCAGTGTTACTACCTCACCAAACATCACGTCCTAAGGAGTGATGTTTGGAAAGTTCTCACAAGTGTTGCTTGACTTTGTTTCAGTCTTTCCTCTTTCTCCCACCCAATTCTTCCAATTCCAGGTCCCTAGAGTTTCCTTGGTACTCCTTGGCTGTATTGCCAACACACCAGGGCCTTTGCTTAGCAGTTTCCCTGTACCAGACCTCACATTATTCTTGACCCTCAAACCAAATTTACTAACCCTAGATGTATTCCCTCAGGGTCCTTCTGTTCCTAAGGCTAATAACAGCGACTGTTCATTGAACATCCACCTTGTGTTTCACATGCATTATCTCATTGAATTCTCACAACTATCTATTATTATCCCCATTTTCAGAAGTGGAAACTGACTCAGAGAGACTAAGCAAGTTGCCTAAGATCGTATAGCTAGCAACCGAATCAGGATTCCAATGCAGTTCTGACTATAAGTATTATAAGCTGATAATGGCTCAGTATCTTCCCTCTGAACAGTGGTATTTACGTTTTAACATCGCCTTACACATAGTAAAGACAGTTCAAGTGAAATGTTTCTTGTATATATTTCAAGCACTGTGACCAGTGAGGGAGCTATATTTGGGCCGGGAACCTTTCTGAATTCCTCAAATCCTACTACAAAGGCTACACTGCCAAATATTTGTATCAGCGATACTGAACAGAAAGCTGTCCTGAGCAGTGCACTATCTAATGATGAACTAATACACAGAACAGTATCCTGTAGAAGCAACAGCAGGGTACCATTGTAGCTGATTAAGTTTCTAGTCACACTGAATTTTTGCGGAGTTGCAGAGATGGACGATAGTGAAACATCACATCTGGCTTCTTGCCATCCAATAAATGGCAAAGCACCATCTGGGATAACTAGTGTCCTGCCATCGAAGTGATGCTCTGGCTGCACATCTTGACAATATAGGTGTAGAGAATGTGTGGAGAAGGGATAGCAATAAATTTCCACTCTTGGCAGCTGCTCTATGAATAGTAAGAATAAAATGATGGTGTGCAGAGACTGAGTAGTCAAAGAAAACAAAACTAAAAGCCAAAATGTAATGCTGCAGCATACTTTCAAATACTATAACACTACTGGTAAATGCAGGTAAAACTTAGGCAGCTGAAGAGTGTACACGACCCTTAGAAAACAGCATTTTTGTAAACAGATCTTTCATGCACTCAAAAGAAAAGAGCATTTCAGACAGGGGCTTTCCAACACTAGATGTGCTATATCTGAAACTAATAACAATTTTTTCGCATTCATGACATTAATGGCTACCATTGAGAGCTTGATGTGGGCCAGATACTTTATACCTATGACATAAATATTATATGCTACATCTTACAGAAAAAGAAACTGAGGCTCAGGTTAAGTAACTTATTGAGGTCACCCAAGGTAACTGAAGGAGAGAACTAAAATTTGACCCTATGTCTTAGTACAAAATTATACTTTTCCTATTATAGCACTTCCCACTCCATACAACACTATCTTCAAAAGTAGAGGTAGGAAGGAAGCTTACCTTCATCAAGAATCTACTATGTACCAAACACTTCACATGCATTAATTGTATCAATTGATTCTTACAACAGATAATACAATTCTATTATACAATAATTCTCATTTTTCAGATGAAGAAAATTGGGTTCAGGAAGGTGAAGCATCTTGCCAAAGATCATATAGCTAGTAAGTGGCAAAAGTAGAATTCACGTGGGAATGTTTGACTCCTAATTGCATGCCATTTTCACTATGCTATATTATCTTTCCACATATGTAGTGAGGGTATTATTACAAGGTGGAAAGAATGGGAATTTTTCAGCCACATCCAACAACACATTTTAGCACACTAAGAACCCCCTTACGAAAGGGCCCTGATTCCCTGCTGAGGACCCCCAGAAATCCTAGAAGACAGAGATTATGAGAGCACGTTTAGTAAAGTGCTTCATGATCATTTATAAATTTGTACATCTTCAATTGTACACAATTGCTCACATGAGTGTATGGAGAAGAGTGCCTGAGCCTGTGTTATGTGCAGAAAGGGTGTTTTATGTTCACTGATGAAAACTGGTATAGAAAGGACTTGTATTGCTGGAAGACATGCAGAAAATTTGAGCTAAATTTTGTTGACTTGATTGCTACTGGAGGATCAGATTAGCTGTCTTGAGTTTGGGGAGATGATGGAGGGGTCCCAGGTTATGAAAGAGGAATACGAGTGAGGAAGGGCCTAAGACATGGGAGGCAGGAATGGCTTCAGGGGAAAGTTGGGCAGGGGAGGTGCTGGAGGGAACGATGGACACGAGTGGTTTTTACCCTCAACTGTGATATCAGAACAATCTACTTGAGAGAATCATCTGGTCTCATGCAGACTCCTCTCCTTCCTTTTTTGGGTTTCCAGTAAGAGGAAGATTCCAAAAAAATTAAATTTGTGTCTGCAAAAGCTTTACACATATGTTATTTAAAAAACAAAAGCAAATACTTGAGGCAACTGGGAGAGAAAAATGTTTTTAATGAATTGTGCCCTACAGATAAGACCACATATTTGAGGTTTACTTCCAATTCATTCATACTACTCAGTGCACTAGATCTACAGAACTCCCCCATTCCAGTCTGTTATTTTTAACTTTGCTGTTGACTGGTTATGTGACACCAAGTTTATCTTTCTACTTTCTCCAGTACAAAAAAGGGAAAGTAACAATGAAAAATTGTATAGATGTATTTGAACCATTTAATGATCCTTCAGATTAAAGCCTAACAAATCAAATAGTATATGTAAAATAAATATCTATGATACTGTCACTGCCTAGGACAAATGACAGAAGAGCTGTAAAAGAAAATGGGCCTGGCAGGTATTGATAGGATCAGTTGAATAAATTAGTGAGGAGTTAAGTGTTTAGAAATGTACATGAACAGTAAGTTGCTTTTCATTTTTTTTTAATCTACAGGCGGAATGGAACTCTTTCTTAACAGTAACCAAATTTGATTATTCTTAGTAAAGCTGGGGGTTCTGAAAAGCAATTTAAGAATAAATATACTTATATTGTAGTATATAATCATAATCACCTACTGAGCCCAAGGCTTGCCCCTTAGAAGCTCAAGTCTTCCTGAGTGTGGGCAAAGGCAGCCTTTGTATTCCAAGGGGCAAAGTCACAAATCCACAGCTGCCAACTATATGCATTAGGATTAGCTGCAACTGGTCAGGGCTCAAAATTGATCAATAACTTGGAGTAAACAAGTATCTGGCAATAAGTGACAAGGTGCTAGCACAGAGTTGAGACAACTGAACTTGTCTGGTTTACTACTTGTAATTCACACAGTAATTAAGTTCTATCACAACAGAATTAGGTAAGTGTTATGGTTATGTTGGTTGCAGTAAATGGGCAAGGGGCAAGTAGGCCTTCAATGAAAGGTTATTTTATGTCTACAAAAACAACTTTGGTTTGACTTCACCATAAATCATGCAGTATAAAGTACAGGAACTTTAATGAGGAAAAATACTAATGGGAACATCAAAAGGAAAAAGATGCCCAGATCCACTGAACCACAGTACTCTCTGGAATCCGTAATACCACTTTCCTTTAGCTGATAATCTTCCAATTAGCATGCAGTAAATATGTTTTTTCCTAAGTTGTCTTTTTGTAACTTTGGGTGAAGATAGCATCACTGTATGTCATGTTCTTCATAGAAAACTAGTTCAGAAGCAGAATTCGGTGATTGCTCAATATTCTGGAAGTTGTCAACTCTGGAAGCACAGACCAACACCTTTTTCCAGAGGCAGTGAGGTGGCTTAGCAATGTTTGCTTTTTGTGAAAGAGATAGAGAGGGGGGGGAGGGAGGGAGGGAGGGAGGGAGGGAGAGAGAGAGAGAGAGGGAGGGAGAGAGGAAAAGAGATGGGGGAGGGAGGGAGAGGGGAGGAGTAGTGGGAGGGATGGGGAGAGGGGAGAGAAGGGGCGAGGGAGTGAGTGAGGAGGGGAGAGAGAGAGAGAGAAAGGGAAAGAGGAAGAAATTGAAATCCTGACGCTTAGCTTGTTTGAAGAGCCTTTTCAAGTTTAGCTTCAATGATCTCATGAGTTTAATAAATGTCTTCATTTATTAAAATGTCATTTTTCTTAGGTGATGATGTTTGAGGTGTTTAGAGACCTGATGAGAGCATATGTTTGGGCCCTACGTGGTGGTTAGGGCACACCATCCTGTTGGTTTTAGGATTCTCTATCTAATTGAACTCAAAGCAGGATGAAAAGTTTTCAGCACACACATTCCTGGAAGCTATTTTTCAATTATGTTCCCCATACAGCATTTTCAGCAGAGGTTTTCAAGTTCCAAGACAACTCACTAATAGTCAATTCCTTAAAAACAATATATTTTTTTGTGGATTTATAATGCCTGTTGTTATCCAGCTTTCTTTTTAACAGAATCTTACTTCTGTCACTGCTACTGGTTAGGTAGCAGTGAACAAGCAAAGAACAAGCAGGCTTTCTGGAGAAAACATGTGCTAGACTAATCCCACATGATCACTGGCAGTCAGTACATAAATTTAGAAATAAAACTTTTTTTATTAATCTTGACCCTCTAGGCTGTATGGAATACAAAATTGTAAGTGATAAGCATTTTGAGCATAAAAGAATAATAGTTTTCTCTTATGGAGTTTCAATGATTTAAAAGAAAATTCACCCATTCTGTAATTTATTCATTAGAATAATAACTATTTTTAGCACTTGTAATGTCTACAGAGTCTTATAACAGTTGCTAGAGAAGATAAAAAGATAAATATAATAGTGCTCCTCTATTAAGTATCTCAGACTACTAGGGGTAAATTGTATCAAGACAAACTTTGTGGACCCTCTCTTTGTTTTTACCTACATACATGCAAGCTTTAATTGAAAGCATAGTCTAATCTCAATTGTCTACTAATAGAGAAGTGATATTAATGTTCTCTTAGAATACGGTATATAGCCTTCTAATTGATCTCTCTGCTTTTAATCTTTTCCCCACTCCAAATCATTCTTCATATTACTGACGTATCATACTTTCTAAAACATAGCTGTGGTTATGTCACTTCCCATTGCATATTGAATTAAATATAAATTTCTAAACTTGGAGGGCTAGGCCCTCAACTATCTAGGTCCATCTGACCACTGTTCCCTTTATGCCTCCACTGTATCTATATAGCATCTTCCATACTATGCTGCATTTATTTACTTACATACCAATCTCCTCCATCAGAGACAGAATTACTTGAGAGAGGAACTACCTACTTTTCTTCTTTGTTCCCAAGCTCTCAGCCTGTCACATTAGCAGGTTCTCAACCTGTGGGTGGCGACGCCTTTGGGAGTCGAACAACCCTGTCACAGGGGTCATCTAAGACCATCGGAAAACACAGATCAGATATTTAAATGACGATCCATAACAATAGCAAAATGACAGTTATGAAGTAGCAACGAACATAATTTTATGGGGGTCATCGCAACATGAGGAACTGTATTAAAGGGTCGTGGCATTAGAAGGGTTGTGAACCACTGCTTAGAGTATGTTTGAGAAACAAGTAAAATGGATGGCAAGAGCTGGAGGACAGGCTGGCTAGTTTGCTGGTTAGGTGGTATGAATTGTTTTCAGTGTTTTTTTTTTTTTATTGGTAGACTTATTGGGATGACATTATTTAATAAGAATTACATGGGAGTTCCCTGATGGTGTAGTGGCTTAGGGCTTCGGTGCTGGCACTGTCAGCGCTGCGGCCTGGGTTCGATTCCTAGCCAGGGAGCTACTCAAATACCAAAAAGCAAAAAAAAAAAAAAATTACATAGATTCCAGGTGTACAATTCTATAGTTCATCATTTATGGGTTATGTGTTCATCACCCAGAGTCAGTTCTCTTTCCATCACCATATATTTGACTCCCCCTCCCCCATCTCCCACCCCTCCCCCCTTACCCTCAGGTAACACTAAACTATTGACTGTGTCCATGAGTTTTTATTTCTTTGTTGCTTTCAGTTTTATATTCCACATATGAGTGAAGTCATATGGTTCTTGGTTATTTCTGGCTTATTTCATTTAGTGTGATGATCTCCAGGTCCATCCATTTTGTCGCTAATGGCAGTATTTCATCTTTTGTTATAGCTGAGTAATATTCCATCGTGTATATGTACCACAATGAGATACCACCTCACACCTGTGAGAATGGCTGTTCTCAACAAGACAAGGAATAACAAGTGCTGGAGAGGATGTGGAGGAAAAGGAACTCTGGTACACTGCTGGTGGGAGTGCAAACTGGTACAATCACTGTGCAAGACAGTGTGGAGGGTCCTCAGAAAATTGGGAATGGAGCTACCATTTGACCCAGCAATCCCCCTTCTGGGGATCTACACTCAACATTTAAAAACCTTAATCTGCAAAAACTTACCGATGTACCCCAATGTTCATCACAGCACTGTTCACAGTAGCCAAGACATGGAAAAATCAAAGTGTCCCTCAACAGCTTGTTGGATAAGAAGCTGTTTTCACTGTTTTTAAGGTATAATTTACATAGAACAAAATTCACCCTTTGTAGTGTATAGTTTATAAGTTTTAACAAAATATAGTCATGTAGCCAATACCCCAATCAAGATATAGAACAGTTTAATACCCTCCCCAATTCCCTCTTGCTGTGCCTTTATAGGCAAACCCTTCCCCCTCACTCTTAACCCCTGGCAACCTCTCATCTGTTTTCTGTTCCTATAATTTTGCCTCTTCCAGAATGTCATATAAATGGAATTATTCAGTATGTAGCTGTTTGGGTCTGACTTTTTCTACCTTAGCACAATGCATTTGAGATTCTTCCATGTTATTGTGTTGGCATGACATTTAAACAAAAGAGTGGCTAGAGAGATGAGTGCTATGAGGGGCTACAAAGTCCTGTGTGAGTATAGAGGCAGGAATGTTTGCTTTTGACTCAAGGAATTAGGGGAGGCTTCATGGAGAAAGTAACATCTGAGTGGGGCCTTGAGAGATAGGTGGGGTTTTTCTAGGTAGACACGGTGAGGGAAAATATTTCAGTAAATGATATAGCAGGAACAAAAGCTCAGAGTCAAGAAAGAGCAGAGTGGATTTGGAGAACATTATTACAGTTTGGCTAGAGCACAAGAGATGAAGTAGTGGGAGATAGAACAGCAAAGGTAGATTAGGACTTTGTTTACTTCGAGTAAAATATTTAGGAGTTTGATCTTGATTTATTATGCAGTGGGCAGCCATTGCAGGTTTTTTAATTCAAGGTCTTTTTGGAGGAGAGTAGTAATACTTTCCTGCATGTAATTCTGCTGTCCTGCCTGAGCTGAAGGACGCCGCTCTCGGTCGAGGTGGATATACAAAGGTGACTCTTGTTTGTTTTTGTTTGTTTTTTTGCTTTTTGGTATGTGGGTAGCTCCCTGACTGGGAATCGAACCCAGGCCGCAGCACTGACAGCACCCACGCTGAAGCCTTAAGCCACTACACCATCAGGGAACTCCTTACAAAGGTGACTCTTAAAACAAGGCAATGAATGGAGGGAAGTCAAATACATGGTGATGAAAGAAGAACTGACTCTGGGTGGTCAGCACATAATGCAACACATAAATGATGTCTTGAAGAATTGTATACCTAGAACCTATGTAACTTTACTGTTCAATGTCACCCCAATAAATTTAATTAAAACAAATACCAAGACTATACAATATCTGCACTACAAGTACTTGCTAGAAAATGTATTCAGGAAATGAATGAATAATACCTGCCAAAGACTCTCTTACCTCTCCATTCATTTGTATTTTCTCAATTCTTTCTGTGCTCAAGGTATCCTGTATCCTATTTTCCTAGTTCTCCACAGAAACATCTTCATTGGGCTAAGTAAAAATTAATGTTAGGGCTTCTGTCTTAACAGATAGGCAATGAACAATTCTAATTGAACAGCATTTCTTTCTTTTGTACGACCAAACTATCCAGTGATTATATTCAAATTCCTATGTAAAAACAACTCATTCCTATTTTAGATTTTTTTCTAAGAAAAAAATCAGACATTTCATGACAGACAATATACAGATGGCAAAAAAGTACATGAAAAGATGTTCAACATCATTAATCATTAGGGAAATGCAAATTAAAACCACAGTGTGATACCACTGCAAACCTAGCAGAATGCCTTCAAAAAAAAAAGAAAGATTAAAAAAGAAAAATAGACCAAATTATTGCAAGAATGTGGACAAAACTGGTTCATATATACACATACATTGTTGGTGGGAAGGTAAAATGGTACAGCAAATCTGGAAAACAGTCTGGCAGTGTCTTATAAAACTAAACATGCAATTACCATATGAGTCAGCAATTTCAGCCATGGGCATTTATCTCAGATAAACAAAAGCTGTATATGAATGTTCATAGCAGTTTCATTCATAATTGCTCCAAACTGGAAATACGTCAAAAAGGTGAATGATTGAAGAAAGTATTATACATCCATACCATTGTATAGTACTGAAAAGTAAGGAAGAATGAATTATGAACATATGCAACCACCTGGATGAGTCTCCAGAGAATTATGCTGAGTGAAAAAGCCAATCCAAAAAGGTTATATTATGTATAATTCCATTTCTTTAACAATTTTGAGATGAAAATATTATAGTCATGGAGAACAGATTAATGGTTGCTGAGAGTTAAGGAGAGAGTGTGCGGTGAAGGTGCGTATCACTAAAAAGGGTTGTGATATTGTACTATACTTATATACAGTGATTTATTTCATTGGAGAAACTGGGTGAATGTCATAAAGGATCTCTATTTCTTACAACTGCATTTGTATCTATAATTTTCTTAAAATAAAGAGTCGTTTTTTTTTTTTTAAAGAGGAGTATGTGTTGGTTGTAATATATTACTTGAATTTAACTTCAGGAAATCATTTTTGTTTGTTTTCTTGCTGAGTAATTTGGATGTTTTCTTATGACATAAAATTAAAAAAAAAAACAACACATGTTTCTAATGTCTATGTTATCAGAAAATAGAGCCCAAGCAGGGGCAGCTACTTCTGTTTCTGCTATAGTTGTTCTTAACCTATTTGGGGTCAGAGTTAACTTCTGAAAATTTGATGAAACCTATGTATAGAATAAATGAACATACACAATTTTGTGCACAATTTCAGGGAGTTTTATGGACCTCATAAAGCTTATCCAGTGACTCCATATTAATGTTCATCTACTGCTATGCTATTTAGTATGGTAGCTAATAGCCTGATGTGGCTATTTAAAAGTAAATAAAATTAAAATTCAGTTTCAGGCACATTAGCTACATTTCAAATGTCTAATGGCCACAGGTGGCTTATTATATATTGGACAGCACCAAGATAGAACTTTGTATCACTGCAGAACGCTCTCTTGGACAGAATTGCTCTAGAACATTTAGGATAAGATTTACTTTATTTATTTTTTTTGGCACTACAGAGATTGTATTATTTAAAATGTTCCTTCACATTTCAATGGTTTCTTAATTACCCATGGTATGAAACGCTTTCCTAGATTCTCCTGAAACTGCTCTGATTAAGGAAGGAGGATTTTTACATATTCTAAGATATCTTAAGATATACAAAGTTAGTTATCCAGGAAATCATTTTCTGAGAGTTTGATGCTATTTGATGGTTTTGATTTATAATCATTGCTCCCCCTATAGAAAAGAAGGATAGTCCAAGAATACCAAGATGTCATGAATGCAATTTAAAGATTTTGGAGTTGAAAAAGGATTTAATTCTAACAAAAGAAAAAATAAGAGAATTGTTATCTTGAAATATCTGTGGCTTGGTGATATATTTTATACATGGATTCATTATCATCAACCTTTCTTTATGTATTTTAAACTGCAATACTCCTGGAATTTTAATGTTCTCATCAAAGTTAGTGGTGCCATACTGAAATAAAGTAAATGAATGACTAAAGTTGCAGCATTATCACAATGCAGATGTTTATTGTATGTATGTATGTATGTATGTAAGAGGGATGTCTGGAAAAAACCCAGCCACAAATAGTTCTAATTTTCATATTACATGGCTGGGTACTTTTCGGATGACACTTGTATGTATGTATGCATGTATTTTTGCCATATCCCATTTATTTCACCCTCCTCATTTTTTTGTTTAATTATGAAAGTATAGTTGGTGTTCAATGTTATATTAGTTTCAGGTGTATAATGTAGTGATTTGATATTTATATACTTTATGGTATGATCACCCCAATAAACCTAGTAACCATCTGTCACCATGTGCAGTTATTATGGTATTATTAACTATATTTACTATTCATATTATACATCTGTGTGGCTTATTTATTTTATAATTGAACTAAAAAAACCTCTGCACAGCAAAGGAAACCATCAACAAAATGAAAAGATAACCTACTGATTGGGAGGAGATATTTGCAATGATATACATTTGATATGGGTGTGGTTAATATGTAAAATATATAAGAAATTCATACAACTCAGCATTAAAAATACTTGACAGTCCAATTAAAAAATGAGCAGAGGATCTGAATAGGCATTTCTCCAAAGAAGACAAACCCATGGCCAACAGACATGAAAAGATGCTCAACATCATTAATCATCAGGGTAATGTAAATCAAAACCATAATGAGATACCACCTCAGTTCAGGCTATTATCAAAAAGCCAACAAATAACAAGTGTTAGCAAAGATGTGGAGAAAAGGGAACTGTTGTGTACTGTTGGTGGGATGGCAAATTGGTGCAGCCATGATGGAAAACAGTATGGAGATTCCTCAAAAAATTTAAAAATAAAACTACCATTAGGCCCAGAAATTCTACTTCTGGGTATTTATCTGAAGAAAACCAAAAAACAAATTCGAAAAGATATATGTACCCTTACGTTCATTGCAGCATTATTTACAATAGCCAAGATATGGAAGCAACATAGGTGTTCACTGATACACGAACAGATAGAGAAGATTTTGGGAGTATATACACAATGGAATATTACACCACCATAAAAAGAATGAAATCTTGCCATTTGTGACAACATGATGGATGGGTGAAAATGGAGATTTACTTCATTTAAATAATCATTTCCATGTACTATTAACTTCAACACTATTTCAGCTGCATAAAGATTTCATATAGCCTATCTGTGTGCCATCAAGGACTCCAACAAAAGAACCCCCTCTTTAGATGGATTCTATCTTATCCATAAATGTTTTATTTTGTATTGGGTTTAACCAAGGGACTAATTTAAAACCCCTTTGAATTACGTAAGCTATAGATACTAAATTTTTACCATTTCAACTATTATATAATGATAGGAGAAGATGGGGCTGGCACTTGCAAATAGGAAGGATTATTTAAAGTGCATTTGATATTTTTGGAGGAGAACAGATATAGATTAATAGATATTAGGAGATAGTTGAGTTAGGCTTATCTACATAATACTAGAAAAATTGGTTAAAAGTAAAATATTCACTTGCTTTGTTGACCTAGTATGTTTTATTTACTTTAGTGTCATGTAAACATGTATGGTACTAATTGTGGCAAAGGGTTATGAAAATAGATAGGGGTAAGAGCAAGAATTTAGATGCTGTAATGGAAAATAAATAGCTGAGTTGAGTAACATTTTAGATGTGTAGGCAGAAAAAGTTGGAAAAATGTAAGGGAACTTGTGTCTTGCAATAAATAGCTTTTTGGTTCATTATAGCTTATCAAGTATTTAGTAATAGAAGATATTCATGTTTAAATTGGTAGTCATTATCCAAAGCTTTGATGATTTATCTCTTATTAGAATAATTATATTCCTAAAATGTAAACAATATCATAGCATTCCTGGCTTTTTCATTCAAATATTTTGGATTTTTGTGTGTTTATTTTTGTTTTTTGGGGGGTGATTCCCTGGCTGGGAATTGAACCCAGGCCATGGCATTGAGGGCTTCAAGGCCTAGCCACTACACCACCAGGGAACCAACTCATTCAAATATTGAAATCAACAATTTTTTTCTTTTTTGAATTGAATTTCTTTTTCCACTTAAATCTAGGTACACACCAAAATTATTATATTGAAGGTGTAGTTTTCCCAGAGTCATTGTTTATTAATCCCCTAAAAGAGTTGAGTAATACCTCAATTACAGATACTAGTAGATGGGAAGCAGTGATGTAGATAACACAAAACGGCAGATAATAAAAAGTTGGCTTTGAAATGCATTTTTCAGCATGTTTTCCACAAGCATTCCCTTCAAACCCAAAAGCAGTAACTCTGAAATAGCTTGAGTGATCAAAGAAAGTTAGCTTGAGATTTAAACACGGCCAGTGAACTGGCTGCATACAGATAATTAAATTAATGACATAACTTAGTATATTTATATTCTGTATATCGCCTTACTCCCATGAGCTTACTCCTATAACCACAAAAGAGAATGCATGGACTCACCAGTCTCACTCATTATGGGAATTTATTCACATTTTCAAGGTTCTTAGTTTAAAGTAAACAATTAAATTGACTTTTGTTTTATTCAAATCTATTTGGCTGACCTTGACGAACTATCTGGGTGTTCTGCTAATTAAAAGAGTTACCATATGGTGTCAGAAGACATTGAAAATTTTAATTCAGATGCCAATATAGCATGTTACTGTTTAAATATGCTTGAGAGAAGTACCAAGCTGTTTGGATTAGCCATGAAAATATTAAACGTATACTCTGGTGGGCCTTTGTTTTATTAGGTTGGAGCAGAAAAGTGCTGTGTCATCTTGGTTGTATAGTGGGTTGAGAAAAGGAATTCCACTGTAAGTATCACATGCAATGAATAAACCCTAAGTATGAATTCACAAGTCTTTCTGGCACAGATAAGTCTGGCTCACCTAGCTAATTTCAAAGCTAAGAGCCAAAGAAGCAAAACTCTTTTATTTGCTTAGGAACTACCCTGTGTTTTATGAAATAAGATAATCTTATTTATTATTGTCAAGTAATCGCTTCATAAATGTGTAAACCAACTAAATAATTGTATTATTATTATGTAATTATTGCATTATGATGTAAACCAACTAAATAATTCTGCCACCAGAGGATGTCTGTGAAAAGGTGTATTTTAATTCAAGGTTTTTGCAGGGTTTGTAAAGATGAATTTCCAGCTCTATGAGGGGTGTCATATGAGGCCTAACCTCATAAATCAGCACATATTCCTAGAATTTTGCTTATGGAGAAAAGTGGAATTAGTGTGAGTGTTTTCTTTTTTTGTTTGTTTGTTTTTTTGGGGGGTGGTTCCCTGGCTGGGAATCAAACCCAGGCTGTGGTGTTGAGAGTGCCTCTACACCACCAGGGAATCCCACCTTGAGTGTTTTCTTTAGCAAAAAATATTTATATATTTTTCTTGGATCAAAATATTTTTTAACATTCTGTGTGATAAAGTAACATATCCAGCTAGTATCTTCCCAAGCACTTGCTTCAATCAAATGTAGTTGTACACGGTTCAGTTGCAAAAATTGCACACATAGCCACATTTTAGTGGACCACATATTCTTGCTTATAGCTTCAGAAGAAGCAAATTATAAAACTACACAGAATCTAAGGAGACTATTTTTTCTACTCTCCCCAGCACCAACTGGCACTCAAAAACTAGAATTGGCCAGAGTATAGCTGACTATTTTCTTTATGAATTTCTCCTAAAATACTAAGATCAGCTTCTCATACCCCTGAGAGTAAAAAAGATTTTCATTTTATCAAACAGAAATTCTTCTAGGCTCATTTAAATCAATGTCTTCAATTAGATCATTCTTCTTTGAGTGTTCTAAAACACCGTCCTCAAATGCTTACACCGTTAACAAAATAAATAATAACAGATGCAAAAGTGATGCTTGGAGCACTAGAAATTTGCCTGTGGTGTGTATTAATCTTTACTGTTTTCATTTTGTTGTGGATGTTAGTGGAATGTCAAAGACAAGAGTAAACCTGACCCAAGGACAGCAAAACAAACATATTAATGAATTTAGGATTATCTGTTTTTTTCATAATTCAGTAGAACATGGTATTTGACTGTTTAGCCTCTCAGAAATCAGAATATAAATACAATCTATGCAGTAATTATATTTATCTGGAAGTGAGTTAAAACAGTGAGGTTTTTGTTTGTTTGTTTTTGCCACTTTGTTTGGCTGAAGAAAAATGAGTTTTAAATTACCTTTCTATTCTAAGTGATATTTTCTTTTGTCTAAAGTGAAAATAAGGTATGTGATTTGAGTAAACATTTAAAAAATATACTATCTCCAAGATCTCATTATAATGAAATGGAAATATTCCATAAGAATTTATAGCATAAAAATGTCCAAAACAAATGTCAAAAAACCCCCACAAAACACCTCAACTTCATGTTTTTTTTGGGCGGGGGTGTAGTTTCCTGGCTGGGAATCAAACCATGCCGCAGAGTTGAGCGCGCTGAAGCCTAGCCACTACACCACCAGGGAACCCCCTCAACTTCATGTTTTTAAAATGTAATTACAGATTAAGGGCACAGGTCATTTAAATGGAAGCCTAAAGTACAAGATTTCTAAGGTAATACTACTTGAACAAGACACCTTTTTTCAGTATTTACTGCTTTACTAACATTTAAAGTATTCATAAAATGAGGATTAATGGGTTGTGGACTCCTTTTTTTAAAGAGAAGTATCAATAGGATATCCAAAAGCTTGAACAATTTTCACAAATGATTAATGTGGATATTCTTTTAGTTTATACTTCTTTCATTGCCAGTACAGTCTAACATACAGAATAAAGAAAAATAATTCAATCTTTATGAAATTATTTTGCAAATAGAGTAAAACTATAAATCAGACTTGCTTGAATTTGGCAAGTTGTAAAATTGGAATTATAGAATGCAGTAATATTTCATTATTTTGGAGGCAGGTTAGGACTCATTCTATGATGAAAGGAAATTTGTAGTATATATAAGTTCTACACTGGGATCAGTTACCTTGTACAAGAAAACCAATTTTTCTAGTGCCTTAGGAAATATTCATTTACATAAAAGCAATTGGATTATTAATTAAAATCATTTATATTGTTCTTTGAAGCAAATTTCTATATTGCATTAGCTTTGATTACATTACTATATATGTCTCAAAAAGGAATGTTTAAAATATCATTCCATAGTTCAGAGATTTCCCATCAGATTGTCCTTCCTTTTAAAGTTTTAACGAAATACTCATACAGTATGCAGTTTTATTATTTTCAAGTAATGCAACTAAAATCATGCCAAAGAGAAGCACTGCTGGATATCCTTTAATGTATAGGCAATAATTGTTTGCAGGAAAATAGTTGCTTTTATGTATTGCTTAAAAGGAGCTTTTATTCTCTGAAGACAGTTAATCAACTCCCCACTCCTCTAAGTACCAATCCTATATTTTTAACTTAGATTAAACACTGGTGAGAATTAATTAGGTTATTATTATACTTTCCCCAAATTCACATAGTATGATGCAGGCCACTACATCTACAATGGCTACTATAAATAAGTGAAAGACTAAAGTTAATTTCACAATTTCATGCCAGGAAACAAGATATGAACTGGAACTTGGTTCCTTCACTCCCTGACCCTGTGTGGGTGTAAGCAGTCTGTGTAGGTGTATGAATCATGGGTGATAATCTAGGCAGTTCCTATTGCTAGAGCTTTATATAGAAGCGGCCTAACAAAGAAATTATGTGCCAGACTGCCAGCTGAAGGTGACATCAAATAGCTTTAGGGAGAAGCGACAGAGATGAAAAGAACACAGTTAATAGTCAGTAAGGCTGTCATTAAGCTCAGGAATCCCAATATTTCTGGTGTTACCATACTCCACTGGCTATAGATAGAATTATGAAGTAAGGTATATATTTTGGGAGAGCATATACTTCCCTTTTCAGCCACACTCATTCATTTGTTCATCAGTGAGGGCCTAGTGTTAGTCAGTCACTGTACTGAGTAAGTGCTATGGATATTAAGATGAATGAAATAAGATCCCGGCATCTCTGGCAGTCTAGTACTGCTTACAGGTCTCAGCTCATCCTATCTGCTGGTTTGCACTCAAGTCACTATCAACAAATTAATTCCTGCTATGGTATCAGTTATTAAAGATAAGATTTAACCTTTCCCACGACCATGTGCCTTTTAACCAGGGACTCAAAGACCCTATAGATTTTATTTCGTTTTATTTTATTTTATTTTATTTTTTTTTGGTATGGCCGTAGACAGACCCTATAGATTTTAAAACCCAAAGGAATGCTGCTTAATGATGGATGAAATTCCAGATAATATATCATAGGAAGGAGGCTATTGCTATGCAAGAGGATTCCTGGGACCCAATAAATCACATTGCACGGGTGATCAGCTCCAAACTCCTTTTCCAAGACACAAAACTAAAGTCATTCTTAAGAAGCAAAGGAATTGACCTCTTTTGAATAACAGAAAAAAATAGATTTTAGTGGTAAAAAACCTTGAAATTCAAATTCCACCATTAGTAAAAAGCCAAAATGTCAATACCACTGATTCAGAATTGAATGGATGATATAAATGGAAGACAATTTCATATAGCGAACAGTCTTATGTTCTATATTGTGCAAGAGGGCACAACTAGGAACAATGTGTGAAAGTTAGAGAGAGGCATGTTTTGGTGTAGCTTGAAAAATAATTTTCTAAAAACCTAAGCTATCCAGCAATGAACTGAACTGTCTTGTGAGATGATGAGTTCTCTGTACTGAAAGTATGCAAGTAGTAAAGGGATGGCCTCCAGATAGGATTTTTCTTTTGAAAATATAAAATAGTTAAAGTTTATTATAGAAGAGTTAAAAGTTAAAAAGTATACTCTGAGATGGTGGAGTAGGCTGACCCAAGAGACCAGATAGGATTATAGTTGAAGGGATTCTTGAAGTACATGGAAAATTAATATATTTTTAATGTCTAGTCTATGAATCTATTAGTCAATGATCATTTGGAATCCAGTAAAGGTACAAATGGATATATAAAAATAGGCAAAAAGCAAATTAAAATAACCTAAACTAAATTTGTAAGTTTTGAGTAGGTGCCAAGTAAAGGAGAGATCAGGGTAAACTGTTAGTCAAGAAAGGCTTCTAATAGGAAATACATTTTGGCCAAGATTTTTTTTTTTTACAAGATTTTAAAGTGAGAAAAAGACATGGATAAGGGGAGAAGAGAAAGAATAATCCAAGAAGGGTGGATGACTTTATCAGTATCATCTTACTAATACCATTTTTTTGAGTGTCTACTATGGAATAGGCACCATGTTAAGTGTGTTCTTTGCATGTGTTATCTCATTTAATTTTTACTATTTCCCCATAAGGTATTACTACAGTATTCCCATGTTACAGATGACATGATTGAGATGGGAAGATTCGAATTTAGAAAGGTTAAATAACTTGTCCAAGATAACAGCTAGAAAACAAATAGTAGGTTTGGTATTCAAATCCAGGACTGAGATGAGAAGACTGGAATTTAGAAAGGTTAAATAACTTGTCTAAGATAGCAGCTAGAAAACAAATAGTAGGTTTCACATTCAAATCTAGGTCTGTTTCCTTACAAAGCCCATGACATAAGTCACTACTACATTCCAGTGCTTCTTTGGCCCTCAGTAAATATATATTGAACGAATATATAGATGAAAAAGCACCATATTTTTTATTTCTTCTTTTATTCCCATGTTAGAAAACCCAATTGTCAGTCAGAGCTTGTTCTCCCTAAAAGCTTATCTCCTGGCCACTGCACAGCTTCCCTTGGCCAAGGCTATGGATCTGTAAACAAGAACGAATAGCTCCCTAGGGCTTTATACCCTAGAGTTATAAACACGTTAGAGCCCTAGTGTTTCTCTTTAGGCCTTCTTTAAGCTTTCTCTGTTGAGCCAAAGAAGTGCATTTTAAGGAGAGGAAGGATGTGTTCTTTATGAAATCGTCAGAGAAACTACACATCTTCTTTTAGCCAAAATGCAACTTACTTCTCTCTCCATCCGAGTACTGTTTCAAGAATTCTGCACAAAGCCCTTCAGTAAATATGGCATTTTTGGCATATCCTGGTTTTTCAATAAGATATTTCCTAAGAGCATTTGCTTGTACGATTGGAATGGTACTAAATTTCTCAGAATTAACCACTGTGGCCTCCCACTGCAGCTAATCTTACTGTGCGTAAGTTACTGAGCATTTAGATGCTGGTTGTATCTTATACGAGGCTAATAAAAATAATAAGTGGAAAAATTATTTTGACAAATGGTTATTTGGTCCTTGTAGAAACTTTTAGAGCAAAGTAATGTCAAACATACTATTTGACTTGACTTTACACTCCTCTGGCTCCTCCTGTGCTGAATTGACTGCTTCGAGGAAAAGAACTCAATTTACATTTTTATTTAAAAGCTAAAAATATATACAAGTGAATGGAGGTTGGATTTAATTCAATTCTGAAACACAGGGTTGGAGCTCCACTTGCATAATCCATTAGTGCTGTACTTATATGAAATGCAGGGCTTCCAGGCATTTAATGATTGCAATTTTGATGTCCTAAGCCCTTGACTAGGTTTCTACCAATTTTTACTAAAGTCTGAATCTCCTCAATGCAGAGATAGATAATGAGCATTACTCATTGCAAACAGATCATTTCCCAGAATGCTTGATTTATCAAAATAGCTCAAAATAATTTTGTGTGCTTTATAATTTCATATTTTTATGCAACATCCTCCAGATACACAGGTAACACTGACCTCAAGCCCCAGGAACCTTAGGGCTAGTTTTACAATTCAGCTGATTCAACACCAATTACCTTCCACTTTACTCCCCTCCCTGCCCAAAGATTACATGCCTCTCCTTCCCCTTGTAATCTACAATCACAGCTGTAGAACCCTTCTGACATAAATTATTTTATGTTTTCATCTCTACCTTATTCATCTCTGCCCTTCTGAGCTCCTTCAAGAGTGCTTGCATTTTTTGTGAATAATTATCTTACATTTTGTATACACTGCCAGCCTTCTACACTGATGAACTAAATCCTGTACTTGTCTGAGATAATTTTAGTATAGAATTTAGTTTGAAATCTTGACATTGGTGCTCCCTGGCCTCACATTAATGTCATCCTTAGTTATTGCTCTAAATGGAAACTAATTTGGTTAATATTCACTCCTGTGCTCCTTTCCCCATACTGCTTATTACTTTCTTTTTTCACTGCTCCCCTCCTAAATGATTCCATTATATCTTCTATTTCTCTGATTACATGACGCATGCTTAACTAGTAAAATACCCTCATTTCCTCTTCACTGAGGGTTATAAAAGGCTTATGATATTTCTTTATGATCTCTGATCCATCTTAATCCTGAGGACATCATTTCTTCTTCAGTTATTTTCAGTAAAGGCAGCTCATCATTCTGCACCACACATAAGGGGTCTCCTCACTCCCACATGGTTGTTTCCAGACCACCCTTCCCCAACCCTCATGAATAAAACCCCTGCTTCGTAAAAACTCATGGCATGCAGAAGACTCATGGCACTTGGCTTTACCACCATCTATTTCTTCCCTCCCTGGTTGGTTATGGACCAACTTCACAGTCATTCCCCTACATATATGAACACTTTGTCATTTGGATCACAATCATCTTCTCTTTATCATTCAACACTCTGGCCTCATTATGATTCAACTTTAGGGATCTTTATCTCCATTTCACTTTAAGTCCCCCACTGCCATGGCCACACTATGGACATTAACATCATTCTGATCTGATCAACTTTTGAAACTTTAACAAATATTCCACTTTCTTATTGCCTACCCTTTAACTCTTCTTTTTATACTCCTACTGCTGATATTTGATTTCTCTGCTATAATCTTTTATAACTTTAACATTCATGTTGATAATCTTTCCAACAACCAGGAATTTCATAATCTCTTCAGCTCCAATAAACTTAACATTTCCATGATAGTGCTTTTTATATTCTGTCTTCTACTAGTTGTATAAATACCAGTGCTCTCTACTACATTTTCCTCCTTGAAGACAATGATCATATTTTTGTACCATTTTTGTACAGTGCCTTGCATAGTACATTCTCACTAGAGAGGTACTATCATATACTGATTATAAATTTGAACATTGCAGTCAGGAAATTAGGATTTAAACCCTAGGTTTGCAACCTACTACCTGTATGACCATGAGGAAGTTAACCAACCTGTCTGTCTCAGTTCCCTTACATATAAAACAGCAATGCTAATACTATGTTCCTCATAGAGTTGTTGAAATTATTATACGTAGAAGAATGCTTGACAAATAGCTACTCAAACACTTACTATTAACAATTGCCTGCATAAAGCGCAAGAAAAAAATAGATTTTAATAGAAACTAGGTGCAGTACTTAAGAAAAAACAAAGAGCTCTAAATATTAGAAATAATGATAGAGATGGTCATTTAAAATAGAAACTGAAAGCTAGTGAATTATGAAGCAAATTTTCATTTTCTTCTATTTGCACTTTCCACTGAGGAGATGTCATTTTAGTGATTATCACCAGAGACAAGTTTATTTGCACACATTGTCAAGATCACTGCATGATGAAGTCATAAGGTAACATTGAAAATATGTATTATTAAAATTTTGGATAAAATATGATATACACTCAAAAAGCTAAAAAATTATAACATTTTTATATTGTTAAGTATTTATGTCATCTTAAAAGGTTCTTTTTTTTTATATGTGGGTGGTTCCCTGGCGGGGAATCGAACCCAGACTGCAGCATTGACAGCACCAAAGCCTTAGCCACTACACCATCAGGGAATTCCCTTAAAAGGTTCTGAGTACAGGTGGAATAAGGTTGTTGCTTACATGATGTGATGAGAGATTCCCTGAAATACCATTTCCCCAAGTTACTGTTCCATAGTTCTGTCAGAGGTCCTGATATGATCACTAGTTAGAAATTGGGTTTGTTTGCTTAAGTCGTGTTGTTTCCAGGTACAACAAGTGATGTTCCCCTGGGATGTTTTATCAAAGGAGCTCCTGTATAGCTAACAATTCCCTAAATGAGCTGGACAAGAGGCTTGTAAGATTAAATGCAAATGGATATTACTTATTTACTGCCTAGGAAAATTAGGCTTACATGATGGAAGAGGAGTAGCTAGGTTAAGAGGACTCAGGAACCAAGCCTTGCTGAAAAGGGAGAGAGTATTTAAGAGGAACCAGACTGTTTTATACAACCCTGCTAAATTATTTGTCTATATTTACACACACACACACACACACACACACACACACGCAAACACACGAACATTCTTTACTAATAATTGTCAGTAATTTGGGGGGAAATTAATGGCCTGGCAGCAAATCATAATATAATAAACAAAACATTAAAAGTTCAGGAGGAAGAAACCAAGAGTTAAGCAAAAATGAACAAAAAGTATGCCTTTAGACTCTCACAAAACACTTTTTTAATTTTAAAATGGGGAAAAAGGAGATAAAAATGTACCATAAAAAGCTCAGAGTAAATTTACCCATTTTGTTTTTTTCTGGAAACTGGCATTGAGAGGTACTGTATCTTTGACTTTTTTGTAAAAGTATAAACTCTTATGAAGTTACACAGGGGATGCCAAAAAAACTACACACATTTTAAGATATGTTATCTAAGTATTATTTTTTGAAGTTGAATTGAATTATGGTAGCAAAGTGTAGTATGACGTTCGCTCAAAATATGGTGTTAATGAAATGAATGCTAGTGTCACCACATGACGGTCAAAGAAAATGGGGGAAGCACGGTTGTCGTTTGAGGAGCACAAGACTATTTGTCAGGACAATGGATAGGATGAAAAGGTGCAGTTGAGTTTCCCCCCCGTTCTCTTGACTTAATGGATGTGACAAAACCTGGCTACACTGGTGGCACTTTGGGAAGAAATTGAAACGGCACGTGCAGCAATACAAGTGGACACTTTGGCCAACGTTGCTCAAGCAGTAGTTCGCCATAATCAGAAGTGTCTGGACGCTGATGGTAACCATTCTGAGCACCTCTTGTAACTGCAGAAGTTAAATGTGACTTATGTTCATCTTTGTTATTGGTATATATTGAATATTACAATTTTAATACAGTTTTTCCCTTTCTTAAAATGTGTATACATTTTTTGGAACCCTCTGTATATGCATGTTCCTGAATGGTGAGAGAGAGAGACAGAAAGAGAGCATTTGGAACTTTATGTGAACAAATGAGAGAGAGGTACTAAATTTCTGTTGTTATAACTCAGGTGATATTAAAAGCTTGATATGTCTGTGGTGATTCATGAATTCAAAGTATAGCTGAGGTATTTTCCAGACCTAACATGTTATGCACTTCTTAGTAAATCTCACGATCACACCCCTTTTTAAAATAACTGTGCCACTTTTTATTTAACTTGTGGTATTATGTAATTGCCTAATATTTTGCTTACAAACTTGTCTTTTTGCCAAACACTTTTCTGTTTTCTGTCTCTCTCTACATTTATTACTCTTTACTATTCACTATAGCACTTCATCTTGTCTTTAACAATTTTTCTAATTTTTCAAGATGCTTTAAAAATTTGTTTGTGTCTTACAACTTAGCACTCAATTTGGAGTAATTTGTACAAGCAATGAAAATGTTTTTTTTCATTTGTTTGTTTTTTTAAATTTTTTTTTGTTTTGTTTTTATGTGGGTAGTTCCCCGGCTGGGAACCAGACCCAGGCCGCAGCGCTGACAGTGCCAAAGCCTTAGCCACTACACTCCCAGGAAACTCCTGAAAATGTTTTTAATCCTTTTATTCAGGGTACCAATAAAGTTATATTTGAAAGAAAAAAACAAACTGTCCCTTTTACCTATATTTCTGTATATCACTTTATTATTTTTCCTAAGCTGACAATAAACTATTGGATTTCTTCTTTGGATCATATGCTACAATAGTGAATATATGAGGGTTGTCCGGAAAGCCTCCAGCCATGTAATATGAAAAATAGAGGCATTTATGGCTGGATATTTTTTCCAGACAGCCTTTGTATAGTCATGTGCCTTGTAACAACGTAACTGTCAATGATGGAATACATATATGACAGTGGTCCTAACTTAGGAGCAATAGGCTACAACATATAGCCTAAGTGTATTATAGGCTATACCATCTGGGTTTGTTTAAATGCATTCTATGATGTTCACAGAATGATGAAATCCCCTAATTATACAGTTCTCAAAATATATCCCCATTATTAAGCTGTACATGACTGCATCTATATTTATGTATCAATATACACACACACATACATACATAGATATTTATATTCTTTTTTTTATATTCATTTTTATTGTTAGACTTATTGGGGTGACATCTGTTAGCAAGGATTACATAGGTTTCAGGCATACAATTCTACAGTGCAGTGTCAACTTGTTGTATAGTAAGTTCACCACCTATGTGACTTCTCTTTCCATCACCTTATATTTAGCTTTGCCCCCTCCCCTCCCACCCCCTCCCCTTTAGATATTTATATTCTAGCTTGCCAGTAATAATAACAAGATTCAAAAGCCTTATTGAAATCCTTAAACTTGAAAAAAAGCACCTGTAAGACACTTCTATCAAATACCACACTTAATAGTGGAACAGTGAGGGCTTTAAAAAAAAATTCAGGAACAAGTCAAGGATGTACACTATTACCAGTACTGGAGCGGTCTGGGCAATGGAATAACACCACTGGAAGTAATCAAAAGGTATAATTAATATAAAAGACATGGCAAAACTTTGTAGACAAAGTGATCATTTATCTTGAAAAATCAAGAGAATCAATGGACAAACTATTAAAATTAATAGGGGTTCACCAAGGTGGTCAGATGCAAGAACAGCATCAATAATGATGCAAGATCAATATTGTAGCATCCTCACTTATCAGCAGCAATTATGTTCACTGAAGTATGGTCTGTAAAAGAGTAGAACTGAAAACAAACCAAATGTTTATTAATAGGGGAGTAGTTAAATACATTATGTGTGTTTGCACACTTTAAAATATTACCTAGTAGTTAAAAGAATGAATTAGATCTAAATATGAATTTGTTGACATGGAAATAACTCCAGTTACTACTGTTGAGTGACAAAAAAAGCCTAAAGAATAACTTTGTTAAAGTTAAGAATAAAAAAACAAGTTGACTATATATTTATATATATATTTCAGCAGAAGTAATGTCAGACACCTAAAACGTGAACTTGAGTATGGTATTATGTTACAGAATTACATACTTATGATTTTATAATAAAATATTTGGTATAGATTATCAGCTCATAAAAAAGAATTTTTTTTTTTTTTGTAGTACGTGGGTAGTTCCCTGGCTGGGAATCGAACCCATGTCGCAGCGGTGAAAGCGCCAGCGCCGAAGCCACTACACCACCAGGGAACTCCAGGAAAATTTTTTGTGTTGACCTTGTATACATAAATAGGAAGGTACTTTCCAGAGAGCCACGTGTTGCGCGCGCGCGATGTGTGTGTGTGTGTGTGTGAAAACAAATATAATAGAAAACGCCTCAAAGGTTAGCTATCAAAATGAATAGCAAAAGTTATCTCTTGGGAGAGGACTGAGATTGGAGGCAGTAGTTAAGGGGAACTTTAATTATATCTTTTTAATTTACTTTTTAAAGGAGAAAGTATTACATAAATAGGTAAAAATAATAACAAATTAAAATGCAATTGTTTGCTGAATTCACCCAATCAACTTCACTTAAACCACTACATCTTTTGATATAGAAAAGGGACTTGCTTTCAAGTTTCTTAAACTTTTATTTGTTTATTCAACAGCTAGGGAAGACCATGCACTATTCTCAGTACAATGGATGCAATGGCAAGTGTGACACCTATGGTCTCTGCCCTCCTGGAACTTACAATCAAGTGGGAGAGACAGATAATAAGCACATAATAAAATATTTACAAATTTTAAGAAATTTAAACAAATTAGCAGCGAGTTTCGATGGGAAATAATGTGGTTAAAGGAGAGTTTTTAGAAGAGACATTTAAACAGATATTTGGAGGACTGTTATGTGTGATAGGGATGGTGGTGATGGGGAGGAAAGCAAGCAAAAATGGTCTCACAGAGAAAAAGCTTCAGGTGTTGGGAAAAATATCTGATGGTCAGAGCATTATGAGGGAGAGGGAGAGTACCTATTAAGTTGGAAAGGTAGACAGAGGCTAGGACGTGCAAGTCCTTTCAGGCATGGTAAAGTTTGGATTTTCTTGGAAGAACAATGGAAAGTCACTGGATCCTTTGAGTAGAGGAACAATGTGATCAAACTTATATTTGTAGAAGATGACACTGGCTGCCATGTAAAGAAAGTATGGGGTAGGCAGCAAGAATGGAAGGAGGAGCCCCATTGCAAACCATGTGCAGTAGTTGGTGTGAGAGGTAATACTAGACTGCATTAGAGTGGTGCATGCACATGGTTATATATATATATATATATATATATATATATATATATATATATATATATATATTCTCTTTTTTTTTGGTTATATTTTTGGAGGCCGCATCTTGTCAAAATATGAAGGAGAAATGACTTAGGTAGAGGGAACAGCAGATGAAAAGCTTGCTCATATTTCTCTATTGATTTAGAAACTAAAGACTAGAGTGGCTGAGGCATAGTAATGTGAAGGAAAGGGGCATGGAATAAGGTCTGATCATGTAGGCCCTTTTAAGACATGGCATGAAGCCTGGATTTTAATCTAATTGGACTGAATTACGTTTTCCATGGAATTGCTCTGGGTACTAGGGGGAAGACAAAAACACTGCAGTGGGGAGAGAGTAGAAGGTAGATCCTTTGAAAGGCTATTGTAGTAATCCAGGTGAGAGACGATAATTAGCCTGGGCTTCAATGCAAGCAGCCGAGGTGGGAAAATAAATGAATTTGAGAAGTACTTGGAGGCAAAACCAACAGGACTTTAGGTTTAATGAGATATAGAAGTGAAGTAGAGGGAGGTATCAAGTGCTTTCAGGATGAAGGGGAGGGAAGTGTTCAGTGGAATTGAGGGACTGAAAAGAACCCAGTTAGAGAGAGGGAGGTGAGAGGAGCTGAGGTCAGAGTGGTGATTCATGAATGGGTAAGGAGATGGAAAGGGTTTGTATTTACTCTGAGTGCCATGAGAAGCCAGTGAAGGATTTTAAACAGAGTGTGATTTATCTTTTCTAAAAAGCCATGTTGGCTTTAGTGTGAGGAGTGGGTTTGGAATGGGACAAGGAAGCAGGGAGATCCGTTGTGAAGCTATTGCAGAGTTCTGAGAATGAAATCTTGGAGATGGGTACAACTACCCATATTTGAGGTTCATTTGAAGTGGAAGTAATTAATTCATTTAATTATGTATAATTCTTTTTTAATTTTTATTTTTGACAGTTTATTCAATAAATGGTGTTTGGAAAACTAGACAGTTATGTGAAAAAAATAAAACTGGATCAGCTTCTTACACCATACACAAGAATAAACTCAAAATGAATTAAAGACTTAAATGTAAGACCTGAAAATATAAAACTAGAAGAAAACATAGGCAGCAAACTCTCTGACAATGCTCTTAGTAATATTTTTTACAGATACCTCTCCTTGGACAAGGGAAACAAAAGAAAAACATAAACTAATGGGACTACATCAAACTAAAGTGCTTTTCCATAGCAAAAGGAAACCACAAAAAAACCGGAAAGACACCCTAGTGAATAGGAGGAGATATTTGCCGATAATACATCTCATAAGGGGTTAATATCTTAAATTTACCAAGAACATATAGCTTAGCACCAACAAACAATCCAATGAAAAATGATTAGTTTTCTTGAACGAAGCTTTTCTTTATGTGTATATATGACTCTAAGTCTTATTGATGTTTTTATTATCTTCTCACATCATTTACATGCTATGTTTTCATTTCCTCTCTCATTTCTTGAAAAAAAACCGTTTTTTTTTCTAAAACTTGCAGGTTTGTTGCTCTGATTAAACCCTTCCTGTCTATGTATGTAATTTCTCTGGAATTGTTTAGTTTTAGGGATTATTAAAAGTTGCAAACCTCACTCTTTAATTCACTTTGTTGGATACAGTCAAAATGATAAAAATTTAAGAACCATTTTATCCCTCCCAAATTATTGACCTTGCTAAAATAAGATACATTCAAATCTCAGCATTTCTTAAAACAATTTACCTACTTAATAGCATACTTAACTTTCAAAGCCTGTTCGCTCAACAAGCAAGTATTAAACTTGTTTGGAATTTTCTGTAACTGAGACATCCTGATTTTTCTTGCACATATGGGACAGAACTGGTTGATAGATGCTTCTAAAGCATTTAAAAATGGTTGTTAAGAAGTTATATGATTACTTAAGGATACCATAAGCATATCCTTCTATTTCCAAACCAATCAAAATATCAAGTCAAAACACACTGCAAATTAGGGAAATTTGAATTAAAGGCTTACCTCTCAGTACTATGCTATATAAGGGCTTTCCAGAAAAAAAAATCCAGCCATAAATGCCTGTATTTTTTCATATTACATGGTTGCATACTTTCCAGACAGTACTCATATACTATTCCTCCTTAATGGGAACTCTTCTCAGACTGATTGTCCCCGTCACTGGGTCCAGGAGTAAGGACATTCTGTCCCTACAACATGAAATCATAAAAGGCAAGGAAGGGATGTGGAAGCATTTCTTAGGCTTGTTTGGGAGCTTGAAGGCATCCTATAGGGGATGGGGAGGCACAGAAATATAAAGCAGGAGGGAGAGATCATATTTGACAAGCATCCCCTGACATCTGGGACCTGCCCTGACACTATCCATTGGGCCTTGGTATTTTCTTGATGAACATAAACAATTTCACAGAGTATCAACTTAAGAGGTCAGTCTGTAACCATGAGGAATCAAGACAAAAACAGGACCAATCCATCATCATGTCTGAACACAGTCAAAATATGAAGAGTGTCCAAGACACAAAAATGACCAAACATTTGCCATCCTGTCTGCTTCTTTAACTATTATAGTTGTAGCTTCTCATTAGTCTTCTCAACTTACAAAGATTTATTTAGAAATCCAATCACTGAATTACCACCACTTCATGACAGCATCCAAGTCCAGAATTAAGCCAGCTGGAGTGATCACCTCAGCCTGGTTTTCCCAGGAACTTTAGCACTATAAGTCCACATTCCAAATATTCCTTGTTCTAGGCAAACTGGGATGGCTACTCAATGGCCTGCTTCCTCAAACCCTCCCCCAAAACAATAAAGCAAGCCCAAACCCTGTTAAGTCCTTTCTATAATAACACCCTCTTATTGAGACGCCTATAGTTTTCCATGGTGTGTGTTATCCCTTTGCTGCAACAAGTAATAAATCCAAAATTTTCAATTACAAGTATGTGCCCAGTGGACTCTGGTTGGAGGGCCTTGACATCAATAAGAAGTAAAGAGGCACATTATGGAAATGCTAGGAAGGCCTAGCATGGAAAAATGAGACTGAAGGAATGAAGAGGTACAAGGAACTGGGGAAGAACCAAAAGGTGCCACAGTTTTGAGGGGCCTATAGCGTGATTTCTGAAAAGGTGGCTTTCAGGGGTGATAAAAGATGAAGTGATGGAAGGTGAAGCCATCAGCTTCTACAGGAGTTGCTGCCACACTTTCTTTGATTAAACAAAGTGAAACACTAGTGAAAAACAGCAAAGACCAAAAAAAAAAATAATGTTATAAAATAATGACTCAATCTTCAATGGCCTAGAGGCTGATCATAGAGTTTTTGTATCCACACTTGTTTATGTTTGTCAACTGTATTACATAAGTTTCTATATCAGGGAAATTTCTGGGAAGGAGGAACTAAAATGACACATGTTATGAGTACAAAACACTAAACTTATAATTCAAATTCTTTGGGGTTGATATTATTCACTGTTAAAGATCAATATTCATTAAATAAAAAAAGGCCCTAAAACAGTGACATATAGTAAATGGCAATAAATATTAACTATTCCAATTACTGTCATTATGCTTTTTCCCAATGTGCTTATTTTAGAACAGGCAAGGACACAATGAAAAAAATGTTTTTTTCCTTATTTATTTCTTTCATTATTTTTTATGAAGTTTTAAAAACATATTTTATATTCAGAGTTTCTTTTATTTTTTTATTTTTATTTTATTTTTTTTGCTTTTTGGTATGTGGGTAGCTCCCTGACTGGGAATCGAACCTAGGCCGTAGCGCTGACAGCACCAGCGCCGAAGCCTTAAGCCACTGCACCACCAGGGAACTCCCCAGAGTTTCTTTTAGTAGCCTAATTATTTTAATGCAATTCTTATATGGTATTTTCTAGTTGAATTCCTTATTTCCTGTATAAATATATCCATAATTTTATTATTAATCTATTAGGGCTGATATGCTTTAAGAATCCTTTAGTATTATTCTTTTTTTATTGTTAAACTTACTGGGGTGACACCTGGAATCTATGTAATTCTTGCTAAAAAAATGTTTTTGATAATGTATCCTTTGTTTTATTGAAGGTATACATTCAATGATAAAGGTAACTTCCTTGAATTTTAAACTCGGCTCAGAGCCATATATTCAAATGACTCAGTGCATATCTTTTGGTGAGATTTACTGTAAGTGACCTTTGGTAAATCTTTTAAATTCAGTGACTGGATACCTACATTCCACTAGATGTTGGCCCCTACTGCACGTTGCAAAGCAAGTTTTGAAAACAGGACTACTATATAGTTTCATACTGTTTATACTTTAAAAATACCTGGGGTATGAAGGAGCAGAATGTGATTGTCCATGTAAAAGGAAACTTAGATTCAGAATCTAGAAGTTGAAACATAAATAAAGTAGCTTTCTTAGAACAGGTTTAATTTCTAATTTTCAACAGAAAGCTGCCTCATCTATTTCTACAAAAATAAAAGTCACTTGTAAAAATGTAGGAGCATGCAGGTAAAGCTTATGAAGTGTACATATCTTAAAAATAATGTGAATATCTGAGTTCTGGTAATGTTCAGGATATGTTACAAAAGGTAGCAAGTAGAGTTTTGTACATTTACAATAATTTTGTACTGCTAAAAGACCATCTTACTTGGTTTTTCAATACCCAGAAAAACAAGCATCTTGTTTTGCAAACATGATTATTAAATTGCCATATGATATGTATATGACCTGGAAGGTTTCAACCCCTCTACTATTCTTAACACAAATTTGATTTTCTGTGTTTTATAATTCTGACATGTTTAATTTAACTTACATTAATTTTCTCAGAGGCCAAATTTGGTGATGATAACACCAATTATCCTGATACTGTGTTCTGTTAAGTCTTACCTTGTTTGAAATTATTACCATTTTTTTTGTCCAAGTCTGGGGCCAAAAATACCCACATCCACCTATGTTACAGAAAACTTGGGTCAGAAGCCTACTTCTTCAGGGGCTCAACAAGCATTTGTTTGGAATGTGACTTTTTTAATAAAATAAAAAAAATAGTAATTCTCAGAAGTAGATACCTTTATAAAATTAGTAAGTTGATGATTATATTTTCTTAAAGAGACGTAAGGAAACATTTCTAAGGGAAACCTCTACTTTTGATGTGAATTACAGTGTTACTCTATTTCTGCCATACCCTTTTCAATGTATAGTTTCTTAGAGAGTACTTTTATACGTATTAGTCTCACAAATGAATTCACATCGCACTTGCATATAGCAGACAGTTGGATTCTCATTTCTGTAAACATTTTGCATCCTTACAATATGCTACTGTTTAATCATAATGAAGCAGTTTTGTAGCTATCACCTACTTGAAACATACAATCCTTTTTGCATGAGAAAATGAATCAAACTGAAAAATACAATTAACAATTAAATAAAATTATTTTTCTTTAGTGTTTAGAGGTAAAGGCACATACTACTAAACGCAAATATATAATACACAGTGAGAAAATTAATACGGCTAACTAAATTGTGGAAGAAAATAGGAATCACTTCATGAATTCCTTTTTTCCCCTTGGAACAAATTAATCAAAAATAATAAGTAAAGTAATTCCAAGTAAGCAAGACAACTTAAAGTAAAATTGTTTTACAACCTCCTTGCTGGATCCTAGAATTCTAGATAGAAATGCTATTTTAAGGTAAACAAAGACATGACTCCTTTTGGGGAATCTATTATTACTTACCAAAATTTGCCATCTGTATCGTCTTGTTGCCAGTCCCTGGAACGTTGTAAATCACAACAGCATCAGCATTTCTTCTGCCTGCTGTTTGAATTTTTTCTGAAAATGTACAATTACCTCTTTCTATCAGTGCAATCCAAGGCTTCTCCGTATTAGTAAACTCAGTGTTGTAGTCGCAAGCTTGGTAGTTATTGTTCTTAGGAATGCCCACCACCCCCATAGCATTAGCTATTGGTGAGGCTAATCCATAAACACCACATTCACATATCTCTGTTGTAGTGTAGTTGCTGGTTTCATTGTAGTAAGTTACAGTCACATAGGCATTCATTGAAAAAGGCGCTGTGATTTTAAAGAAAAAGGTAAAAATTACAAGCAGCAGAAAACTATTGGACTTATTCTCCTGGTTCATTGCTTGTTCATTTGAGCATAAAATTTAAGATGTCTGCTGATATTTCCAACTATCAGTCACTATCTGTCCACTCAGGTCCCTGTTAAGCAGAAGTTTGAAATTTCAGTTGCGAATAGGTAACTGATCTCACCTCAAGCAACATAAGCTCTGAATACATCAGCTCTATTTCACTTTAGTTATCTCCATTCTGCCCCTCCTCCAACTGTACACACACAACCCTTAACCAGCGCTACCTTAGTAATAAATAACATCATCAACTTTATTCTACATGTCAGTTTAATCAGGGTTGGACGACTTCCTGCACTGACATTTTTTTTCTTTTTGTTCTTCCAGCTAATGCACTTTCATAAACATGGAGTGGATTGGAACAAGGAACTGGACTCTTGGGAATCCCACGTGACAAGTCTGAAAGTCACCTCTCTCAGAATTTCTAAAACACCAAACAGGTTTTCCAAGCCCTGCTGAAATATGCTATCAACTAGTTCAGCCAGGAGTAAGTTAAGATACACAATTTTAATTGCTATGGCACTAGTGGAATTTATTTTATAGACTTTTCCTCCTCTTATTTCTTTGTGGAATTTTTCTTAACAGGCTCCCCAAGGAATATCTTCTGCGGCCTTGTTTATTCATTGAAAAGTAAACATATTTCAGTGACTAGAGATCCTTTCCTTTTAACAAGTGCCTTGCCCATGGTAACCACTCAAATATGTGTTGATTCACTGATGCCTATGAGTTGCTGCATTCCATTAATTTTTACGTCTCATGCGTTATCCTCTAACAAGACTGTTCAAGATTTAATTTTTAACATTTAGAATATTAATTTTTAGTTCCATCAAATGAATAGACAGATATATTTTTTCAGTGCTTCCTTTACTGTAAGCTCTGTTTTTAATTAGAGTGCACTGGAAACTAGCACCACTCAGACATTTCTATGGGTCAACTGGTTTGGGCAAGTTGCTGGGATAGGGAGATTGCGATGTGGGCCAAGGGCTGGTGAAGGAGGAGATAAATAGACAACAAGGCAAACAGAGATATCAGGAGTCAGATTAAGCCAAGAGTCAGCAAACTAAACAGAGAGGCATCAGACTGTCGGAGAAGCAGAAAGAAAACAGGTCAAAAGGAGGGTGGGCAAAATGATATGCCAAAGTCCAAGGAAACTAGTTTGGAATCAGGAAGACTACTAGAGCCAAGGGGACAAGACAACAAAAAAAAGGAAACTAGGAGACATTGTTGAAGGAGATGATCAATGAGGTTATTACTTCCTCTACTTCTTGTCTGTTCATAGGCATCTGAAATGTTAATGTTCAAGTGGACCCTAGAGGTGGGAACCAACCGTTAACACCACTCAGCAGTGAAGAGGAGTTCAGGGTATCTACATTGGAACTTAATAAATAAAACCCAAACAGGAGCTCAATACAAATATAAACCTTTCTATCATATCATAGGTGCCAATTATGCATCTCTGTATTCCCTCCCCTACAGTACCTGGTATTAGTAGCACTTTACACATAGTAATCGCTTAATAATTATTCATGTACTTGAACTGGAAAGTTTAAAGGTCTTGTGTATTAGCTTATGATCTATTTAAAAGTAAACACAAATAATTTATTTTGCTAGTAGCACTACCATTTTGATATTAAGATTAATAATAAAGCCTGTACTCACTAGACAAAAACAATCAAACTGAAAATAGGAGTGTTATTATTGCCAAAACCATCAGTATGTTGATTGCTAATAGACATCTGTGATAAATTCAACATCAGCATTCAACATGCAAGTAATTAGCCAAATCCTAGAAATGTGATTTAACGTTTTCCTACTACCTATTAAATTATTTCTAAAGGAAAGTCTTGAAATAGTTTAGAAATTGAGTACTGAGGAGTTAGCTAAAGCCATTAGAAAATTTTGTTACATAGTATTAACACACTAGTTTCAAATCTTCATACTGTATTTTTTGGACAAGTTAGATTATTATATGCCTCAAAAATAACTTTCCCATAATACTTTGTGGCAGTGCCTGTGTATTAAAGAGAACTTTATTAGACTATTTTGAATTGCTCTGGAGGTTGAAGTGCATGATTTAATGTGGTAGCCAGCATTATATACCTTGTATATAAGTGTTATTGTTTCCTTTTGTGGCTTTCAGAGAGAGAGAGTCACAATTTAAAAAGATAATTTTAGATTGTTTTTAAAAATTGCAGTTAAGTAAAATTAGGTTTGGAACAATAAATACCCATCAATGCAATTTTCCTGTTAACTCTTAAGGCAATTTGCTGAGGATGAGTGCTTAGTCAGTGTTGCTCAAATTTTGGGGGACGCCTATGTTAGACTCACTGGGAAGTTTATTAAAAATGAAGATTCCTAAGTCTCATCCCCAGTCATACTGATTCAGAATCTGAGGGAAATATCTATTAGGAATTCACATAGTAAATAACTTCTCCATGTAATTCTTATGTACTTTACAATTTAAGAACTTTAGATCATACAAACTGTTTATGATGAATAGTATGGGATTTAGTTCTAATTTTGACAGATTAACTGCTGTTATTTTATTTCAATCTCCTTGTGGTTCAACTTCCAATCTATGAAGTTTTGATGCTTATTTATACTTTAGGTGGTGCTAAAAACCAAAAATTGACACAAGTGCTGATTCTACAACAGGTAGTATTATATCCTCAGGAAAGTAAAATTAAAAAACTCCCTAGACTTTTTCATTTTCACAATAACGGAGGTTCGGATTAGAGTTTATCAGGTATTTTCTAAATCTGACCTGCTAGAACTCTATGAACATGAAAGGTGTTTACAAATGATCAAATTATTGTTTTTTTTTCCCTTCCTATCAGCACAGTTCATAAAAGAGCTGCATTAAGAACAGATAAAACTGTAGGAGGTAAGTTGAAAGTATTGGGTAAAGCTTGAGCTCTAGTAAAACTAACAATGTTTAAAACAGTACTATATACTGGTGTTTTTCAAACTTATCTGCACATTAGAATGACCTGGGGAGCTGTTAACTATCTTGATACCCAGACTACACCTTAATGAGAAATTTAGGGGAAGGTGACATCTAGGTATAGTAATTTTTAAAACTCTCCAGGTAATACCAGTATAAAGCCAAATTTGAGGACCACTGCTTTATAATGATACAGTTTCAAACATTTAACATTGGACTTTTCAATTGCTTATATCTTAATAAATAGTAAGTATTTAGCAAAGGTATATAATTAATATTAATAGAGGCATAGAAAAAGAAATTACTCATCTCTTAGGCAAGGATCATTTCAAATATTTCCACATGATTAAACAACAATTATAGCAAACCCACCACTTAGAGATGAGGGAGCACAGGGTTATGTTTCTAATACAAGTAACCCTTGATTATTCATAGCAATCTTCCAGCTCTGGGCTAAGTGACTCTAATTTGGTTAATGTTAAAAAGAATAAAATTTCTTTTTAATATTAACCCAAGCCAAATAAAAGAAGTAACTGAGATCTGATATAAAATCACTTAATGTCAAAAGTAAAATATGTCTAGGACCATATGAAAGCAATGATACCTGAAAATTATTCTACATTTTACTTGGTTATTGATATATTACCCTTATGATTTTGTGAGAAATAATTTTTTGAGTGTTTGATTTTTTTTTCTTTCAGTGAAAATCTGTTAAGAACTGGGTCATTAGAATCAGGCAAGATACCTGAATCTGTATTTTAATGTTATATAGAAACTTTATAGGGACAATATCTACTTCCCTCAATCTCATTTGTCATCTAGCTAGTTCCTCGTTTTCACTTTTGCTCCCTACATTAGTAGTATACATGTTTGACTATTGGTCAGAGACCCAAAATAATGGTGGCATAAACAAGACAGAAGTTTATTTTTCTCTCATGTAACAACCAAAACTAGTAAGGAATACAAAGTTTGTACGGCAGCTCCACAATATCAGGGACCTAAGCTTCCACTAGCTGGTTGTGTTGACATTCTTAGAGTGTTGCTCTTCTCTGCATGACACAAGATATCTCACCACTATGGTCACATTCCCAGCAAAAAAGGGGAAAAAAAGAGATCATTCCCTCATAATCTTCAAGGGAACAGTTCAGAAAATATATCCTTCATTTATGCTCACTTCCCATTGGTCAGAACTTAGTCACAAGGCCATATATAGCAACAAAGGAAACAGGAAAAATATTCTTTATTCTAGTTAGCCATGTGCCTTAGTAAAGATTGAGCGACCTACTACTATAGAAGAGGACAATAAGTATTAGGTTATAGCTAGCAGTCTCTGCAAACCTCCTTATAATCCATTCTCCATCCAGGAGACAGTGACTATTCTAAAACATGAATTGAATCATGGAATATACTGGCCATGAACCATGTAATGGCTTCCCAGTGCTCTGACTATACAAATTAAAATCCTTACCATGGTACTCAAGGATCTGCATAGTAGGAGTCCTTGTCTATTGGCTTGTTTTATCTTGTATTGCACTTTGTGCACTCCAGCTATAACACTTCTCATTCAAGTTCACTTCCTCAGGAAAAAACTTTCCCAGTGTCCCACCCTACTCTACCCCAGAGCAGACTTTGTTAAAAAGCTCTAGTATAAACTACATATCTTTCCTTTGTGGCATTTATATCATGCCATTTGTGTACTTTTTTGAATGTCTTTCTCCTCTACAACATTGTAAGCTCTATGAGAATAGGAGCCATGTATGTTTTTGCTTCTATAGTGTTCCTAGTGCTAACCCAGTGCTTGCCATAGAATGGCATTCAAATATTTGGATATATACTGCCATAACTTGGCTCATTATTTATAGTATAAAGGAAAGCAAAAACTTAGGGCTAGACATGTTTTCAACATAACAATATTAGAATGAGGGATAACATAGTGGGTGGTATGACCGGGACCAAAAAATAAGTTTATGTGTAATATTTCTGTTTTGGAGATTTGGCACAAATAGAATATAACTTGATGCAAATGTAATCTCAAATAACTGTAACCTTCAGATAGTCCCCAACTCTTGTTTTACTTACTAATTTTTAATATTTTTCCTTAAATTCCTTCACTAAAACAGTTGGTTATCGAAATAAGCAGAATTGAGTAATACATATTTAACCTCCCATCAATTTACCTGCCAATTCTTGGGTAGCAATGTGTAAAAAAAAATGAACTTGAAAAGGTAATAAACAGTGAAATAGCAACCAGCTCAATTATAAATTATATAAATGACTTTAGAATAATATAATTGGTTATAATCTATATAATCCATATTAGCAGAGGGTATCTAGCTAAAAACATCAAATATGATAATAAGGGTTTTAAATTTCTTAAAAGTCTTTTTCTTAATCTCAGTAAAATGAATGCAGTTTAATTCCTACAAAGAAATAAAAATGGCAGAGAAAACATGTGCTCAGATTGTTTCTTAAATAGCTTACTGATGGATTTCAATGTCTGTATCTCATGTGTCATCTAAAATTAGTCCTCTGGTAGACTACATAATATTTCATAATTTACTAATTGATTTGTTAACATGAAGGTGAAATCATAGTAGTATATTTGTGTTTCTTTGGAATTAATGAACACATATGGTCACTTGAAGATAAGTTTTTTTGATGGTAGTTTGCTATTTTTCTTAGGAAACTGCCACAGGAACTACCTATGAGTAATTGCAACATCCAGAAATGTGGACAAAGATGTTTTACTTCAAACCTGGATAGAAACATTACTAGAATATAAATGAATTGCCAGGGAATTTGTCTTTAAAACTCCTAAATTTAAAAAAAGTTCATATTTATCATTCAATATGAGAATAGAATTTATACCTGCTTAAGTGTGTAGTTTTGAAATCTCAACCTGAGGTTTTAGTCAATAACTATTTGAGTATTTTTCTCTGCTCAACATTTATGTGGCACTAAAATGAATTGTCTTATAAAGTTTATTATAGCTAAATACAAAAACCCAGATTTTGTTTGACAAAACAACAGTCTTCAACCCATATGGAAGAATCCTATTGGCTCATATAGCAAGAACATGTAGGTCTATCACAGGCCAACAATATGGAAGAAAGACATCAAATCCATGCAAAATGAGACGAGTGAACAAAAAAGTTACTGTGTTTTAACTTCTTTAATAATACACTAACATTTTTAACATGAGAGAGATTCACAACTTTAGACCAAAAATTTACTGTGTTTTAACTTCTTTAAAATACACTCACATTTTTAACATGAGAGGGATTCACAATTTTAATTAATATTTAAACAAAATTATAATGAACACAAGACTGAACATATTTATGAATAACTGCAGCATCTGTCTTTAGGTTAAAGAGCTGCCCAACATGTTTAAAATGTCTAGCATACAAAGTCACAGATTCATAGGGTAGAAGAAAACCCCACAAATTAGTAGCTTAACTGTAACAGATTCATTGTGATACGGAATAATTTTTAACTTGTGTGATGGTCATAGATGCACATAGATGTCAACCATAGTGCCTTGCAAATGTGGAAAGGCATTTACAGTTAAAATGAAGTGTAATAGACAACCAAAATAAAATCAACTCTCTTAGTTAGTGTTTTATACTTTCAATATGACCACTTAAAATGTTAATATGAGATAAAATTGCACTATGTAAACTCACATGTACCAAAATTACAAATGACTACAGCAAGAATATAGACATACTGCAGTCTCTGGCTTTAAGATCACACACTGGTCAAAACATTTATAAATTCAAAGGATATGAAGTCACAATAGGGAATAGAAAACCCTTAAGACAATTGCATTTGGCTCACACACTGTATAAACAATCAAACTAAAGATAGGCAACTGGACTATAACAATTAAGGTGTGCTTTTGAAAATGACAGAAACTACCTTGGTTGTGAGAAATGCAGGCTGACCACTTTAGAAACATTTAACCTTCAAATTAGCAATTCAAAATTTCCCAATATAAGTGCATGAAAATGGCAGGATGTTGAATGTCCATGAAAAGTTACTATTCTAAATCAAGATGCCTTATGCTGAGAATGTAGAACAAAAGTACACTTCACAAATAAAACAGTGAACACATTATTATGTCAAAGTAATAGTTATATCAAAGTAAGGTAAATTTTCTTGGTACAGAAAAAATTGTTTTAATGACCTTTTCATTGATGAATTTAAAGTGAAGTGTATTAGCTACAAAAGTACATTTCACAAAAAGAACACTGAACACAAATTACTACAAGTCAAAATAATAGTCATACTGAAGTAAGGTGAATTTTCTTGATACACAAGAAATTGATTTAATACTGATTCAGTAATAAATTTAAAATGAGTGTGTTAGTCACAAGTACAAGATAAACATAAAACCACTTAACTTTAGAGCGCATGTAATATTCTTGCAGAAAAACAGTTATTGAAATTACCAATAAAATGATAGTTTATCTTTAAAGCAGTGCAATCTTTACAATCTGTAATAATTTCATTTGCCAGTTTTTAGTAAATATTATCTGGACTGTAAATTTTATGCAAATAGACTTCTACCTTGTTGTTGCCTAAATTACAGATATCCAAGATACAGACAACATGCATTCTGTCCAGTTCAGTTACTGCTTTTATAATATCACCTAAAAGTAAAAAGCAGATGGTAGGTATTGTAAAAAATAGTTAAATATTTACTTGGATTTAGTATCACATAAGCTGATTTTTTTTTTCTTATAATACTAGCACTGTCCTTCATCATCTTCTCTCCAATTCATCACACACATTCATCAAAGTTATGTTATAGTAACTTCTGCAGAAAACAGTGAATACCTCAAGCAAGCAGATGCTACCAATAAGTTCAAGATAAAAACTGGTACTCAAAAGCCATATTAATAACTATTATTTTTTAATTTTTAGTGGAAGAAAGTAAACCTACATATTTTTAAAGTAATAAAAAGCAACTCGATCATAACAATGTTCCAAAGATGACACCAATGTAGGCTAACCATAAGTACCGTATGAAATGGGACAGTGCCGTTGCTTTTGTCCTGTTTCAAATGGTAGGTCTGGTCAGCCTACACCAAATTTATACTATAAGCCAATGCATTATATTATTCTATACCTACGAGGTCTGACAATTAAGTTCACAAACTCATCCTAGAGAAAATGCTACCTACTTCATTGCTGAATGTCACTATGGTTACCTTCAAAGTATTCCCCTTGTAGAGCAATGACCCAATGTCAGTGCCTAGCCCACCCTTCAAAGCAATGTTGGAACTCTTTTTCTGGAATGGCTATCAGAGCTGTCATCATATTACCCTTGATGTCCTATATTTTATCAAAATGTCTTCCATTTAATGTTTCCTTTATCTTCAGGTAAAGAAAAAAGTCATTGGGAGCCAGATCAGGTGAGCAGGGAGGGTGTTCCAATACAGTTATTTGTATACTGGCTAAAAACTCCCTCACAGACAGGGCTTTGTGAGCTACTGCATGGTTATGATACAAGAGTCATGAGCTGGTGGAGAAAAGTTCAGGTTGTTTTCATCTAAGTTTTTCATGCAGCCTTTTCAGCACTTCCAAATAGTAAACTTGGTTGACTGCTTGCTGAGTTGGTACAAATTCATAATGAACAATCCTTCTGATATCAAAAAAGGTTAGCAACATTGTTGTGACTCTTGATTTGGAGTAATGGAACATTTTTGGTTGTGGAGAATTGGCTGGCTTCCATTGTGCACTTTGACTTTTTTGGTTCACATCATATTGGTATACCCATGTTCCATCTCCAGTGATAACACAACCCAAAACATCATTGTGCCTCTCCAAAAGGTCTTGGCAAACTTTGACTCTCCTTTGCTTTTGTTCACTGGTGAGCTATCTTGGGACCGTTATTGCACATGCCTTTCTCATGCCAAGATTTTCAGTTATGATTTTACTAACTGTTTTTCTATCGATGTTTACATGGTTTACCATGCTTCTCACAGTCAGCTGATAATTTTGATGCAGATTCGAAAAATATTTGCAATGTTTTCATCAGTTCTGCTCGTTACTGGCCACCGAGACCTCTCTTCATCAGTGACACTTTCTCTTCCTTCAGAGAAACATTTCATCCATTTGTTCACTGTTGTTTTCTTCATGGCATTATCCTCATTAAACTGGGACTAACATGTCCCTGATTTCACTTCCACTCTTGCCAAGTTTAACATAAAATTTAATGTTTTTTCATTGCTCTGATTCGAGCTCCAACATTCTCATGGTGGCACACAGAAACATGCAACAACAATAATGAACGCCATTCAGCAAGACACCGCCACACTTCGATATGAACATAGCTGTGAGACACAGATAGACCATGTTATGAAACGTTAACAAGTTGTTTGTGCAGTGCTGCCAATGTAAGTGCATGGTGGCAAGTTCATGAACTTAATTGTCAGACCTCATATTTTTATCTTTCAGTTTGGAATCATGGAAGGAGTGAAAATATTTTAAATCAGACAGATCTGCATTCAAATCCTAGCTGTTACTCACGCTGCTAAATCACTCTGAATTTCAGTCTAATATCTATAAATTGGGGATAATCATGCTCACTTTGTAAAGCTCGTATTAGGATTAGTCATGACTTATAAAAATGCTCAGGCACAGTGTTTGGCAGAGAGCTAAAATGACAGTTATTATTATTAACAATGCTTTGTCATAAAGAAACAAAATTAATCACACTTTTGATTACCATATGACTTTTCTTCTCTAGTGATTTTTGCCTTTCATCTCCCAAATGTTAACTGCTTTGGCAGAATGGTACCACATATTTTCATGTGATCATGTTACTGTCTGATGGAAGAATATTGGCACTGACAACTAGTAGGTAGCTGAGAATTTTGCCTTGATATTTTATTTCAATCATAACATATACATTTAGCAGAAGAACTATGACAGAAGTGGATATTGTATGAAGCAATAACACAAGTATACAATTACTTAAAGTACATATTAGGGCACTAATTAAGAAATCTGGAATTTTTGGAAGTCTAAGGAGCTGCAACATAGGAGGTAATGCTTCAAGCCAACTAATAATATCATCTCTAAATTATACTGAGAAAAATAAATGAAACTTATCTCATAAAATTAGCTACTCAAGTTCAGTTTGCAATAACCATTAATGCCAAAAGTTAATCACCAGGCACAGCTCATAAGACTTTTTTAAAAACAATGAACAGTCAACAGTTTCATCAGCATAGAAAAACCCACCACGAAATCCCAAGATAATAAAGTCTTTCTTAAAAGCTCTTTAAAATGTAACCACTAGAAACTTGGCCACATGCTTAGGAAATAGAAATGACAATAGAAAGTGACTAACATAATTACTGAGACATAATTTTATAAATATATAAAAATAATTTAAGTTTGGTATATTATGTAGTAGTCTAAATAATTAGTTGGTTGAAGGGTTTCATTGTTGGGATTACATATACTCCTAGCACTCCTCAAGGAATTTGTTGCATATCACTTGAATAACTAAACATTCATAAGAGAAAACAACTGTACTGTAGTATACTGTGGAGGTATTAAAATTTCAGGCAATTATAAAGTGAAAGGACAAATGTTCTCGCTCAGGTTAAAAGGACTGAAGAGTAGAATTTGCACTGCTACATATGCAGACCACTTAGGTCTAATAAATACTTACATTTAGAATAGGATTATAAAAGAAAATTCTTAATGCCTGTTTGGAATATAAACCATTCATCCATTCAATTTTATTTTAAAGTATATTCTCACTTATAAGTTTTGGGATATATTTACAAAATAACACTTTAAACTATATTAAATATTAAGGTTAGAACTATTTATATCATAACATGTTAAGGTTAGGGCTGTTCACAATATTAATCTTATTTTCTGAATGAAAACAATGCTGAGATTATCTTACCTGCAATTGCTCTTGGACCTGGCACCCTGTCATCACCGGTTACTTCCTGTGGATACACACAGCTGTAATTCATGCAGGTTAATAACGTGTCTATTTGAGATGTCCGGATATCTTTTGTACAATACATGGGTAGGAATGCAACATCAATTGCTATCTCATGGTTCAGACCTGTTATAGAAAAATCACACGTCATTAAAAGTTCTATGGGTTAGTACATGGTACTAATGTGACCAACTTTGCTCCTTTGATCCTAACATATGCTAAATATATTAACATCTGTAAAAATTGTGTTTCAAAACTGCAAACTAAACCCTTAGCTTTGCAAACATTTATGAATACATGCTATTGGCTGAAAGAGGAGACACTTCAGCGCAATCTATCACTACTGCTAGAAATAACAATCCAAAAAATTTTTCCTAATGATGAAAGGTTGAAATTTTAATACCCAGTGGACAGACAATTCACATAAATGAAGACATGCAGAGTGCTTTCTTGGTTATTCATGACATATACCATTACAACATAGGAGAATTCAGAGAAGACTATTGGTTACCTTACTGCCATTTGGACTTAAAGATATATGGTATGGTATGTAAGGAGTAACTAGGTTCCATCTGTCCTAATAATCAAGTGTCAATCACTTACCATGAGGATTATAAAAGGCTGCGGTAGAAAAGGGGCTATAGGGGAAAAACCAAAGTGAATCCTGACCTATGACTGTCATTTCTTCATGTGATTCATTGTCAGCGAGGGTGGCTAAAAGGCAACGGTTTCGGCTGGGTAGTAAAGGATGAGTAGAATTTAAATAAACAGGAGGGTATTCTGATCTTCATCCCCCCACCCAACACCTAGCCAAGGGCCCCTGCCCTCAGGGGCTGCAAGGGAAACTCTACCCCCAACTCTTACCACGAGCTGGTCCAGGCAGAGCCCAACACTGAGAGGGTCTCCAGCCTGCAGCAGGCCACATCCCTGCACTGATCTAGAAGTGAAGGCCCAGGGGACATGTGAGGAAGAGGGCACTGGTAGTTGGAAAGAACTAGTACCTTGGGTAGGGAAAGCCAGGACTCCAGACTGGGAAGGAAAGGAAGGGGCCATGACAACCCTGCCCTATCTGTGGGAACCTGAGGGCCCACTCAAATGGGGGCAAGTGTCCTGCCCCCAGCAGTCCCCAGATGTGAGGTCCTGATGTCTGGCATCTGTGTTCTAGAAAGGACCCTCCTGTGGTCTTTGCTTTGATCTTTTTAATAAATGGTGCTATTACCACCAATAAAGAAATAAACAAACAAATAAAATGAATAAACAGGAGATTATTTCAGGTGGGGCAGGGAATAGCCAAAAGCACAGACCAGAGCAAGGAGCCCATTGTGGCTGGAGCGAGGGTCAACACAAAGAGCAATGCTTTAAAATTCTATGACTTCTACCTAGTCACCCAAACCAGAAACCTGGGAGATATGCTTAACTCCTCCCTATTGTTCTTTCCTGATATTCATTACTATATCCTATAGATTCTATGACCTTAATATCTCTCATATTAATCATTACAGAGATATTTTCAGGAAGGTAGTTTTATTATCAGTATGTCACTGATACTATTTTGAGTTACTTTCTAAATTGCAAAATAAGGTGATTTATATTTAACATTATAAGTTCAATATATGTGAGTTCTTTCGTTGAACTAGAGCCGAGAGTTTTGTTAGAGAAAAAAATAACAGGGTTCCTATATATGAGTGTTTGCTTTCTCTGTACCAAAAGATAGGTTTAGAGAGTCAGGGGATGTAATTACTAATCATGGCCTGGTTTGACCTAGCCAGGAAGTAGGACTAGAAGATATTCAAATTCTTTTAACTATAAAATATCTAATCATGAAAAAAATCTCATTTCTCCCTTCCTGCCAGAAAGCATACAGAAAATTACTGCCAAATGGTAGAAATTCAGTTATTTGCAAGTACCTAGTAACATCTACTTTTTCTGTTTCTTTTTAAATGTTCTGTTTTCTTTTATCCACATATGGCTTATGTTTCACTGAATTTATCCCTGTAAATTACCTTAAATCCTTGAAAACATGTAGGATATAAAATAGAATAATTCTAAAATGAATTAGAGCTGGTTGGGCAGAATGATAAATTGGACTTCTTAACATTTGGTTCTTGCTTTTAGGTGATGCATAGCAAAAGTCACAAAGGTTGACAATTACTTGTAAAACAGCTGAGATGTTTAATGGATCAGTAACATGTTAAAAAGAAGAAAAATATTAAATTTCTATGTTTCCAGATGAACTCATGATTTCCATTGTTACTTATTGTGATATATGGAAAAATCTCTGCTGTAATTTTTGTTTCCTACATATACAACTAAGACTGATAAACTACTTAAAGAGATCAAGTAATGCATTCTAATAAAAGAAGCATTTGAAACTTAGATCTAAGACCGTCTAACAGAGTCAATGGAAATTCACACTTTTCATAGATTTTATATATACACACAAACACAAGTATATCCATATTTATGTGTAAGGTGGTAGGGATGTGGGAATAGGAGAAAGTAAAAGGGAAAAAGTAATCTTGATAAAAGTCATTCCAACAGTCTTAATGTAAAAATCTATGAATTGCATTTTATTTCAGGCACTAAATTAATTTGCCAATGATTTTTCCTCATTCTTTTTAAGATAACAAGACCTTTCTTTAAAACACAAATAGAAATAAAATTTTTCCTTTACTTTGAGATTAGCTCATTTTTGTGCATATTTTCACTCATTAAAACAAACTTAAAAATAAATATGTTTAAAAACATGTTGACTCTTTTAAATTTCTATACTTTCTATAGTTACTTCTCAGTTTTGAACAACCTGAGGAAAAATCAGCTTATTTTCTTTTATCAGACATGGGAAGTTTGTTCAGTACCTTCATTCTGTTCAACCTCAAGTTACTTGACAATTTTATTTTCTTCAGGGGTTAAACTGACCTCTGTTCATAGAAATTTCTCTTGATTAGTACCCTTTTCTTTTTATCCTACATTTTACCTTTCAATGGTTCAGATGTTCTGAGAAAGAGGCTGATAACATGGGCAAGAAAGTGGTGGCTAATGGAGAACAGAATCAATTTAAGAATTAATGAGATAGACAGGGGTGATGAAGATTTCCTAGGTTCCTGAAATCTTCACTCCTCAAATACTTTTCAAGGACTTGTTGATGTTTAAAAGCCCACAATTACATCTTAATGTATTCCAGAATTAGTGCTCCATTCCTTTGGTTTGAGCCAAATGGAAACTCTCCTTGGGCTTAACTTTTTTCTTGAGGGGGTTGCTTAAGTTTTTGAAGCAAGATAGTATCATTTGTATTTAAAATATGCTAAATAAATAATGTGCAAAGAAGAACAGATGACTTACCTAGGATGGTTATTTCAAAATGTCCAAGGCTTCGGGCACTCTTAAAATCATTAAGTTTTGGAGGCCTTTCTTCTGGTGGTGTATATTTTGCAGGTTGAGAATTATACTGCTGAATGAGAAAATTTTTGTGTTCTAAAGAAAATTTTCGTGGAGTACTTTCAGGGTAAACACAGCTGTAATGTAGGTGATCTTTTAAGCCAAACTTTTTCTCTCTCCAGAGCTGACTTTCCCACCTATGATTTATAGTTTTTCTAGCTTTTCCATGCATACTATTGCTTATGCTTTCTCGACCTGTTGAAGACACAATGAGATAGTCACAACTGACCTATAAACTAACTAAATCAAGTCATTCACTCCAAAAAGTACATATTAATGATGAATAGTTTAATTAACTTTAAAAATCAAACAACCACCTACAATATAAATTGAGTGTCCAAAGATAATTCTTATTAAAGTGAGGAAAGAACTAAATTCACTTTCAAAATAAAATTTTACTCCAAAATATTAAAAGGTGATATTATTTTCTCTGATAATGGCTTTATGGAGATTTGTAATTATCTTCTTTATACTTTTTTTGTATTTCCTAAATGCTCTTAAATAAATATATTCCTTTTTTATTTAGTAGCCTGACCAAATACAAAACACAGTCTTTTTCTTGGCTATAACTCTCCTTAAAAAGGATAATTTATTTATTATGTACAATATCACTTTCATATATAAATAAAATATGGAAAACAAAGAGGGAATTAAATTGAGATGAAAAATTCTTTTAATTCTTGATTGTTCTCTGTCAGTTAATTTGTCATTTATGTACAATTTATCTAACACATTTAGTTTCTGAGGAAGAATGCAATTCTATACATATTACATTCATTCCTTCAGCAAATAATCACTGAGCACTTATTATATACCAGACACTGTGCTAAGTAATTTTGTAACATATTTTAATTGAATAATATAACGTGGGAACTCAAGACATATGGTAGATTCAGAGAAAACAGATTTTTGGAACAAGACTCCCATTTTGTCAGTTCTGCTAGCAGAGGCAAGCTGACAGCAATTCTTGTTTCAGAATTTACCATGGTCGCTGAATTGCTTCCATGCAGGCTGCCTATGCCTTGGTGTTCATTATTATCCTGGCATAAAACAAAACAAAACAAAACAAAACAAACAACCTTGCTAATGGAAGAGGCAGAATAGAGCGTCAACAGGAAGGTTTCAGTGTGGTTAATATACTACTTCTGTTTTCCTAACTTTATTCCATATTCACATACCATTTTATTGGTTTCTTAAACCTAGGAAGATATTTACTGAAAATTTATTACAAAGTAAAATACTAGGTTGAATTATAAGAAAAGATGAAGAAGCTGAATGCACGCTTATTACTTACCAGGAATTCAAAATACTGTAATATTACAAAAGGCTTTTCTTTAATTCAAAATTCAGTTGATGAATACACTTAATTTCCTATAATAATGCTTGTTAACTAAAAGAATAAAACATTTAATCACACGTGAAAAGGAAAGGAATCAATCAATAGAGAAAATAAAGCTTCTTCAATAAATTGTTCTGGGAAAATTGGAAATGAAAAAAACAAAACTTGACTGCTAGCTGTCACCAACACCAAAATTAACTCAAAATGGAACAAAGACCTAAATATAAGATGTAAAACAAAAAATTGCATAGAACACTTACACACTTTAGTCTTAGAGAGGATTTTCTGAATTTGACCTCAAAGACAAGGAAAGGGAAAGCAAAAATAAATTAATGGAACTATATTAAAGTAAAAAGCTTCTGTACAGCAAAAAAACCCATTAAGAAAACAAATGAGCGAAGACATTTCCAGACAACATTTTTGATAAGGGGCTAATATCCAAAATACATAAAGAAACAATATGACTCAACAATAACAAAAAACCCTAAACACTCCAATTAAAAAATGGGCAAAGGACTTGAACAAGCACTTCTCCCAAGAAGACAAGAAATGGCCAAGAGATAAATGAAAAAATGCTCAACTTCACTCGCTATCAGGGAAATACAAATCAAACCACAATGATACCACCTCCCGACTGTTAGAATGGCTATTATCAACAAGACAAGGAATAACGAGTGTTGTAGAAGTTGTGGAGAAAAAGGAACCTTCATACACTGCTGATGGAAATGTAAGGTACACCCACTATACAAAACAGTATAGGATTTCCTCAAAAAGTTAAGAATCAAATTACCATATGAACCAGCAATCCCTCTTCTGGGTATCTACCCCAAAATTCTGAAAACACTTAACCATAAAGATACAAGTACCCCTATGTTCATTACAGAACTGTTCAAGGTGGCCAAGACATGAAAATAACAAAAGTGTCTTTGATAGATGACTGGATAAGGAAAATATGGGACATATACACAATGGAATATTACTCAGCTATAACATGAAATACTACCACTTGCGACAACATGTATGGATCTTGAGATTATTATGCTAAGCAAAGTAAGTCAGACAGAAAACGTCAAGAACCATATGTCTTCCCTCATATGTGGGATATAAAACTGAAAGCAACAAAGGCACAAGACAAACAAAACATCACAGACATAAACAACAGTTTAGTGGTTACCAGAGGGGTAAGGAGGGAGGAGGGTGGTAGAAGAGAGTAAAAGGGATCAAATATATGGTGACAGAAAGAGAACTGACTGGGTGATGAACACAAAATGCAATATATAGATGATATATTATAGAATTATACACTTGAAACCTATATAATTTTACTAACAAATGTCATCCCAATAAATTTAATAAAAATGAAAAAAATGGGCATAGGATTGAAAAGATGTTCAGCAACACTAATCATCAGGGAGATGGAAATCATCACCACAACGAGATCCCACCTCCCAACTGTTAGAAAGGCTATTATCAACAAGACAAGAAATTACAAGTGTTGGTGAGGATGTAGAAAAAAGGGAACCCTTGTGCAATGTTGGTGGGAATGTAAATTGGTAAAGCCACTATAGAAAACAGTAGAGAGAGTCCTCAAAAAAGTAAAAAGAGAACTACCATATGATCCAGCAACTCCACTTTCTGGATATTTATCCAAAGAAAACAAAAACACTAATTTGAAAAGATATATGCACCACCATGTCCATTGCAGCATTATTTACAAAAGCCAAGATATGGGAACAACTTAAATGTCCACTGATGGATGAATAGATGAAGAATATGCGATGCACATACGTGTGTGTGTGTGTGTGTGTGTGTGTGTGTGTGTAGATATAGATATATCTATCCATATCTATATCTATATATATCTACAATTGAATACTGTTCAGCAATAAAAAAGAATGAAATCTTGAAATTTCCAACAACATAGGTGGACCTTGAGGTCATTATAGTAAGAGAAATAAGTCAGAGAAAGACAAATACTACATGATCTCACTCATATGTGGAATCTGAAAAAAATAAAGGAAAAACCAAAAAAAAACTGAGCTCATAGATACAGAAAAGAAATTGGTGATTGCCAGAGACAGGGGTGGGGAGTGGGCAAAATGGATGAAAGGGATTAAAAGGTACAAACTTCTATTTATGAAATAAATGTCTTGGGGATGTAATGCAGCACATGGTGCCTATAGTTAATAATACTGTGTTGCATATTTGAAAGTTAATGAGAATATACCTTAAAAGTTCTCATCACAAGAAAAAATTATTTTAAGTATGTATGGTAATGGATGTTAACTAGACTTATTGTGGTGATCACTTCACAATATATACAAATATCAAATCTTGTACACTTGAAGCTAATATTATATGCCAATTATACCTCAATTTTTTAAAAAAGAAAAAGTAATGAATGTAAAAGAGCTTTGTAAATTAGAAAGAATCATAAATTTTATTCATTAGTCACATGAAAAACTATCTTGTAACAGAAATGCCATTTGGGAGCTTAGGACACTATTCAGTTATTCAAGTTGGCTTCTGTTCATCAATGAGATAATATTTACTCTAGTTATATGTCTGTAGCAGCTTTATTTTTTAAATAATTAGGACAATTTAATTATCAGTTTCTTTAAGATTTCCTAAATAACTAAAAAATATCAATTTTTTCAATATAATTGTCAAGAAAAATGTAGAAAAAGAAATGAAATATAAAGGTAGTTATCCACATGGCTTGGACAAAATTATTTTAAAAATCTATGAAAATGTAAATTTTTAATCTCATATTAATATTGCTATCCTACCTTTCCTTTGTTTAGTATATGTCAGGTGCATCTTTTGCATTCCATTATATTTAACCTTTTAATATGAATTTGCTTAAATTTGTCTCTTACATGTAACATATAACTAATTTTTAAACCTCATTTGAATGTTTAACACGTTTACATTTGTTGAAATTGTTAATGTATTTGGAAGTATTTCCATCATGTTATTTTGTGTTTTCTCTCTTTTTGAGTGTGTGTATGTTTTCTCTTAATCATGTTTATTCTTTGGTTTTTTTCCCTTTTTTCTGTCTCCCACTGTCCTGATTATCACAATTCCCTTTTCTGTGATGCTTTGGAAGTTATACCTTCTGTATCTATTGTTTTAGATAGATATTTTAACTTTTTAACTTTCATGTTTAAAGTTACAAAGTCTATAGTTTATTCTAAATCATTATTTTAGCTTTATTTTGTTTCAAATTCCATGAAGTTATTTATGACCACAGATATTAATTTTTACTGCCTGTGTTTATTTATATTTACCTATATTTTATCAATTTCTTTGCCATTTCTTCTTGTATTCTGCTACTTCTTTTTGGTTTCATTACCCTTCTTTCAGAATTCTTTAGTAACTCATTCATTGAAAGTCTGTGATAATAACTCAGAGCCTCTGAATATCTTAAATATATTTATTTCACCCTCACTGTTACAGTTTGTGTAGTTAGATATAGAATTCTATGTTGGAAACTATTTCCTTTCAATATTTGGAAGTCATTAATCCATTGTCTAAGGCACTTATTATTGCTGATAAGAAATCTTCCAGTCTAATTATATTTCCTTTGTAAATAAATAAACATTTTCTTTCTGGTAGTTTTTAAGGTATTTACTATCTTTGAAGCCCTGCACATTCACTATGATATGTCTGGGTATAGATTTACTTAATTTTTCTGCTCAGGTTCAATTATTGATTCTTTAATCCAATAATTCATATATATCTTCAGTTTTGAAAAAGTACCTCTTCAAATGTTGCTTCTTCCTGATTATTCTATGCTGTCCTTCTGAAACTTGCATTGGATATAAATTGGTCCTTCTCACACTATGCACCATGTCTCTCAACTTCTCTATTACCTTCCCAACCTCTTTTCCAATCTCTGGTATGATTTCCTCTGTATCTATCTTCCAAATGCATTAATTCTCTCTTCATCTGTATTTTCTTACTCTTCAACCCATTTTATATCTATCTATCTATCTATCTATCTATCTATCTATCTATCTATCTATAACTATATCACTGCTCTGGGATTCCAATATGCCAGTTATTTTTTATATTGATCTGTCCCTGACTTAGGGTTTCTACTCATTTTACTTTTTTAACATATTTATTTTCAAGCATCTTTCTAGTCTAGTATTTATAGTCTCTGAGGTATAAATTGCCTCACATATTACATGTGATCACATTGCCTCAAAGTACTTTATTTTCTTGGGATATGTGTAATTTTTTAAATCACAAATTCATTTTTTGTAGACATTTTCCAAGAGGGTCCCAAATACCCTAGGATATAAGAAGCCCCACTTTAAGACAGATTCACACTTGCTTTTGGCAAGACCTTAGGAGTTTTTCATTAATTTTGGACCAGATACTAGTGTCAATTCTTATGCTAAGTGCCCTCATCATTTCACAGTCATTTTAACTATGATTACATTTCCATATTACACAGTCCTGGGATTCCAAATTCTCTCAGATGACTTTTTCCTACCCATTGCCCAGGTTAAGAGGAAGCTTTCTGATACTTTCCCACATTGATGGGCCTAATTTCTCTGGCTCTCCACAACCTTCCAAGTTTATGTTAGTTTTACTTCACATACAAAGAGGCATGTGGTATGGACTCTCCTATCCATGTAGTTATTATACTTCAGCCTACAATCATTTAGCCTTCTATCTGGTTCTGAAATGTCCATTAGCAGTTTTTGTTTTAGCTCCTACTCACTATTTAATTTAAAGTATTTTGTTTCTGAAATGTAGGTATTATTAATTTTGTTTTAAGCTTGGTTACATATTTATATTATAATTATTTCACCCTTTTTTCTGTTTTTTGGGGTGATGCAGATTCCAGATACTTCTATGGGTTCTTAATCTGTCAGAATGACTAGAGGTCAATTCCAAAATAAGAATAGCTGAAAAAGCAAGAAGAATATAAAGTATTAAAAAGTCTAGTCTAGAGAAATGACTCATTATAAATCTGATTTAAACCAAATAACTCTAAGGATATCCTACCAGAATGAATTTGTTTTATGAAATTACTTCAGAAATGAACACAAAATTCAAACCAATCAACCTAATTGTAAAGAAAGTACCTATAACTATATTTTAAAATTTACCTGTATTTATTGTCAATATTGTCAAATTAAAATTAAAATTTCTATTTAATTATTCTTCTGATAATTAAAAAAATCATCAGAAGAATTTAAGTATATGATACCAAAGGGAAAAAAAACCTGGTAAGTATAAATTTGTTTATGTTTACTTTCACTTTGGTGATACCACCATATTGTTCTAAAGTTGGGACCAGTATTTTTTACAAGGACCTCAGATAATGTAAATGAAAACCAGCAACAAAAATAACTAGCTATACATCATTATGCTAGTGACAGGCATGACACAGAAAATGCAGACTCAAGCAGTGATTGTATATGATATTGTTGCATAACGATTTCATTAATACTACTACTGATAATTAAAGCAACATACGTTGGAAGGCGCTTGGCATGCTTGGTTTATTTCCTTTCGTTTGAGCAGTAGTTTCTTGATGAGGTATAGGAACTCTATAAAAGATGAAAAAAGGATAACCAATAGTTATAAAAAGAGACTTGAATGAAAGAAATGAATTGGTCTATTCAGAATTTATACTAATTGAATAAATTTAGAAAATGCATAGGTGTAGTTTCTTAAAGTTATTGATTAAACATTTAAAGAAAATGCCCTCAAGTTATGAACAAATATCCATGTATAACATAATCCAAAAAGTCCAATTGATTTAAATATTCTTTTAAGGAATATTCCACAAAAGGAAGTATTCAACTTTATTAAATATCAACTAAAGATGGATATATTCACATATATTTCATTCTCTATGATAGGAATTTAAAAATTAGTTCATGTTGCTTTATTCAAATATTCTGGAAAACTATCTGGACTAACTCTCCAACCTAATTCCAGAGTTTTTTTTAATAAGCTTCATGCCGCTTCAAAACTTCATGCTTTTCTTTCTGCCTGGAAGAACCCTATGCCCCTTTTCTTTGCCTGTTTAAGTCTTATTCATCCTTAAAAATTTAACTCAGGCATTATTTCCTTTAAGAAGCCATCCTTGATCTCTACTCAAGGCTCACTGCTCTTCATATATGCTCTCCTAGCACCATGACTAAACTTCTATCATAGCATTCATTGCTCTGTACTGAAATTCCAGCCTTATTAATCTATCTCTTTCATATGATTCTTTTATAAGTGCTACAAAAGTATAGACTTTATTTATTTTTGTATCTCCACATAATATCTTCGCACTGTTTATTGAACTGAAATGAATGGAGGAAAAGGGAAGCATGTTGTTTTGAAGCTGAAGAGAAGCCTGCTTTCACAAGGAAAGATTTCCATCTTACGGGCTTTTCGCAAACTTCTATGATGAGTACTTTTCTATTGTTGTATTCCAAAACTAAAAGCATAAAATAAAACAGAAATGTAATATTGTAGAACAGCACATAATATTGTTCAACTTATTTATTTTATCAATGGATTTGTCTCTTATAATAGTAGCAATCTTTGTTTTACTAGTGAGTTATTAATGAACTAATAAGAAGTACCTTTTATGAAGGAAGAACGCATCCATTTAACTATAAAACTGCAGCAAATAAAAACATATTTCATAGTAGTTTTAATTTTTTCAATTATTGAAAACATGGTATTTCTAGAAACTAGTAAACTAAAAACATGAACTATTAGAGAAATGTAAACAATAAAAAGTTAATTATATGTATTTTGAGATGTTTAAACAGCATGTTTATACTTCTTAATACATATGTATATACAATAATTTTTTCATCTAAAATAAATTAGAATAGTTTTCTAAACTCTAAGAGCACCATTGAGTCTGACAATTAAGTTCATGAACTCATTCTAGAAAAAATGCTACATACTTCATTGCTGGATATCACTATGGTCACATTCTAAGTATTCCCTTTGGGGAGCTATGCACCGATGCCAACCCCTAGTTCACACTTCAAAGCAATTTTGGAACTCTTTTTCTTGAATGTCCATCAGAGCTGTTATCATATTACCCTTGATGTCCTGAATATCATAAAATGTCTCCCTTTCAATATTTCCTTTACCTTAGGGTAAAGAAAAAAAGTCATTGAGGGCCAGATCAGGTGAGTAGGGAGGGTGGCCCAATCAGTTATTTTCTTACTGGCTAAAAACTTCCTCACAGACAGTGCTGTGTGAACTAGTGCATTGTCGTGATACAAGAGTCATAAGCTGTTGGTAAAAAGTTCAAGTCATTTTTGTCTAACTTTTTCATGTAGCATTTTCGGCACTTCCAAATGATAAACTTGGTTAACTGCTTGTTGAGTTGGTACAAATTCATAATGAATAGTCCCTCTGATATTAAAAAATGGTTAGCAACATTGTTTTGACTCTTTGATTTGGACTCATGGAACATTTTTGGTGGTGGAGAATTGGTGGACTTCCATTGTGCACTTTGATGATTTGTTTCAGGGTTGTATTGGTAGACCCATGTTTCATCTCCAGTGATAGCATGGCCCAAAACACAATCTTGCCTCTCCAAAAGCTCTTGGAAACTTCGACTCTCCTTTGCTTTTTTGTTCATCAGTGAGCTCCTTCAGGATCATTTTTGCACACAATTTTCTCACACCAAGATTTTCAGTTACGATTTTCCAACATTTTCTCTATTGATGTTTACTTGATCTGCTATTATTCTTACAGTCAGCCAATAATTTTGATGCAGAATTCGACAAATTTTTGCAATGTTTTCATCAGTTCTGCTCGTTACTGTCCACCCTGTCCTCTCTTCATCAGTGACGCTTTCTCTCCCCTCTGAAAAAACGTTTCATCCATTTGTACACTGCCATTTTCTTCATGGCATTATCCTCATAAACTTGGACCAACTTGTCCCTGATTTCACTTCCACTCTTGCCAAGTTTTAACATGAAATTTAATGTTTTTTCGTTACTCTAATTTAAGCTCTAACATTCTCACAACAGAACACAAAAACACGCAATAACAATAATGAATGCCACTCAGCAAGATACCACCACACGACATGAACAGAGCTGTGAAAAACAGATATTACATGGTTATAAAACCTTACCGAGTTGTTTATACAGTGCTGCCAATGTAAGCACATGGTGGTAAGTTCATGAACTTAATTGTCAGAGCTTGTATATTGTCATGAAAAGACACATTGCTAGAAATATGAATGTAAAAGGTGCTTCTGGTGATATCTCAGACAGAAACGAATAATGTGCTATTGGAAACTGGATGAAAGATTATCTCTGGTATAAAGTAGCAGAAGATTTGTCTGAATTTCGTGCTGTTGGATGGAAAGTGAAACTTGTATGCAATGAACTTACATATTAAGCTGATTTTTCTAAGCAAAGTGTTGAAAGCACAACCTGGTTTCTCCTTGATGCTTATAGTAAAAAAGAAGAGCGTAGAGAGAGTTGAAAAGGAAATTGTTAAGGAAAAAGAACCAGAACTTCAATATTTGGAAAACTCCCAATTTATTCATATTGCAAAAACTGTGAAAGTTCGCTCTGGAGAGAACACCAAGGGTGTTGCTGGACAACTATTTGCCCAAGAGATAAGGCTTGTGACTCATGGATCCAATCAACCATCTCAGTAGGCATGCTATTAGCTTAGACTGAAAGGGACAATGGTGGAACAAAATGAAGAAAGGTTGTCATACTTCTGGAATTGTAAAGCAGGAAATAAGCCCACAGAGATATCCAGCAGTGATCATGTGTTATTCTTTTTTTAATGTGGGTAGTTCCCTGGCTGAGAATCAAACCGAGGCCTCAGCGTTGAGAGCGCTGAAGCCTTAGCCACTACACCACCAGGGAACTCCCCATGTGTTATTTAAAAAAAAAAAAAAAAGAATGACCCTGAAGGCCTGTTCCTCGGTTCCACAAGGCAGGGCCATCTCCTCAATTTCAGAGTACACGATCACTACTCAGTGCCAAGAGAATGGGGCTGTCATCCTGGTGGGTCCAAAGGACATAGTATTATGCCAAAAAATAAAATTTTGGAATCTTAAAATCAAATGGAGTTGGCCCTACTAGGTTTTGGATTTGCTTGTGAACCATGATCCCTTTTTGTCTTCCAATTTCTCCCTTTTGGAATGCCTTTCCCACCACTGTATTTTGGAAAGATAACATGTCTAGTTTCACCGGTTCAGAGATGGAAAAGAATTTTGCCCATGATGAATCTCTCTGCATCTCATTCATGCATGATTTAGATGATATTTAGATCACATTTTAGACTTAAAGTTGATGTGGTATGGATTAAGACTTTTGGGGATGCTGTGATAGGGTGAATGTATTTTGCATGTGAGAAAAAATAAAACTTTTAGGGAACAGAGGGCAGACTGTTATAGATGGAATTATGTCCCCACCAAATATCAATATGACAACCAATATGTAACCAATTACATCTTCAAGGACCCTCAGAATGTGATCTTATTTGGAAATAGGGTCCCTGAAGATGTAATTGGTTAAGATAAGGTAATACCGGAGTAGACTAGTACTCAAGAGTGCATTCCTAATACAATATGCTTGGTATCCTTACAAAAAGGGGACATTTGGACAAAGATTTACCCACAGGGATGTGTGAAAATGAAAGCAGCGGTTGGGGTAATAAGACAAGAAGTACCAAAGATTGCCAGTAAACCACCAGAAACTAGGAGAGAGTCATGGAATAGATTCTACATTACAGCTCTCACAAGGAACTCAACCCTGCTGATGATACCTTGATCTAGGACAGGGGTGTCCAATCTTCTGGCTTCCCTGGGCCACACTGGAAGAAGAATTGTCTTGGGGCACACATAAAATAAAGTAAAACTAATGATAGATCATGAGTCAAAAAAAAAAAAAAAAGGTCGCAAAATATCTCATAATGTTTTAAGAAAGTTTATGAATTTGTGTTGGGCCACATTCAAAGCCATCCTGCATGGGACCCAAGGGCTGTGGGTTGGACAATCTAGGACTTAGGCAGCCCCAGAAAACTAATATGGCTTCTAGTATAATTACTCATTTTACAGGGTAGAAACAAACCCAAACAAAATAATGTGCTATGCACAAAATAAATACAAATGACTTACAGTTTGGCATATGGCCCTTGCACAATCCTTTTTTTCTTGGTAGGGCTCAAGCTTGTAAATGTAGCTTGAGAACACTGAGAACTCACAGGACCATCATCTTGGTGCCCTTTACCATCTCTTTCCCGACTTTGACTTTCAGCTGCTTGGTATGTTGAGGGTTGGTTGGCATTCTAAAACCAAAATTTTAGAGAAAAAATTTCAAGCTTATTCATAAAAATTATTTCTTAAAAGTCTACAATTTTAGTTTACCCATTTTTTTTAATCTTAAGAGCTGCGACAAAATGTTGCAACTGTAATACTCCTTTTATAAAAATGATTTATCTGAATCCATCTGCTATTAAAATATCCTTAAAAAGATACAAATTCCTCTTATATTAGCTTAAAAGTTTGATTAGATTTATATTTCCATATTCTAGAAATAATTTTTATTTGTTTGTTTGTTTGTTTTTGCTTTTTGGTATGTGGGTAGCTCCCTGGCTGGGAATCGAACCCAGGCCGCAGTGCTGACAGCGCCAACGCTGAAGCCTTAAGCCAATACACCATCAGGGAACTCCCTAGAAATAATTTTTAAAAAGATAATCTCATGGAAAAATTAACTTACATGTCTTTTTTTTTTTTTTTTTTTTGTGGTTCCCTAGCTGGGAATTGAACCCAGGCCACAGCGTTGAGAGCACTAGAGCCTAGCCACTATACCACCAGGGAACCCCTAACTTACATGTCTTGATTGCGCCTCGATTTCAGAAGTGGTGTCTTTTACTAGGGATTTGATTTTACAAGCTTCATTGCTAATTCTTGAAGAACTTGGGTAAGAACTGCCATGCCAGATATACACATAAAAACTTCTGGTGGAAGTGTCCCTACAGTTTGTGGTCTTGACAAAAGGTAGGCAAAGAATATACAGGCATACCTCATTTCATTGTACCCCACTTTATCATGCTTCATAGATACTGAGTTTTTTGTTTGTTTTGGTTTGTTTTTTTAGAAATCAATGTTTGTGGCGACCCTGTATCGAGTGATAAGTCTTATCGGCACTATTTTTCCAGCAGGCTCAAATGATGGTTAGCATTTTTTAGCAATAAAGTATTTTTTTTTAGTGGTTCCCTGGCTAGGAATCGAGCCCAAACAGTGGCATTGAAAGCACTGAAGCCTAGCCACTATGCCACCAGGGAACCCCCAACAAAGTATTTTTTAATTAAGGTATGAACATTGTATTTTTTAGAAATAATGCTATGCACACTTAACAGACCATAGTATAGTATAAACACACTTTTATATGCACTGGAGAACAAAAAAAAATAATGTGACTTGCTTTATTGTGATACTTGCTTTTTTTTGCTGTGGTCTGGAACCAAACCTGCAATATATGCAAGGTAATCATGGTAGGCTCAAATCATTCAGAAAGCAAAAACAAGATACCAAGTTTAGAGGGCCTATCAGAGGCTGTGACATTCAGCCCAGCCTGCTCCAAAATAAATGACACAGAAAGGAAATAAACAAAAAAACAAAAATAATGATTTCTTTTCTCTTAAGCTGGGAAGGGGGCATGGTTTCACACTTGTTTTCTTGCATGCTTTCTTAATAAAAACAAAAAAAGAATGTTAAAAAAGTAATCAATACAATGAACAAGGTACAATTGTAATTATGATCAAAGTGCTTTCAGAGATATGCTATTGACTCTGGTACCATACCCGAAGTGTCTGTGATGCTGAGACACTTTCAGTTGCACTGCTATGGGGTATATACTTTATAACGGTAATTATCCCTTGAATTGCAATGCGTTTTTGTTCCCTATACTGCAAGTCTTCAATCTCCTTCCTCACTTCACTTATAGCGGTCAAGAGCGACCCAACTGCAAAAGAGTAATTCCAAGAACACTGTAAGTTTTAAAGAACTGAAATGATAAAAATAAGAATTAGATTTGCAATGTAATTTCACAACATGAAATTATAAACTTGTTACATACATAAATTTGTGAGACTTTATGTTTATATTTGGCATCCTCTTAAGTAATTTCTATAAAATAGGCAAAACATATTTATCTGTTAAAATTGTGATACAATCTTCTAGTCTGGAATTTTAATTTGAAACAGAAATTTTGCACATTAAGTATAATTCATATATCACATTTGAAACTGTAAAGTGTTGCTGAGCCACTGCACAGAAACACACATTTTAATTATTTTAAATATATATTACATATTGATGCCATTATAAAGTACAAGAGGATGCCAATATTTAGATGATGAGAGGTCAGTATTTCCAAGTTTCTCTTTTTTCCAAACCATTATAATTATCCCATAGCTTTTAAAAAAGAATATACCTATTTTAAACTTTTCAACTCTCAGATCTTAATTATATTAAAATAAATTAATTTTAGGCATCTCTTCAGTACTTATTCTGCATCTCATTTATTTTGTTGTCATTTTTATTTAAAGGCAGCACTCTATTGGGTTATAATCAATATCTATCACTCTACAAGAGCAGCATAATACAGTTGTCAGTATCGTGATATCAAATTGTCCAGTGTCCCCACCGATATCTTTAATATGTGTAATATAATAGGAGTTGAAATCTACTAAGGTCAGATTTGATCTCAATGACATTAAATAAATTATTTCTAGTTAGCCATCATCTATATTCTTTCTCTTCTTCCAGTCTAATAAAATGAAATATCAACCTTTGAGTGGCATGACACATATTTTTAGGTTTTCATAAAGATAAAATTATTATCAGTGAGTGTTGCTATACTTTGACTCACTCCCCTAAAATGAAGGAATAAAGATGACTCCTGGATATAGCATAACATACATATAGCATACAAATGTATCATTAAAAAGCTAGCAATTACATTAGTACCTTTAAGAGAACTTCTATACTTTGAAAACGTCTTTGGCACTGGTGGATAGGGGTAATATCCCCCAATAACAGAATTCTTCAATTCCCCAGAATCGGCCTTTATTTTAATCCAGTGAAGTAAGTTTTTCACCTTGTTATCATTGATGTACAGCTGGCCTCTATGACCTCTTTGCAAGAAGGTTAAAGGGAGTAGGGAGAGAGAGAGAGAGTACTCACTGTAATAAACTGCATAGACCTTTTTGCATAAAAACAGTTTAATATTAAAACAGTTTCTTATGTCACCAAGAAAAGTAGTCAAATTCACTTATTCTCTATGTAGCAAATAATTATACTTAATATGAATACAAAAATTATCAAAGAGAGTAAATAAATCTTAAGAATGAAATCAGACATATTAGAGTTTAAGTGTACTAAACTGTAGCTGTGTACAGGATACTTAAAGCCTTAAGAAAAAGAAAACTAAAGATTTGTATTTTTTTAACTATCCAAGTGGTTGGCATTTCCTTAAAAAACTGATTTTTAAATCATGTATTATCTTGAAGGTATGGCATCATATAGGAACTAAATTGCCTATGAGTATAGCTCAGCATAAATTCATATTCTTAAAACATATTTAAAAGTGATATTTACATCTCACATTATTAATATATATTTACATCTGATATTATTAGTATTTATAAAATGAGATACTGACAAAGATGTGTGTTACACACTTCTTAGGACTCTTCTTTTCACAAATTTCCCAGTTGGCTATATGGTAACATTCTTGTAAACACACCGTTCCACAATATTCTCTCACTCATCTAGAAACTTGTATCTTTACTGTTTTCACATCGATTATCAAAAGGAATAGAGAAAAATAATGTACTTATAAACAAGTAGTGAGACTCTTGCTATATAAGTAAAATGTGAGATCCTAGGGCTAAAATTTGATAAAAATTTTATTTAGTATTTAAAATATTATTAATTGAATCCATATTGTGATATAGGCCCTTATAGTTTCAGTCACGCAATTTGTGATTAGCTACCTTACACCAAGCAGGAAATAAAGTTAGCCAAAGAAACACATTCTCCAGTGAGCAACAAAATTTTTGTTTCAATCATAAATAATCTAGAAGCAATATATGAGGGTTGTCCAGAAAATACCCAGACATAAGTACCTCTATTTTTCATTCTGCATGGCTGGATACTTTCTAGATAGCCCTCATATTTCATAGGCTAAATATTCTTTGTCAAAACATTTAAGAATGTCATAATGGAAGTCAAGAAAAGCTTTCTTGTGGTTGAATGTTATAATGTAAAAGTTAATTTAATGAAGATAATATATTACATTTCCAATAAAGTATATACAAAAAAATTGCTCACCAGCAATAAACACTCGACTTTCATTTGTAGTGGTGAGGTAAAGCAGTTTAGGTACTTGAGTGTTATTTCTGACAACTTTCAACTGTGTACACATGAAATATGACACTGTAGAAAATAAAAACTTAAGAAATTACTTCCGCATTTCAAAGAGAACTTACCAAGATCAGGATCTAATACAGTGTTCCTTAAACTTTAATTAAAAATAGGAATGAATCATATGTTTATTAAATAATTGTTAAAATGCAAATTAAGATTCAGTTGTTTCAGGCTGGGGCTTGAGATTTTCCATTTCTAGTAAGCTGCTAGGTGATATTAGCGCTGCCAGTCCCTTGACCACTCCTGGAACAATTAGGATCTAACATGAACCTTTCCCTTTAGGTAATGGATCTAATACTTTTCCTTTAGAAAGTACAACAGCTGCTCCTAAATCAAGTCACTGCTTGCTGCACAATTGAAGAGTGCAGGAGTCTTTGTAATGAGGCACACAAGAGAATATGAACAGTTACTTCCTAGAGAGAAAAATGTTTAGTTTTTCCATGACATATTAACTGATTAACCCAATCTAACACTGATCCTTGAAGTACTTTGATGCTTTCTACAAGAAAGGGCTATAAACTATTAATTTGAATTTGCTTATGCAAGTGTTTTACATGTGTTGATCTTAATTAGATTTTAAGCTTCAATGACAGAATTTATACCACCTATTCTTTTCTGTTCACTTTGCTAACCAACTTGATAGACTAAAAATAATTCCTAAAAATAATATTATAATGTCTTTGGGCTTCAACTACTTTCAAGAGCTATAGTTTTTAATTATCTATCAGGTTATTTGGGAAAATTCAATAACACAACAATTTTTTAAAATATTAACTCATTCCATGACAAAACAGTTATGGTCTTATAAACTAGGAAATGGAGAAATAAATGTAAATAGTTGTAATATCACAATAACAGCAAATTGTCATTTGAGAATAAATATTTTTCTATGATAATAACTATACATTCATTTCCTATATTTCATATTTACTAGATCTTTACTTTGTAGCAATGAAAATAAAGAAAATCTATTTAAATGGCTAAGAATAATTCTCTTAATTTACACCACTTTTTCCTTCATTTCAAAAAGCATAAAATATTTAAATATTCAGGGTTAAAGATGCTGATATAGGAATTTTTAACAAAATCTCTAATTCTAATTTCATGGCTGTTAAAAATCAGACATTCAGATCTAACAATTTCTAGCTGTTTGACACCTAGGTAATTACTTAACCCTTCTGGGACTTTGTTTCCTCAGCTGTAAATGTGTAAAAACATCAATTGTTTAAAAGGCAACTTGGAGTACAGAATGAGATAATATCTATGAGCATGTGGTACATAGTAAACACTCAATATTAGTTTCCGTTAGTTCTTCACCTACTACCAAAGGATTCTGGTATTATTCCAGAAGACCCTTGAAAGTATTCCCTTTGATAGGCCTGAAGTCCCTTTAATACTGATGATTCATTAAATTATTTTTTTTCTTTACTTGGTTGAAAGATGAAAATTAATTGTGATTGTTTTCAACTATTGTATTACAGAAAACCTCACCAAAATCCATACAAACCTTTCTTAGAAATTTATATTTCACATTATCACAAGAAATAGAACATGCATGCTTGGCAACATTTCTGTGAAAAACCATTATCTAAAACTTGTGTCAGTTTGTTGTTTAAAGTGCCTACAAAGAGAGAGGGACCTGGCCATAAAACCCATCTAAAATGATGTAATGGAATTCTCAAAAGCGTTTATCACAACCAATCATTACACCCTTAGAGAAGGTCTATGAGCAGTTATAGCTCCATTCACCTTGGAAGATCAGGCCTTGGTTTTGGCTAAAACTCTCTTTCTGCTCTCTCCCCCAATAGTTGGGATGAAGTCTGATTCTATTGATATATTTAAAAAATTAACTTACAAGTAGATGGTGGAATCTAATAAGATAATGTCTGAATGTTGTATAACAGTGTTTTGCAACAGAGAATAAAGGGGTAGCATATGGTCTCCAGGTCTCCTGATGTTCTACAATTTCTACCATGTTGCTGATTTAAAAAAAAACTTGTAATATCACAATAATAGCAATATATAATATTGACTATAATATACATATAGTCAAGATTGGGAGTTTCCCCAATGTTGACAAGCATTTAACAATTGGTATTTTACTCATATAATCATTTGCAAAAGAGTAAAATAGCACACCATATCTAAAATAGCTACAAATTCAGAGAAGGAAAATTCATTGAAGTTGTTAAAAATTATTATATATACTTTTTTCCTTATAATAGATCTGAAGACTAACTTATTATATAAAATGTATAATAAGCATACATAAAATATTTTCAAAAAAATAAAATTAGTGGGAAAATACCTGTATGAATGAATGCAAGGGAAAAAAGCCAACACCAAAGTAACAAAAATACCAGCTGGTTAAATACCACCAACCTGATATTAATTTAGTATTCAAATGAAATTATACTTATCATTGTCATTATTGAATTTTACAGCCTACTAATCTTCTACCAATTAATTCCACATTAGTAAAGTCTTCATTGTCTTTAATGGGAACATACTTAATTAGTTTCCAAGTGGATACGAAGGGAATTGACTGGTTGTATTTTAGTTTTTCTGAATCTTAAGATTTTATGTTTGAAATGTTAACAATGAGAACTGGTAAAGAGCAACTGTTTTCTGAAAAACTAGTTTCAATCCCAGATTATTTCTCAATAGAAAACCAGAATATGGTTAACACTTGTAATAGCAAATATAAGATTAATATAGAAAAAAATTAAACATACTATCAAACTGCTTAAATTTGCTAACTCAATACCATGACACTTCGTAATTAAGTTTGCCATTTTTTAAGTTAACGCTCACACTTCCAAAAATAAATATAAAAATACTGAAACTGATTACTTGGGTAAATATTTTCAAAGATTTCTGGCTGAGATGTAGAAAATAGTTCCACTATAAATGGTTGTTCTGAAGTCCCATCAGCAATATGAATCCAGCGATATGACCAAAAATCTTCACGGCTTTCTATATGGATAGAATATAAGAATAAATGAAGGTACTTGATTATGCATGTATGAACACAAAACTATTTCTGAAATACTTTTAAGACTTTCAATTTCAAAAGCTTACCTTTCTTTTTTGACCGCTGGACCCTTCCTACAAAAACTAACATGCCAATAATATCACAGATTTGCTTTTCTGGCATATCATCGAGTTCTGATCTAATAAAGAAAAAACAAAATTGTTAAATAGATAGTGTATCTTTAAACAGTGAAAAAGTATTTTATAATTATCATTGTGAAAATGTACATTTATATAATTACTACAGCAAAATTTGGGGTAGATTGTGAGCAAATTATAATACATTATTTTGATGACTAACATTGAAAGATATTTATGATATTTTACAAGAAAACTATTTTACCTTGTGATAAAGCGGTAATTTAACTTTGGCAATCTCCATTCTGGTTTCACCTGCCTTTCTGGAATTATAATTATATTAGTTGGAGGATCTCGAAGGTTCAAGCAGATTTCTGAAAAACAAAAACATATTACTTTAATATTATATTTAATACATATAAAATAATATGTATGTGTATAAATTAAACAGGAAAATAATAGACTGAACACTTCTGAGCTCAACACTACACCTAAGAATGATACCATTCTCAATAGCTTTCTTCTACCTATTGCTACATTGTCACACACTTATCTTGCCACCAAAGATTAACTATACCTTAAATTTTATATTTTATCATCTCCTTAATTTAAAAAAATGATTTTTAAAAATCACTTATGTACTTTTGTCCAAACAAAAAATACTGTTTGGCTTTCTTTGTTCTTGATCTTTAATGAATGGAATCATATATACAGTATTCTAGACTTACTTTTTTCACTCAACATTATGGTCCTAAAATTCATCCATGCAACTGTGTGTAGTAGTGTTTTTCTCATTTCACTGCAGAATAATTTTCCAGGGTGTTGACATACTTCATTTTTATTTACCTATTATCATGTCGATGGAATGTGGATTATTTCCAGTTTTTGGTATTACAAACAGGGTTATTAGGAACTTTTTGTACATGTCTTCCTGTGTACAAAGGCAAGTGTTTTCTAAGGTATTATACCTGGTAGGGAAACACAGGCTTGTATAACATGTGTTCTACTTAAAGGATAATTTGGAACTATTTTAAAGGAAAGGACCTAGTTACAGCTCCATCAACAATGTGTAAGAAATCATGTTGATCCACATCCTCCCAAAATTTTGGTATTGCCTAATTTCTTATTTGTCAGTCTAGTGACATAAAGTCACAATCTGCTGTGGTCTTATTTTACAGGTGCCTTATTACTAATTATGTTGAACATTTCATATACTTATGGTTCACTCACGTATCCTCTTCTGTTAAACACTTGTGTCTTTTGCTCAGTTTTCTATTGGACTGCTTGTCCTTTTCTTATTTATATTTGTAGGACTTTTTTATATATGTTCGATACTAATCCTTTGTTGATTGTATCCCTGTAAATATTTTTACTCAGTTTATGAACTGTTTTTTCATTCTTTTTATGGTATCTTTTGAGGAACAGAAGTTCTTAATTTTAATGTAGTTAGCTTTATTTATATTTTTTTATTAGTTACTATTTCCAGTGTCCTATCCAAGAAACACTTCCTTATCCCAAGGTCAAAAAGATCCTTTTCTATTAAGTTTTTCTAAAAATTTTGCCTTTCACACTTAAGTATTTGATATACCTGGAATTTATTTTTATACAGTATGACAAGGATACAATAGCATTTTTCCTCATATACATAATCTGTTTTCCCAATACTATTTATTGAATGATTCCTCCATTGACAATCTGTACAGCACATCTGTCATATATCAAAATAGCTTTCATTTTACAAAATGCTTTCATAATCACAGTTACTCCATTATATTCAAGGTCCCTTCAATTGTTAAGTGCTAGGATTCTGAATGAAATAATAGCCTTTTTTCCCTCAAACCAAAAACACTTGATGCTATTATTATCATCAATATGTATTATGCAATACAGTCTGAAAATTTTCATAATTTAAAATGGTTTATTATTTGGGTATATCAGCTGAATATTATTTCAAAAATGTAGGACAGAATGATATACAAAGTGTCAATATATAAATTCATACATTATCAGTTAATAATATATCCTTTCCTTTCCAACAGAATTTTCATTTTTATAATCTTCCATGTAATAGGTCTTTTAAAAATACATCTTAGTTTTTATAACTTGGAACTACATGTAAATATGAAAAAATAAACCAAGATAAATTACCCCAATAGTTTATCTTACAACATCAACACCTGGAAGGCAACAATGGTATTACAAATCCCAATTCCCTTACTGACCAACCCCAGCCCCTGATACATACTCTTCCTCATTTATACTGCTCATAACATTTAAATTGTCCTGTTATTACTCCTAACCACCAATTACACTTTTTCATATCCAACTCATTGTCCTGCTCTCTTGATCATTCATTGCTCAACTAAACTTGTATTCATTTCCTCTTCTTTTATTTGATCACATTTTCTTACTGTTTACTGTCATTAGTCTTTCATTTTACTGTAATTTGCTCATTTTACATATCTGCTACCCAATTAGAGTAAATTTTTTAAGAGCTACATTATTTGAATATTCTCTAAGTAATTAAGCTTAATGGAATAGCTAGGGCATTTAGGATACACAGAAATACAGATCCAGTATAAAGTTACTGTAAGCCAAAAACAATACTTAAACTTGTTGCGTGATATAATCTACAATTTTGAAATGCAAAATAATTATACCTACGTCTATTTTTTTGCGGGGGGTAGTTACCTGGCTGGGAATCGAACCCAGGCCACGGCGTTGAGAGCGCTGAAGCCTACCCACTACACCACCAGGGAACCCCTTATATCTATGTCTTAAAAAGCAATCACTTAATAGATTAATTGTAATGTTCCCAAAATTTATTTAGTATGATGCCAAGATGCCAAAATTTTAATTTCTAACTAATTAGGAAGAGCCCTTTCAAGATTGCAGTAATTAACAACATTCGAATAGTGGCGATAGGTTATATAACAATATCGTATTAATTATAAATTTCCTCATTTTGAAAACTATACTGTGATTATCTAATAGAATGTTCTTGTTCTTAGGAAATACATGAGTAGACTAAAATATCATTGAAGTGTCCAGAAGTAAAGGGGTATGCATGATGGCTGCCACTTACTCTGAAATGATTCAGACAACAAAATAAAGAAAAAATATATATGCATCTGTATAGATAGATGCAGAGAAAGAGTGAGAGAGAAAATGAAAAAGCAAAGTTAACTGTTAACAATGGTTAAATGTGTATGAAAGTTATACAGGAGTTTTTATGCTACTCTTGACTTTCATTTAAGTTTGAAATTATTTCAAAATAAAATGTTGTCAAAAGCCCTTTAGAATAGTAGCTTGTAGTAAAAGGAAACTATATTTAAGTCATTAATTTAATATCATAATACAAAAATAAAAGGTAGTAAAAATAAGCATACCCCAAATGGAACTCATTCATTAACTGACAATAAATATCTCAGGTCATTTTCTTAATAAATGCAATAATAAATGAGTATATTCATTAAGTGATTGCTTGAAAAGTTTATAGATACAGAAATTTAAACGTTTCTTGAGTTCTAAAGCTTCAGTAATTTTAAGTGGCTCTGGGTGATATGGTACTTTGCAAATTTATACAAACAAAATAGTCATAAAAAAACAAATTAACTGAATACTAACCAATAGTAGAAATTAGTTTGATCCGTGGATCCACAGGGAGAGGTTGCAACCTGAATGGATAACTATTTTTAACAGAATAATCCTGAAGCAGAAGAACTAAGCCAACATGCAAACTTTTATACCACTCTGGACACAGGGCATTCCACATTATCACTGACACTGTGCCTGAACTGTCAGCAACTTCCAAAAAGGTCTAAAAAAAAGCGGGGGGGGTGTAAAAATAAATGCATAGTTATTACTTTTATCTATAGGATGTTAAAATTTTAAGCAGAAGAAGTAAAACTATGGGGGAATGACTGAATAATTTATGATATCACATGATAGAATCTATAACTATGAAAATTAATGAAGAGTTTTTAGTACTATGAGAAAATACTTAAAATGTTAAGTGATACAAAATTTTACATACTAATATATGATTACTAGTTTGTAAGATAACTTAATATATGACATACATAGTCATGTGAAATGACATGCATATATAATCACACACGGATATAATCTATACAATGTATATATGATATTACATATATGTGTACATATATGATAAATATATTTGTAGATATATTATACACGAGGGCTGTCCTGAAATTATCCAGCCATGTAGTATGAAAAATAGAGGCATTTGTGGCTGGATTTTTCCTGGACAGCCTTTATATAAACACAAAAAAGGGAATAAAACACATAATAATGTTAACAGTGGCTCTCTCTGATTGGTATGATTTGGGGTGATATTATTTATCAGCCTTATTTATATCGCTTTCCACATTTTCCAAATTCCCTAAAGGAATACATAACTTTTATAATGAAAGCTTAATAAAATACCCAAAATAATTCTTGATAACATGTGAAAATACAGTAAACTGTTAAGTTACAAAAAAAAGAACAGAAATCAAGTGAGTTCTCATTAGCATTGTATGGCACATAGAGTCAGGATAATAGAAAGGTGTGAGATAAATTTGACAGGCCTACACACTGTGTTGTACACCTGAAAATAATATTAAATAATGTTGAATGTCAACTATTACTTTATATGTACGTGTGTGTGTGTGTGTGTGTGTGTGTGTGTGTAGTCAAGGGATATAGAGTACAGCACAGGGAATACAGTCAATGGTATTGTAATAGGTATGTAAGATATCAAATGGGAAATAGGCTTGTTGAGGTTAGTTATCACTATATAAGGACTAAGCATTACATTCTCTTGTACATGTGAAAATAATAAAAATAAATAATTTAAAAAATGTCCCTAGTGAATGCCAATTGAAGGAAAACATCAAACTAATTGTGTTGAGGAGTAAAGGGAGGCAAGAAAGTGAAAATATCTAGTGTAGACTACTTCCTCAAGGAGCTTGCCTGAAGAGGAGAGAGGGAATAGTGGAGTCCTGAGGTCAAGGGATTTTTCTTTCCTTTTTTACAATGAAAGACTGAAGTAGGTTTATATGCTGGTATAGAAAGCACAGCAGAGAAGAAAAGGTTGAAGATATATAAAAAGGTGTGAAGGAGACCAGATGGATCAGGGAATTAAAAGTTGTCAACAAAGAAATAATTGATTTTTATATTAGAATCTACATAGAAAAATACCTTGAAATATATGAGGGCTGTCCATAAAGTATCCAGCTATGTAATAGGAAAAACAGAGGCATTTATGGCAGGACATTTTTCTGGATAGCCCTCATACATTTATGGACAAGGTCGGACAATTAATTTCACAAACGCATTCTAGAAAAAGTGCTACCTACCTCATTGCTGAACATCACTATGGTCACCTTGGAAGTACTACCCCTGGGAAGCTGTGCACTGATGCCAGCACCTAGTCTACCCTTCAAAGCAATTTTGGACCTCTTTTTCTGGAATAGCCATCATAGCTGTCCTCATTCCCCAAATGTGACAATTAAGTTCTCAAACTTGCCACCATGTGCTTATATTGGCAGCACTGTACAAACAACTCAGTAAGGTGTCATACCTTGGCAAGGTACTGGGTATGATGCCAGCTCTGATGGTCATTCCAGAAAAAAAGTTTCAAAATTTATTTGAAGGGTGGACTAGGCACTGGTGTTGGTGCATAGCTTCCCCAGGGGAGTACTTTAAAGGTGACCATAGTGATAGTCAGCAATGAGGTATGTAGCACTTTTTCTAGGATGAGTTCATGAAATTAATTGTCCAACCACATACATTTTTAAAATTATTAAATTGAACCTATAAATGTTATTTAAACACAAATTATCCTAATATGGAGTCATGTCTGTAAGTTGTAATCTATTATTGTTAAATTAACATATAATATATTATCATTATTAATACCTGGTATGGCTCAATCATGTTTTTATCAGGTTTTCCATAGTATCGCAGTCTTGATTTATGCAAAATTCTCACAAGCAAAGCAGGAAAATCTCTTCTGTTATTCCAGGTCATTTCAAGATGCGAAAGGGAGATTATTTTGGTATCTAGTATATAAAAAAGGAAAAAATCTTCATTAATATGTTATGATAATTTCAAAATTCTATTTTAATGGTAAACAGTAGTAGCCAGATCATACCCAAAGTAACTCCTTTTCACCAGCTAAGCCAGTCTTATTTCTTCTTAGATATAAACTTTAATAATATACACAATCCCTAATAATAGCTTATACCTATATAATAGATGTATACACACACACACACACACACACACACACACACACATATATACACACACACAGATATGACTTACTATGTGCCTGAAATATAGATAAATACCTATATTAACTGACATACTGTTCTATCTAGAATGTCCTCCATTCTTTCAAACTGTATAATTACTTCCTAGAAGACTTAGATCTAAACTCACCTCCCTCAATAAATTTTGTGGAAAACACTCAATGCCACAGATTATTTTCCCACTACTAAGCACTTACATATGTAATTTATAGAATTATTTTATAATGTATTTCTGTACTTCCCTCACCTTATTCTCATATGTATAAGTTCTATCTTTCCCAAGAATGCCAGCCATGATCCTGTAACAAGGCCTTTGCACTTGCTACCCTCTCTGTCTAGAATGTCTTCCTCTTAGATACCCAACTGTTCCTTCCTCTAAGTTTTGCTCAAAGATCATTTTCTCAGGGATGCTATCCCTAACCACCCTATTGAAAACTGACCCCTTTACTTTTCTCCCAACCCATTTTATTTTTCTACATAGCACTTATATGCCATACAATTTACTTTGAAATGTTTTAATGTCCAAGCCTGCTAGTAAGTACAAAAACTTTTAAAAAGCTATTCACCATCTTTAACTGATTAACTTGTATTTATAATTTTATTCTTCCTTGGGTTAAGAAGAGTTCCTCCTGCAATTGTCTCCAAATTTTGCTCTCTCATAGCCCACAGTCTCAACTTTTAAAATGTGAATTTTTACTTGTTTCAATATTTATTTTGCTAAGGCATCCTCTACTTCCATTTTTATTTACATAGTGTGCCACCTATTCAATATGTTGGCATAAAAACCATACTTGTAATTTCTTTTTAATGAGAGTTTAAATGGTACTTTATCATCCTACATCTACCACTAAAAAGCTCACTATTTTTAGTATTAGGATATCTAGTACACAAGTAATTTTTCTTCCAGATTCTCCTAATACATTACTAGCCCAGGTCCTAATATTTGATCTGATATAATTAAGTGATTTTCTTTTTAATATGGTCAAATCATGTTTCAGCTCTGAATTATCTGGAACGCTCTTGACCAATGAAGGCATATATATCTCCCTTACTGGCTGGAATAAATTTAAGATCTATGTGGTTTTGTAAAACCAGAGTTCTAAGAGTCACTGTTTCCCTTATAACGAGGTTCAGAGAGTTAGTTAGCTGGGATCAGGCATCTGGGTGGTAACATTTTTCCAGGTTGGGTTTTTAACTCACAAACTTTACAGAATACACATATTTCTCAAATCCGAAAAGAAATTACAGATTATACACAGACAATGAAGAATCTCTTTCAATTAATAGAAATCTGTGTATTCATTATCAAAAGAAAGAATGAAAATAAACAAACTAGATAGTCAATATAAAAATATAGTAAGCAATAGAACAGTGATTCTTAAACTTTTTGGCTTCAGAACCATTACATTCTTGAAAATCACTGAAGAACTAAAAAGCTTTTGTTTATGTGGGTAATATTTATCAATATTTGCCATATTATAAAACTAAGAAATAAAAATTAATCATTAATCCCCTTAAAATAACAATAAACCTTTTATGTGTAATATAAATATGTATTTTTTGAAAACAAAAGACTATATTTTCCAAAACAAAAAGTGCAGTGAGAAGAGTGGCAATACTATACATTTTTGCAAATCTCTTTAGTCTCTAGCATAATAGAAGTCAGCTGAATAACTCATATTTTCTTGGTCATTCTGTCTGTTTCAATGTCAACTGTCATGTAGCCTCTGAAAAACACCACTCTATATTTATGAGAGAAGGAGAGTGAAAAAAAAGTAAATAAAGCCTCACTACTGATATTATGAAAATAATTTTGATGTTGTGAATCCCCTGAAAAGGTCTTGGGGACACCCTTCATGGTCCGTGAACCAAAAATTAAAAAATGTTGCAAAAGAATAAACCTGGGAGTTCCCTGGTGGTGTAGTGGCTTAAGGCTTTGGCGTTGGCACTGTCGGCGCTGTGGCCTGGGTTCCATTCCCAGTCAGGGAACTACCCACATACCAAAAAGCAAAAAATAAAAAAAAAAAATAAAAATAAAAGAATAAGCCTAAGGGATGCAAAAAGGAATAAAGATAAAAGCTAAAAAATATTAGAAAACAGCAAATCCAATTCCTTGGAAAAACTAAGGAAAAGGTAGACCTTTGACAAGTGCAATCATGAAGAAAGAAAACTATAATATAATGCTTAAAATGTGACCAACTAAAGTTAGAGAAAAAATTAAAAACATTATATATAACTAAACTTGAAAATATCAATGAAATATACAATCCTCTAGGAAATGTTAATGACTAATATTGCCTTAGGAAGCAGAAGAAAACTAGAATAGGCCAATAACCATGGAAGAAAATGAAAAAGTGAAAAAATAATGAACTTCAAAAATGACCCAGGTTCACATAGTTTTACAAGAAAATTCTAACAACTTTTAAAAAATAGCTCTTTCCCTTAACTATAAGTTGTTCTAAAACACAGTAAAATACAGGAATTATACCAGTTCATTTTATAAACTTAGATAAATCATGAAAAAATATGACAGAAACAGTACGTAAGAGAAACAGTACATAATGTCATACAAGAGAAAATGATAAACCCAAATCAACTGTGATGGCCCAAATCCTAAATAAAATACTTTCAACTTCTATATAGCAGTATGCCAAATTTCATCATGACTAAGCAGATTGCTAAACATCCTGTCTCAATAAGGATTAGAAATTCTGAATAATTCTATAGATTGACACAAAAATGAAAGTTTAAATAAGTTTGTTAAAACATTAAGGGTAATTGCTAGGAGAATACAAATATAACGTATAACTTCTAAAGCACTAAAGGAAAGAAATTAAATCCTGCAAAAGTTTTGTTTTTTTTAAAACCATGACATAGTAAATATAAAGTAGGTTTGCAAGATCAGGTACAAACACCACAATCACATTAAATTTAATTGGATTAAATTTACCTCTTAAAAGAAAAAAAAAATTGGTTTGAGTCAAAGCGCAAAATTTTAGCTATGTGTTTCTAAAAGAAACAAATCTAACATAAAATAGAAATAAAGGGATGCACAAAGATATATACAGTAGGCCAGTGATTCTTGACGTGTGGCCTTATGCACCAGCAGCATCATTACCACCAGTGAACTTGTTAGAAATGTAAATTCTAGGGCCCTATCACAGACCTGCTGAATCAGAAATGGCGATGGGGCCCAGCAATCTGCATTTTAAAACACCTTTGAGGTGATATGGATGCCCACTATACATTTAAGAATCATTGCCCTAAATTCTAAAAGACGGAGGAAATGGTAAAGAGTAGTATTAGACAAGCCTAATTCAAGCAAAAAGGGACAAAGAGAGAAATTCCATATTGACAAAAAGTAAAATCCATCAACAAGATATTAATAACTTAAAAACTTTATTTATTTATAGCAATATCTAAAACAAAAACATTTAGAAATATAAGGAGAAATGAACAAAACCAACATCATAAAGAGAAGCCAATATTTCTCCCAGAGAAATGGGCAAATAAAATAGATTAAAAATAAGGACATGAAATATTTTAATTAAAATTTAAAAACATGGTATAATAAGGAACCTCATATCTAGTAAGCAAGCTCTTTCTAAACAACTGGGGGTTAAATAAGAGCTCAAATTTAAAATCAGAAAATACAACTAATGAGGAACAATAAATTCTCTACACTTCAAAACCTGGGGGAATTCAGCTAAAGCAGTATCCATGGAAAATTTCAGAATTTTAAAAGCGTTTGGAAGAAATAAACATGGAAATAAATGATCCACACATTCAACTCAAGAAGGCAGTACAAAAACATAATGAACAAAGGAAGTAAAGGAATTAAAGATCATAGAAATAAAGCAGAAAACATCTTTCCACTATGCACTTCTTAATTAGTAAAGCCAAGGTTCCTTTCTTTAAAAAAAATACCAATAAAATAGACAAATCTCTGGCAAGGCTAATCATGAGAGAAGGTGAACACAAAAAATCAGGAATGTAAAAGAGTATGTAAATAAAAAGCAGATTAAAAATATATACAGACTACTACGTAAAACATTGAGATCTAGGTGAAATGAGATTTCCCAGTGAAATATAAATTCTCAAAAATGGTTTCAAGAAGCATAATTGATTTCATTACTTTTTCTACAAGAAATTGATAAGAAGTCATTTTCCCAACCCCCATTCCTGGCACAAGGCCCCAGATTCAAATACTTTTAGGGACAAATTCTACAAACCTTCAATGAACACATGATTTGTGTAAACACAGAAGAACGAACAAGCTTCCCAATCCATTCTACTAGGCTAACAGTAATTAACCTGATATCAAAATCGGACTGCTCCTCCAAATAACAAAACCTATGGACCAAATTCACCTGAATATACAGATGTAAAAATAACCAATAACTATTAAGTGCTGTCTATAGATACAGATAGGTAGATCTATAGATATCTGTCTATAGAACTACTTATTTATAGATCTATTGATATATATCTATAGATATATGTAAAAATGTATGAAGTTGTATTTTTAAGACTTGGTCACTTTACTATGCACACATTATACCTTAATAGAAAAGCTTTAAAAGCACAAAAATGCATCATAAACAAAGATAAAAGGGATACAGTATGAGAAAACAATTTATAATATACAGCAGACCAAAAAACAATGCCCATTAGTAAAGAAATTCTATAAATTAGTTAGAAAAAGTTAACAAGATATAATTTAAAAATAGCACAATATAAAGAAATGGGTATATACAGAGGGTGTCAAAAATGTACACAAATTTTAAGAATAGAAAAAACTATTAAAATTGTAATACTTAATACATAACAATAACAAAAGATGAATATAAGTTATGTTTGACTTCTGCAATTACAAGAGTTACTGAAGGTGGTTACCATCAATGTTTATTTAATACATAGATAACATCTCTTAAAATGTGCATACATTTTTTGGCACCCCTGGCCTAGGAGTATATATACAGTCGTTGGAAGGTAAATTAGTAAAATCTTTTCAGAAAATGATTTGTCAATATCCATTAAATTAAATATTCAAATCTCTTTAAACAAGCAATTTTCACTTCTAGGAATCCACCCATTCAACAGAAATACTTAAACATAGTGAGCAAATATGTGTATATCCTAATGGTGTCAGCCCTGGGTCTAAAACAGAAAAAGCAATTAACTGCCTCAACTTACAAATTACCTATTCACATGAGAATGATTATATAAATTATCATACATCCATACTATGGAAGAGTGTATGAACAAATGTACATTAAAGATGATTAAGACAAGGGGAAACAGTAAATCACACAACATCATATAGTATTCTCTTTTTTTTTCAAAGATACACACCAAATAACTGACAGTTTGGAGGTTTGAGAAGATGGCTAAAGGCATAGGAGGAGGTAAAAGGAATCTTTCACTCCACCCCAATATTTTATTACTAAACATTTCAAACAGAGAGCAATCGTGAAAGAACACCAATATGCCCACATCTGGACTTTGTCATCAAAATGTTACTATATTTGGGTCTTACAGTTTTAATACATTATACTTTTTCAACTTTTGGATTTTTAGCTCATGGACATTGCCTTTTGTAATAAAAATATGGTTTCAATAATGAATATTACTTTCATGATCAGAAAAGTGAAATATATTATTACAAATTATTATTCCCCTTTAAATTCTTCCAGAGCATGTTTTCATTTATATATTCACTTCTAAAAATAAAAATGATCAACATAGAGTAGTAATGCACTGCTGCCTTATTCCCATGCTTGAAATACAAAAAAATAATTCCGTTATTTCATCCCTGAAATTACTACCTTGCTTTTAAAGCTTAAGTTATTTAAATCATCCTTGGTTATACATTTGTAGAACATCTTTTTTTCCCTTACCACTGGTTATTACTTTAATTGCATATATTTGATGCAGTTATTTTTTCATTTTCAAATTTGTTGTTCTTACACATCATAGTGAAATTATGTTTGGTCCAGCATTATGACTGCAATGTTAAAAAAAAATAAAATAAAAGACCTGAGAAGCAGTAAATGTAGAAAATCTTTCTCCCTCTAGTACTTATTTTTTTTACATTTTATTTCTTCCCTGTTTCATACACTTATGTGCGTATATTACTATCTTTCCCCTTAGTTCAATCTCTTACAGATAAAGTATATTTCAGAGCAGTTGCTGACAATGAACTGGCATTTACAGGTTAACGTTCTACTTCTGACACAGAAGAATTGAACTTCTTCTGTGATAATAAGAAATATAAAAATAAGAATTCCAAGCCTTCCCACAGAATCACCCATTCCAAGAGGTATATTTATGTAACTGCTACACTCAAAGACATAAAATGGTGTTTCATGAATGTAAATTATTAAGGAATAAATCAAAGGACGTCATTTTTGAATGAAGGTTAAAAGATGCAAAATCACAAATATTTTTAACCAACACAGAAAGTAGTATGTCCACAACTGGAATGGGAATGACATTAAGATTCATTTCACTTACATCAAACATATACGGGACACATGAGTAACAGTGACTGCAACACCCGTATGTTTGCCAGATTAAATTTAAGATGCATTCAGATACTTCCCGAACAGTCATTTATACGATCAAAGCAAGACGCGGGCTGTGTACATTTTATTAAGCGAGCGCTTCTCAGTCACTCGTGGAAAAAACTAAACTATCACTCCCAGTTAACAATACCAAAACACCTCCGTTTCCTTTCCCATTAACGCAAAATACCAGAAACTATTTTTATCCTCTCTGCCATTCCCTCCAATTACTTACTGTTAAAGTTGTGTTCCTCAGGTCGCTTGTTGGTTAACCAGATATCTCCATACGGATCTTCGTTGTTCCACAGAGCCAGGTAGTGACTCCTCCCGCCCCTCAAAGGCCTCTCCGGTATCTCCCCGTGCGCACGATTTCTGAAGGGAGTTTCTAAAGGAATCGCGCCCAAGTTCTCCCCACAGCGGACATTATCTATGCACAGGATCCCCTGGCCTAGCCTTTTCTCGTTGTAAAGACACGAGACTCTGAAAATTCTCATTGCTATGCCAACTTTAAGGATATTTTTATATACGAGAAAGTTCAGACTGGGGTCCAAATAGCACTTCTCCTGGTACACCCCGTCCGAAATCGTGACATCGTAACAGTAAAGGGGAGGTCTGGGTGTCGTGTCGCGTGGCTCATCCTCTAACAAGTACCTTTGGACTGCTAACACAGCGACAGGCACCACCTCCGAGGGGGTGACCCACTGGAGAGGCGAGTCGGTTACTTGCTCAAGAACCTTTTGGATCCAGGACCTGTGCCCTTGGGCACTGGCCCTTCGGAACACCGCTCCCGGCACCTCAGCCCGATTTCTCTCAGGGTTCGGCAGGTACTGCTTAGCATGTGAGGGACCGGCCTGAGGTTGGTCTAACTCACCAGACATTGTGGAGAACTCGCGTACCCTCCTTACGCCCAAAAGCTAGTTTCCCTAGTCCAAAGCTGAAGAGACTAAGAAACCCCGCGCTTGAGCGACGAGAAGGTTCGGCTCCTATCTAGGCAGTAAGCACCTTCTACGCGCGCAGGTCAGCTCTCTCCTCCAGCCCTCTGGTTGGCGCTCTTCCGAGGCGCGGTTACTAAGCATCACGCACGTGGTTACGTAGCGGGTCCTCAGACCTGGTGCCCGCCAGATTGCCAGGGTAGGAATTGCGGGTGGGGGAAAGCCTTGGTTGCCATGGTTTCCAAAGCGCAACCAGAGGTAGGGGGAGGAGCGCTCCTGGCTTTGTAGAAAGGCAGGTGCAGAGAGGAGCTGGAAAAGAGAAACTTGCTAGAAAAGGGATGCGAGTAATCATAGCTCAAGGTTTTGGGGGTTTGGGACTTATATCAGCAACAGACAGTATAGTTGGTTAATATACATGAATGTGATAACATGGGTCTCCTGTAGTATGAATGAAACCAGATAATATAAGCCCAGCCTTCAGGACAGCCCCTAACACAAAAAGACCTCCATAAATGTTGTGATTGCTATTATCATTAGCATAATTGAGTGCAGGGTGGGTGAATTAGTGATTAAGTGCAAATGAAAACAGAAAATTATAGAACTCCCTTGGTAAAAAGCTGCCTTTAGATTAGACTTCTTAAAATGTACTTATGTTTTGTACAATACTTGGCTTAACATAAATAGTATAAAGAATTTCAGATACTGCATTTTCAAACTATGAGGAGTTTGTATGGAATGAATGTAAAAGGAAAAAGTTGATCAAAGTAGTCAGAATTGAAAATAAAATATTTCTTATATGTACCCAGGTGTGCCAGTGTACACAGAAAGTAGTAATTGTTGTAAAACTACGTTTCAAAGGTGGTTATAGGCTTGTTTTGATTTTATTAATCTTTTGTTCTCTATTTTTTCATTATTTACTTACTATTTATGAAGTCTCTACTATGAGGCAGCAGCTGCTCCAGGCCATTGGGGATAACAGTATTCAGGCTACTTTAGTCAAGTTTCTTTCCATTACTTGGGCTGACAAAACCTGCCATTATTAATATTTAACTAATTCACTCATTGTACACATATTTTTTGAATATTTGCTCTGAACCAGGTACCATCTTACTATGAAGACCAAAATACATAATAAGGAGAAATGGAGTGGAGAAGGCAGGGATTACTATTTCATATAAAGTATGATTGGGGAAGGGCTGTATATTAAGAGTTTGAACAGAGCAGAGACCTACAGGAATTGAGGGACCAAGTATGTGGCTATCTTGTGAAAAGGCATTTGACTCAGAGGGAAGAGTAAGAGTAGATATTATGAGATAGTATAATGCTTGATATTTTCAAGGAAATGCAGAAGTTTAATAAGTGCTAGATATTGTTACTATTACATAAAAGGCAGGTAAAGGTATAACATAAAATTATAGAATGCTAGAATTATATGGAGCCATTAGATACCCATTAGTTCAGTGTTGTTAAAATTGTGGATTGTGAGGCATTAATAAAGTCATGAAGTCAATTTACTGAGTCACAACCAGCAATTAAAAATATACTTAAAAAAATGGAACAGAACGTGCCAAAGTTCATTGCACATAGTAAGGATAAGGATGGCTTTGTTTCAGATTTATTGATATGTATATGTGCATAGTGGGTGGTGATGTAAAATGTTTTTCTTACTATAGATTGTGGACAGAAATGTTTAAAAGCAACTGCTATATTTCAACCCTTTTTCATTACAAATGAAGAAACTGAGGCCCAGAAAAGGGGACTAACATGACCAAGATCACACAGTGGCGAGTGACAGAGCGTCAGAACTACTAGCCAAATCTGATTATCAACCCAATGTTTTCCTCCTCACATAAAGTTGAAAAGATCCAGGATTATCGTTTCAAAATATAATTTTTATTTGAATAGCCTTGTTTTGGCTATTTTTATATTGGTCATTTTTATTTTGGTTATCTTTACTTGAACAACCTTGATTGATATTCTCATTTATTTAAGTATCCTTTCATTTTTTTTTTTCTTTTTGCCTTTGGTAGGCAAATCAACATCATTCCCTAGCTATGGACATTGGGCATTGGAGGTAACATTTGTAGGTTCATTGAATTCATAAGATTATGGCAGTGTGGGTAGAGATGTGAGTGAGGAGGAAAAAGAAGTGGCGTGATTAGTTCGTGCTAAAAAGATGTGGAGAGTTCAGATGCTATCTCAAACAGTATTTCGGTAAGCTCTCCAGCATCACCACGGTAACAAAAGAGGGCCTGAGGGTGGCTGCCTGGCAACCAGAACACGACAACCTCAAGCTCAGTGCTGCCCTTTTTCAACATCTTTTTCTTTTAAGGCTGCTTTTGATGATTTCATTAAATAAATTGCCTCAGTATACAAAGATGGATCCTCATAGTTTATAAAATCCCCCTGTCATTGGAATCAAGGATATTCCTGTTACCTTTCTATCAGATGTCAAATATGTTGTTTGTTGGATGTGCATAAACAAAAGTCTCTAACACAGACTCACCATAACAGTGGTTCTGGACTCTTCAGTATGTCAAACAAAGGCTCATATTTGCTCCCATGCCTTTGCTTGTCCTGAGCACATATTAGATACATAATGAATGGTTGATTGATGTCATTGCCCCCTTCTCTTCTGTCCATTTAAATTCTATTATTTTTCGTGAAGATCTCAGTGTGTTAGCTTTTCTTTTGAGTGTCCCTCTATATGTGAGTATAATCGATGTAGTATAAATACAAGTCCCTTATCAGATATATGACTTGCAAACATATTTTCTCTGATTATGTGGGCTGTCTTTTCACTTTCTTGATGGTGTCCTTCAAAAAAAATTAATTGTGTGTGTGCACGTGTGTGTGTGTGTGTGTATGTGTGTATCTCTTGCTTGTGTATCTTGTGCTTTTGCTGTCATATTTAAGAAACCATTGCCTAATCCAAAATCACCAAGATTTGCTCCTATGTTTTTAACAAAAAGTTTTATAGTTTTAGCTGTTTCATTTTGAGTTAATACTTTTATGTGGTGTGAGGTAGAAGTTCAGCTTCATTATTTGGCTTGCAGGTCTAGGTGTCTCACCACCATTTGTTGAAAAGACTTCCTTTACTATTCAATTATGTTGCCATTCTTCTAGATAAATCAATTGACCATAATTTTAAGAGTTTATTTCTGGACTCTCAATACTGTTTCATTGATTTATAGGTCTATGTTATGCCAGTGCCACACAGTCACGATAGCTATAGCTTTGTAGTTAGTTTTGAAATTAGGAAGCGTGAGAGCACCACTTTTGCTTCCCCTTTCAAGATTTTTAAAATTATTCTGGGTCCCTTGCATTTCCATGTGAATTTTAGGATCAGTTTATCAGCTTCTGCCAAAATGGCATCTAGAATTTTGATTTGCAGTTGTTAGTTCATTTATGGTTTTTCCAGCTTTATTTAGATATAATTGACATACAGTGTTTAAATTTCAAGTGTACAGTGTGGTGGTTTGATACACAAATATATTGCAAATGATTACTGCAATAAAGTGAGTTAACATATCCTTCACCTCACACAATTACATTTTTTTGTTATTGTTGAGGTTGTTACGGTGAGACCATTTAAGATTTACTGTCTTAACTAACTTTCAAGTATTCAATACAGCATTATTAACTATTATCACATGCTGAACATTACATCCTTAGTACTTATTCCTCTTTTAACCACCAATCTACTCTCTGCTTTATGAGTTTGGCTTTTAGAAAATCCACACACAGCAGTGGTGACAGAAGATATCCCTGTGTTGTTTCTGATTTTAGGGTAATGGGCTTCAGCTTTTCCCCATTCAGTATGGTATTTAGCTGAGGGTTTGTCATATATGGTCTTTATTATGTTGAGATTCTTTCTCTCTATCCCCATTTTATTCAATGTTTTTTTCATAAATGGATGTTATATCTTCTCAAATGCCTTTTCTGCATCAATTGATATGTTCATATGGTTTTTATCTTTTATTTAATGTGATGTATCACAATGATTTATTTTGTATGTTGAACCATCCTTGTGCTCCTGGGATGAATCCCACTTGATCACGGTGTATAATATTTTTGATGCATTGTTGTATTCTATTTGGTAATATTTTGTTTAGAATTTTTGCATCTGGGTTCATCAAAGATATTGGTCTCTAGTTTTTTTTTTTTTTGTGTGTTGTCTTTACCAGGCTTTGGTATTAAGGTAATGTTGGCCTTGTAGAATGAGTTAGGAAATATTGCCTCATATTCAATTTTTTGGAGGAGGAGTCTGAGGAGGACAGGTGTTAATTCTTCTTTGAATGCTTGGTAAAATTCGTTGCTGAGACCATCTGGTCTGGGGCTTTTGTCTTTGGGGAAGTTGTGGATAGTCATTTCAATTTCTTTACTATTGATTGATCTATTTAGATTATCCAGTTCTTCTTGATTCAGTGTAGGTAGACTGTATGTTTCTATGAACTTTTCCATTTCTTCTAGGTTGTTAAATTTAGTGACATAAACCCCTTCATAATATTTTCTTATGTTCCTTTATTTTTCTGTGGTATCAGTTGTAATTTCTCCCCTTTCATTTTTAATTTTGGATATTTGTGTCCTTTCCTTTCATCCTTTGGTTAGTCTAGCCAGGGGTTGTCAATTTTGTTGATTTTTTCATAGAACCAGCTCCTTGTTGCATTAATTTTTTCTATTATCTTTCTGTTTTCAATTTCATTTAGCTCTGTTCTAAGTTTTATTATTTCATTCCTTCTGCTGACTTTGGTTTTTTTCTTTCTTCTTTTTCTACTTTGTTAAGATGGGATGTTAAGATGTTTACTTGTGATTTTTCTTGTTTCTTAAGAAAGGCCTGTAATGATATAAATTTCCCTTTTCATACTGCTTTTGCTGTGTCCCAATAATTTTGATATGTTTTATTTTCATGCCATTAGTCTCTATGCATTTTTAATCTCTTATTTGTTCTTCAATTCAGTCATTTTTAAATAAGATGTTTGTTAATCTCCATGTATATGTTATTTTTTCTGCTTTTTTTGCAGTTGATCTCCAATTTCAAAGCTTTGTGGTCTGAGCATACACTTGGTATTATTTCAATCTTCTTGAATTTTGCTGAGGCTAGTTTTGTGCCCCAACATATGGTCTTTCCTTGAGAATGTTCCATGTGCACTAGAAAAGAAGGTATAATCGTTTGTTGTTGGATGAAGTGTCCTGTAAATGTCTATCATGCCCTTCTGTAATGTGCCATTTAAAGCTGTTATTTCCGTATTTATTTTCTGTTGGGATGATCTGTCCATGGCTGTTAAGGGGATGTTTAAATTTCTTGCAGTGATTGTGTTTTTGTCAGTTTCTCCTTTCATATCTGTTAGTAGTTGCTTATTTTGGTGCTTCCTAATTGGGGGCATATATATTAATTAGTGTCAAGTCTTATTGTTGTTTTGTTGTCCCTTTTATCACTGTGAAATATCCATCTTTGTCTCTTGTTATCTTTTTTAACCTAAAGTTTGTTTCATCAGATATCAGTATAGCAACTCCTGCTTTTCTCTGGTTGCCATTTGCTTGGGGTATTGTTTTCCATCCTTTCACTCTGAGTCTACAATTGTCCTTATGGCTGAGATTTATGTCTTGGAGACAGCATATGGATGGACTTTTTTTTTTAAAATCCACTCTGCTACTCTGTATCTTTTTAGTGGTGAGTTCAGTCCATTTAAATTTAGAGTGATGATTGATATATGAGGATTTCCTATGGCCATTATTTCTTCCTATTTTAGTTTTTATTTCTTTTTTGCTGACCCAACTCTGTTTCATTTATTCTGATGTTTTGTTTCAAGTCAAAGAGTCTCGTCTAGTATTTCATGAAATGTCAGCTTTATGTTGGAGAATTCCTTCAGCTTCTATGTGTCTGAGAAGGTCTTTATTCCTCCTTCATATCTGAAGGATAGTTTTGCTGGATAATTTATTTTTGGCTGGAAGTTTTTCTCTTTTAGTACTCTGAACATTTGATTCCACTCCTTTCTTGCTAGTAGATTTTATGTTGAGAAGTCTGATGATTGCCTGATGGGTTTTCCTTTAAATGTTATACATTTTTCCCCCCTAGCTGCCTTGAGAATTATCTCTTTGGCTTTACTTTTTGACATCTTCAGTACAATCTGTCTTGGAGGAGATCTGCTAGGGTCCCTGTGTCTAGGGGACCTATTTTCTTCTTGAATTTGGGGTTCCAGATCTTTCCATAGGTTTGAAAAATTCTCATCTACTCTTTGTTTATGTTCTCTGTAGAGTTCTCTGGCCCTTCTTCCAAGCCTATTGTTTTTATATATTTTTTTCTAATTGAGTCATATAGTTCTTGTAGAGTTCTTTCAAACCTTTTGACTCTGAAGTCCCTATCTTCTTCTTTCTGTGTTGTTTCCATGTTCTGATATTCAATGTCACTAATTCTTTTTTCAATTTGGTTGGCCTGTTTTCTATGGCAAGGAAGGCATTAATTTTGATTAGTGAGAAATGTGGCATGAGAGTACTTTACCAACAATTAGTGGCTTTAAATATGGAGGAAGGGGGACATGAGAAAAGGAATTCAGATGGCCCCTATAAGTTGCAAATGTCCCTCAGTTTATAGCCAGCAAGAAAACTGGGACCTCAATCCTGCAAGAAATTGAATTCTGTCAACAACTTGAATGAGCAAAAAAAAAATGGATTTGTCCCCACTGCCTCCAGGACAGAATTCATCCTGCTGATACCTTGATATTAGCCAGTGAGATGTATACTGAACTTGCGACTTACAAAACTGCAAGAAAATAAATTTGAGTTGTTTAAATCACCAAGTTTGCAGTAACTTCTTATAGTAAAACAACAACAACAACAACAACAACACCCCCCAAAATCCCAATACAGCAAAAAAGGAAACCAGATATAGGTACGTGAAAATAAGACTAATAAATACTATAAACAAAGAAAAAAATTTAAACTAGAGAATAAATACACAAGGTTATCTGTGCAAGAGCAACATAACCTTGGCAATTGAATTTTCAAAAGAAATAATGAAAAAAGACAATGGTCTGATATCTTCAAAGTGCTAAAAAGATTATTTCAACCAGGAAAAAATTATTTCAAAATGAAGTGAATCAAAGAGGTTTAAGAGAAACAAAAATGGATAGAATCTATAACCATCAGACACACACTAAAAGAAATACTAAAGGGAGTTATTTAGGTAAAAAGAAAATGATCCCAAATGGAAACACATAATTCACAAAGGAATGACAAACACTAAAAAGACTTAATATGAGTAAATCTACATGAATATTGATTATTCAAAGCAACAACAATAATATCTTTTGGAGATTAAAATTTGTATCATTAAAATACACCCAAACCTGTCAGATGTTTATTTCTTTTTTTTTTTTTATGTGTGGGGGGGAATTCCCTGGCAGGGAATTGAACCCAGGCCACGATATTGAGAGCACCAAAGCCTAACCACTACACCACCAGGGAACCCCCTAAATGTTTATTTCTTGATTCTGCTCAAAGTTGATAGAAAAACTGAAGAGATCTAAGCATCAAATTTAGATTAATAAGTTTTGTGCTCACACATTCCAAACCCTTATATAGATTGCTTTGTCAGTGATCTTTACTAAATTTTAATGTACACATAAAGTATGTATTAAAATATTTGTATTACAAAATAAAATTAAGCCTCTAATAAAAAAATACATGATAACACCACAAAAGGTAGGAGGGTTTAAATGGAGGTGAAGTGTCATAAGGTTCTTACTTTGTCTAGAGAGTGGTAAAAGCACTAGGTTAAGATAGATTTTAATAAGCCAAGAAGGAATATTGTAATTATAAGTAAATAATTTATTAATAAAAAATGTATCACAGACAAACTACAAAAGTGTTAAATGTGAAATAACAAGCCACTTGATTAATCAGAAAGAAGGCAGTGAAGAAAAAAAAATAAGACAGGTTAAATAGAAAACAATAGTAAAATATTATATTAAAAGCCAAATTTCCCAGTGATCACATTAAATATGAATGGACTAAGTACTCAAATTAAAAACAACAAACATTGTCAAACTGGATTTAAAAAACTATAATTACGCGTGCTTATAAGAAACATACCTTAAATAAGACATAGAAAGTTTGAAAGTAAAGCTGTTGTAAAGGACACACCATGTAAGCATGAATCAACATAAAGCTGCTATAGTTATAGTATTATAGTAACAGGCAAATTAGACTTTAAGGCAGGAAACATTATAAGGGATATTAGACATTTCACAATGATTAAAGTGTCAGTTCAACACATTTAAATAACCTTAACTGGTATGCTCAAAATGCATTAAGTGAAAACTGACAGAACTCTAAACATAAATAGATAAATCTACAAACATGTTTGGAGATTTTAGCACACCTCCTACAATAACATAAAATCAGCAGACAAATGAAAAAATATGGGTATAGAATAATGAACAATAAGATTTTAAAAAGCTTCTAACTTAGAATATTGTATACAATAAATGTACAAAACACATTCTTTTCAAATGTGCATGGACTATTTATAAAAATTCACTATATATATATTTTATGTATAGATTATAATAAAAGAAAGGCTAAAAATCAACAATATAAACATCTACCTTAAGAAACTAAAACAAATAGCAAACTAAACTCCAAAAAAAGGAGGAGAAAAATAATAAGACCAGAAACTAAAGAAATAGAAAATAGGCAACTTAGAAAATCAACAAAGCTGAAAGTCGGTTCTTTGAAAGCACTAATGATATTGATAAATCTGTAGCAATACTGATAATAAAAACAGACAAGTCATAAATTAAAAGTATTAGTAACAAAAAGGAACATCAATACAGAATCTATATTAAAAAGATAACGAGGATATCAACGAACAATAAACTTTATAACTTGTGTATGAAATGTACAAATTCTATAAGTAATACAACTTACCAAAACTTCAGGAAGATATACAAAATCACAATAGCCTTATACATATTAAAGAAAGTGCAATTTCTTCACAGTGAATTCTCCCTAATATTTATGGAAAAAATTAACACCAATTCTTACTTGAACTCTTCCAGAAATTAGAAAAAGAAATGACATATTTCCCAACTTGTTTTATGAGACCATTATAATCTTTTTTCTTTAAGATTTTTGTTTCATATATTAATGACTACTGAAAACACTGATATGGAATGGGCAACAAATAACCAAGAGACCGTTATAATCTTAATACCAAAACTTGTCAAGGACATTGTAAGATAAGAATACCATAGACCAAATCTCTCGTGGATTTTGCAAAAGTCTTATGAAAAATATTAGCAATATATAAATCCGGGGGTTATAAGGGTAATATATCTCAACAAAGTTGGATTTATTCTAGGAATGAAAGAATGGTTTAACATTTAGAAAGCAGTAATATAATTAATCACAACAGGAAAGTAGAATATATGATCATCACAATAGAGGTATAAAAAGTCTAATAGAATTCAACACTTATTTGTGTGAAAAACTCTTAGAAAACTAGGAATTAAAGGAAAAAATTTTAATGTGTTAAAGGATTTAATCAAACATACAATGCATGACATTTTAATGATGAAATATTGAACGCTTTCCTTTTGAGATCAGAAATGACGAGTGGGTTAGGGAGGGGAGAAAGGGGAGGGGGTGGGAGAGGAGGGAGGGGAAGCTAAATATAAGGTGATGGAAAGAGAAGTCACATTAGGTGGTGAACTTATTATACAACAAGTTGACAATGCACTGTAGAATTGTATGCCTGAAACTTATGTAATCCTTGCTAACAGATGTCACCCTAATAAGTCTAACAATAAAAATGAATTAAAAAAAAAAAAAGAAAAGAAATGAGAGGCGTGTTGGGAAGGAGGCAGGAGGGTCTGGCTCTCGTAAGTGGACCGCGCCATGGCGCGTGGCGAGACAGCGGCAGCAGTTTAGGTGGTTTCCAGGGTGAGGTAGGCAACCAACCTTGCCAAGCAGTTAACGCTCCCACTCGGAAAGCGAAAAGTAATGGAAGGCCCGCTTGGAATTCATCCCCAGGCAGCGGTCACCAGGATCAGCTGTTGTCCCTCTCCATGGTTTGGGCCAACCATCTCTTCCTGGGTTGTAGTTCCAACAAAGACTTTTTAGATAAGGTGATCGAAATGGACGATGAGATTGAAGTGGAAGACCTGCCAGTTCACTGCCAGAAGTGAATAAATGAAAAAGCATCAAAGCTAAAGCAGAAGAGTCATCACATTTTCATCATCAGCTACAGGGTTAGAAAGGAGGCTAGGATGAATGTGACATTGACCATAGCAGCTCTCTTATGAATCCTGGTGTTACCAACATGTAGGAAAGAGGCAGCTGAAATGATAGTGACATTTTAAAAGTTCTCACTCTTCCAATAGCTGTCACTGTAAACATATGCATGGATATTTATGTATTTATAAATCATGCCTATTTGCATTTTGTTTTTCAATATCCAACTTTTTGCTAAAAATTCCTATTTATTATGTTGATACAATAGGCAGTAGATTTTACAATTTGGATTTCTCAACGGTGTACCTTTAAGTGTAATTCTGTTTTGTGATCTTTTTTCTCCCACCAAAGCAAACCAGATCCCTTATTTCCACCTGAAGTTTATGCCAATCACATACCCCACTACCACACCCACTTATCTGTTTAAAAGAGGTAAGACTCAAACCATAGGCCTCATCATCAGGTACCCATCAACTGATGGGAAGAGGCAGCCTGTAAAAAAGAACCTGCTCTTATTTTAAAACAGACAAAAGATTCCACAGCTTGGCCCAGACAGCCACTTCGTTTGTAGATTCTCTAAGTCTCCCAGACTGCTGAGTAAAGCCTACATACTTTTCTATGGAGGGAGCCTGAGACTCTGGTCTTCTAGACTCGAGGAATTGCTGTGCAATGCACATAGCCCCTCAAGAAATACTTTAGTGTAATGCTGCTTTGCCCTGAAATTCTGGTATTAATTGCCCCCTTTAATTAATGTATCTGTTCTTTACTCCTTCCCTGTCCCTCTTTCTTATTTAGTATCCACCATTAAGTACTTATCTCAAGCCATAAGTACTGAGAGGAACTTCATATGGGGAACAGCAATGTAATAGCCAGTCAGAGCAGGATTCATTCATCAGGGTGATGGTCCTGGGGACAGTGATGAGTAAGATAGTGGCCCCTATCTTAGCTTAATCTACTGGTAAACCCAGCTAATTGAACAAGCAGAAGTGCTGAAGAGGAGGGCTGGCTGTGGGAACATGGTGTCTAAGGGCAGAGAAGGGGGATAACTCTTGCCCATGGCTCAGGGCTAAGGTCAGGCTACACACCTTGGAGAGACCACATCTCTGTGGAGCTTCTAGATCTAATATGTAGTGTGGCCCATGTGAAGGAACAGGATCTCTGGTCTATAACCTTGGACAAGTCAGTTCTCAGTCCCTGCCAAACGTAGAAAATGGAGATCATAAAAATACCACAAAGAGCTACAGCAAGGAATAAGATGTTAGAAGGCCACTACATGCTTAATTAGCCTTAGACAATTCATTTCCTCAAATGTAACCTTAGCCTTTTTCCATTCTGATTACCTGTACAGATTTATGAGCCTTAAAAAACCAAATTATAAAGTGGAAATATGAGAGTGTAATAATTCCACACTGACTATGGATTGGAAGACTCCATTTTTAAAGATGTTAATTTTTTCTGACTTAATCTCTGATTTAAGAAAATAATTCCAGTAGGCTAATTTTTTATGGAAATTAAAAATGGATTATAAATTTTACATAGAATTGAAAATGGCAACAACAGCATAGAAAATCCTGCGGACAAACAAAGTTTGATGATTTTCAGAAATCAGATATTTTACAAAGTGATTATAGTTAAACCAATTTCCTATTGTTGCAAATATACAAAAATAGAATAAAAGAGTCCAAAAAGAGATCCACACATATACTGTCACTCAAATTATGAGAAAGAATTCATAACAATGCAGTAGGGGGAAAATGATGTTTTTGATAAGTGATCAGGGATTAATTCAGTTACCAAATAATAATAATAATGCAATTTCAGTTTTCACCTATTTGAATTTACAAATTAGAAAAAGAAAGACCTGACGCAATGTCAGCAATGGGGCAAGGAACTTGGCACTGCTGTGCTCATGTTCCAGGTCACAGGGCTAGGAAGTGGGGAAGTCCAAATCAAAATCTACATCTGTTTATATTCACAGAAGGTGGTCCTGTTTTCCCTATCATTCAATACTAGGCTGACCAGATGTACCATTTTAAATGGGACAAAAAAAACAACAGTACTGTCCTCTTCCAAACATATGACTAATCAGCTTACTGAAATCTTGAATTTAGCCCAGTGAGACGCTGACCAGACGTCCTGTTTGAAATGGGACAACACCATTGTTTTCTGTCCCATTTAAAAGGGTACATCTGGTCAGCCTATTGAGTACTCACTCATGGTTTCCTGTCTTTGTGGTAAAATCTTTGAAAGTAGCACCTTCGTGAATGATGCTACAAACTGTGTCATGAGCTGCATTTTAAATCATTATTTCTCTGTCTCTTCCTCCAAATTTCTGTTTGAAGAGTAGTAACTGCAGCTTGCATTGCTAGTGGGCAAGAAATCAGACTCTGAACCACCAGTCAACTAAACCACCGGGCCTATAATGTAGTCTTTTGAATTCAGGGAATGTTCCTCTACTGTGAGCGAAAACTAAGGAGCGTGATGTGTAACACGATGGGGTTACTTTTTAGTGTCATTGTTTTTTTTCTCCCTCACAAAAGGAATAATGAAACCATGCTATTCTTGAATGTGCTTCTTTCGTATAATTTGATATCACTCCATATCACTGCATAGAGTTCAATCTCAATTATTTTATCACACAAATTTAGTATTCCATTGTATGTATGTGTGTATGTTTATATGTAATATACTTAACAGTTTCACGACTGTTAAGAAAATAAATTTAATATATTCTCTCTTTCTTTCTTGTTCTATTTCTCCTTTCCCTTCCATATTCCCTTTTTTTTTCTCTCCTTGGAAAGCATAGAAATATTGGTAAGTAGCAATTGCTGACTAGAATTAGTCATCTACATAGGTAGATGACAAGGAAAACACCCCCAGGGTAGGCAGGGGAGTAGAGACAAAAGATTCATAGGCTGCACTGCTCAGCCATGGAAAATTCCATTCGTAACTAACGACGAAATTTTCTATGTATATTTATGTGTGAGAGGATTTGGTGTGTCTAACACAATGAGATATATCATTTTCAGTTCTTTTTCCTCTGATTATACTACTGTGACCTGAAAAGAGAAATGACAAGAGAAACATACTTCAGTCACTCAGACAACTTTTTTTCTTTTTCTTTTTGATGTTTAACATGTTTAATCATTAGGGAAGTCAGAATAAAACTACAATGTGGTATATACCACCATTAGAATGGCTAAATTTTTAAAAAGATTTTTATTAAAAATATAGCTAACATACATAATTATGCAGTACTGTACTCACCGGCCAATGGAAAAATTTTATCCTCATCTAAACATAAGGCTCTGTGTGTGTGTGTGTGTGTGTGTGTGTGTGTGTGTGTGTGTGAGAGAGAGAGAGAGAGAGAGAGAGAGAGAGAGAGAGAGAGAGAAAAGAGGACAGGTCATTTTCAGCTTCATTTTTTTTCTGATTTTATAAATGTTCATTGAAAAACCTTAAAAGATGCTGAAGAAGGAAATATATATAAGCAGTAATCACATCATTCAGAAACATTTGGTGTTAATGTTTAGGTCTTCTATACTACCACGTTTTTATCCTACTGTTGCAGGTGAGCTGTATTCCTGCGAAGGATATGTTGAAGTCCTAATCCCTATTACCTGTGAATGTGACCTTATGTGGGAATAGGGATTTTGCAGCTATAATCAAGTTAAGATGAGATCATACAGGATTAGGATAGGCCCTAATCCAATATGACTGGTATCCTTATAAGGAGAAAAGGAGAGATACAGAGACAGAGAAAGAGAAGAGAATGCTATCAGAAGACACAGACGCAAAGGGGAGAAAGCCATGTGAAGACAAAGGCAGAGGGACTGGAGTGATGTCTTTACAAGCCAAGGAATGCCAAGAATTGCCAGTAACTACCAGAAGCCTGAAGAGGCAGGGAAAAATTCCTCCCCTAGAGCCTTAAAAAAGAGCATGACCCTGCTGAAATCTCTGAAACCTTGATTTTGGAATTCTAGCCTCCATAACTGTGAAAGAATAAGGTGTACCTTGTGGTGTTTTGTTATGGCAGCCCTAGAGGACTAATATACTATTGATGTATTTTAAATAAACGGTTTGAAAATAATTTTAAAAACTCTACAATATATTTAACATCCTTCCATGCTCACACTGTTTATATTATTATTTTGTTAATCAGGTACAGAAGAATAATTTCTTTTTTAAATTTTTAATTAAATTTATTGGTGAGACATTGCTTAGTAAAATTATGTAGGATTCAAGTGTACAATTCTATAGTACTTCATCTATTAATATATACATTGCTCACTATAAATTTTATTCACTTTTTTTAACTACAAACATAATATATGTTTTAGATAAGCAAATAGTAGAGAAAATAAATTAAATAAGATTTAACTGAACTGTGACCCTACTCCTAGGCCCATTTCTGAGATATTTGTTATATATAGTTGTGGTATATGTTATTTCAGATATTTTTCACTTCAGATTTGGTAACAGGAGAAATGTAACTCTCTTTCTCTGTCTCCGTGAGGTACGTATGTTTCATTGATATATAAGGGCAGGCTGATATATTTTGTCTCCACTGTAATATTTTTTGTTACATTAGACGTATTTGGATATAACCAGTTCGGTGTAGTCCCATGGTGTCTCCCCTCCATCATTCTTGACCTTGTACACATAGATGCTTACATTTTGCACCCAGTGCACATCGAAATAGAGGAACGTTCAGACGTTGGGTTCAAATGGCGTGCTGTTTTTCAATTCTTAACAGCAGAAAAAGTTCATCTAATTGAAATTCACAGGCAGATGCAAGCTGTTTATGGTGATCAGCGTGTTGATGTGAGGACAGTAAGACACTGGGTAAGGTAGTTCCTCTGTGATGAAGAGATGAAGTCATTAGTGAGGAAATGGTTTAATAAACAAAACACTGATTTTTTAAAAGACAGATTTCAAAAACTAGTGCAGAGTTGGCAGAGTGTATTGAAATATGTGATTTGTAGAAAAATATGCAACTTTGAAAATAAATAATGTAGTTATATTTCTTTTTTATTTCATTAAAATATCATTTCACATTTTATATTTAAAGGGAGGAAAATTTATCAGTATTCATAGTATATTTACACTATAATATATTTGTACAAGAATGCTTATTAAAGCATTGTCTATAATGGCAAAATACTAGAACATAACTGAATGTCCACCAATAGGTAGAAACTTAAACAAATTATTGTGTAATCATAATAGAATTTTTCTTCAGGTAGTAGAGAAAGAATAAGCTTTATCTATACTAATGACTTGAAAAGATATTCATGCTATAGTAAGTGAAATACACATACCCATATACACACACAGTGAATTTTTTTTTTTTTTTTTGCTTTTTGGTATGTGGGTAGCTCCCTGACTGGGAATCGAACCCAGGCCGCAGCGCTGACAGCGCCAGCGCCAAAGCCTTAAGCCACTACACCATCAGGGAACTCCCCTAATTTTCTTCTTGTCAACACATTGCCATCATCATGCTCTTCATTCTAAATTATTGTGGGAACTATAACAGTGTCAACATTTTCCCAGTCTGTTGAAGACTGGTAACTTGCTGAGAACTATCATAATGTTTATGTTGCAAGTGGTACTCTGTCCTGATGTCCTTGAAATTATCTGTAGCAGACTTTACTGGTCATGACCACAGCTCAGTGGATCACAATGTCTTCATGAAATATGCATTACATAGAATAATTAGTTGAATGCTTTTCATATGTCAGGAACCATGCTACACATTGCACGAGCTTAATATCATTTAAATTAAGTAATTATCCAATTAGGTAGGTACTATTATCCATACTTTAAACCAAGGCTCAGGGTTTATGCCATTTGTCAGGTAGCAAAGCTAGGGCATGAATATAAGGTTCATGACTCCAGGTATGTTTTTTATTTATAAGCCATACTACTTCCAACAGTATCTGAAGTATACATTACTAGACTTCAACAATATCTGATTCTCTTCCATTTTATGCACATTGGAAGAGTATTATTTCCCAGCCTTCTTATAATTAGTCAGGGCTTGCTAATTAGTTCTTGCCAATGGACTGTGAACAGAAGTGACATATTTTGTTTCCAGGTTGAAGCATTTAATTGCTAATGTGCAATTCCTTTGCCACTCCTTTTTCTAGCTGCCCCAATTTAGGAGGCCTTGTGTGGAGATGTTAGAACTTCAAGTTTAAAGCAGCCTGATTATTCAGCACCATGTAAAGGGAAGATACTCTAGTTGTCTGAATGCGCAATGCAATTTGTGTGAGTCAGAAGTATGCTTTTGTTGTATTAAGCCACTGAGATTGTAGGTCTGTTTGTTACATAGTTTAGCTTAACCTATTCTGATTAATACCAAAACTGGTACTGAAATTGGATTATCACCATAACAAAAGTGTGAAATGTGACAGTGGCTAAATAGTTTTCTGGTAGGATTTTTCAGTGCCCAAAAACTTGGTGAAACTTTAACTTGCAATAAAAACAGCAAATAAAGTTTGGGGACTTGTAATTCTTAGAGAAGAGGTTGGGAAACAATATAGGAAAATATTTTAGGGGAAGAAGCTGGAAAACAAAATTTTAGTATTGGTCATAGTGATCGTAGTGTTTATTGATTGCTGCTGGCTTTGATTGGTATAATGATTTATTTTATGTGTCAACTTGATCAGGCTAAGGAATAACCAGATAGCTGGTAAAACATTATTTCTGGGGGTGTCTATGAGAGAATCTCTAGAAGAGATACGCATTTGAATCAGTAAACTGAGTAAAGTAGGTCACCTTCACCAATGTAGGTGGGCATCAATCAATCTGTTGAGGAACTGAATAGAACAAAATGGTGGAGAAAGGGCAATTTGTTCTCTCTGCTTGGGATGAGATACCCGTTTTCTTCTGAACTTGGATATCAGCAATCCTGTTTTTTGGGGCTTTTGGATTCAGATTGGAAATTATATCATCATTCCCACCCCTGCTTAATGATTCTTAGGGTTTTGGACTAAGACTAAATTATACCACCAGCTTTCTTGGTTCTCCAGCTTGCAGATAGCAGATCAAGGGACTTCTTGGCCCACATAACAGCATGAACCAATTCCTATAATAAACCTACTTTTATGTGTATCTACCAGAGGTGACAAAATATATCTACACATGTTAAGAGACATTATCTATGTATTACCTTTGAAGTTGAATTGAATTAAGGTGCAATGTGTAGTATGACATTCACTCAAAAGACAGCATTAATCAAATGAATGCGAGTGCACCATGCAACAAGGCAGGACAGTCAAAGAAAATGACTGAAGCATGGTTGTCGTTCAAGGAGTGCTAGACAATTTTGAAGTGGTATTTGAAATTCGAGAATGTTGTTTGAGTTTCCACCTCATTCTCCTAACTTAACACCCCTTAACTTCTACATATAGGGTACCTAAGGATGTGGTATACCGTAGAAAACTGGCTACATTGGTGGTATTTTGGGAAGAAATTAAAACAGCATGTGCTGTGATATAAATGGACACTTTGGTCAATATTGGATCAAATAAATGGACACTTTGCTCAAGCAATACTTCACCATAATCACAAGTGTCTGGATGCTGATGATAATCACTTTCAGCACCTCTTGTAATTGCAGAAGTCAAACATGACTTATATTCATCTTTTGTTATTGGTACATATTATTACAATTTTAATACAGTTTTTTCCTTCCTTATTATGTGTATACATTTTTGGCACCCTCTGTATATATGTCCTCTTGGTCTGTTTCTCTGGAGAACCTTAATTAATACAATTGGCAAGAGTAGTACAAGAAAGAGATGAGCTCAGGAAAGAGTTAACTAGTTTGCAAATAGAAATAAAGGGGAATAAAGAGTACAAGAATTTCAAGCATTTTATGGTTGGAAAACCCAACTGGGTTTTAACCTCAAATTATAAAAATAAGATTGAGAGAGCTGTGGAGGGACAAATACCCATTAAAATGTTTCAGCATATTAAAATTTATCAGGGTGAAATTGGACTAATGGTGTGATACCCTGTAAAAGTTTTCAATTAAATAAAATTTATTTAATCTCAAGGCAAAGATTATTAAATTTAAAGCAGTGACATTGCTTAGTAAAATTATATAGGTTTCAAGTGTACAATTCTATAATAGTAGTGGTTTTGCTTAACAGGTACACCTGAAGTGTGAGTATAACAAATGCGGTTCGGGAAGGCAAGGAAACTTCTAGTACCACCTACGGGAAAACAAAATAGAAGCTGTCAACAACCAATTTGGTGTGTTGTAGAATGAAGACACAAGTCTAAGAATTCTGCCACAAGAGGGAGCAAGAAGCATGGAGCAAGTGTATGCATACAAGGTTTGAGGAAGCCGCAGAAATCTATAACAGGACTGAAAAAAGATATATTTGCCCCTGAAGGCACTTAGTAAAGATTAGAGGTAGTAACTGCTACTTCAAATGTGAAAACAGCAACACAAAACTCTAAGGTACATGAAAAACCAAGAAAACATGACACTATCAAAAGATCACAATTATCTTCCAGCAATAAACCCAAAGATATGGAGATCTAATATTGCCCAATAAAAAAACTCAAAATCACTGTTTTGATGAAACTCAATGAGCTACAACAAAGCACAGGCAATTCAATGAAATCTGGGAAACAATACATAGACAAAATGACAAATTTGAAAAAGAAAATGTTATAATAAACAAAAAATAAACAAACAAAAAGAACCAAACAGAGATTCTGGAGCTGAAGAATTCAAAGAATGAAATAAACAATAAAATAGAGAGCATCAAAAGTGGAATATACAAAACAGAACGTAGAACCTGTGAATTAGATGATAGAAACTTTGAAATAACCCAGTCAGAGAACAAAGGGAAAAGAATGAAAGCATGAAGAAAGCCCATGTGAGCTATGAAACACTATCAAAAGAACAAATATCAGAATCATTGAAGTTCCAGATGGAGAAGTAAAGAAGATAGGAGAAAAAATTTTATTTAAAGAAGTTGTGGTACATATACACAATGGAATACTACTTAGGTATAAGAAAAGATGAAATACTGCCATTTATGACAACATGTATGGACCTTGAGACCGTCATACTAATTGAAATAAACAAGACAGGAAAAACTAAGGACAACATGATTTCACTCATACGTGGAATACAAAGCTAAAAGCAACAAAGAAACAAAACTCATCGGCATAGTCAATAATTTAGTAGTTATCTGAGGGTAAGGGGAGGCGGGTGGGAGAGAAGGGACAGGGATACAAATATATGGTGATGGAAAGAGAACTGACTCTGACTCTGGGTGATGAACACATAATACAACACATAGATGATGTATTGGATAATTTTTCACCTGGAACCTATGTAAGTTTTACTAATCAATGTTACCCCAATAAATTTAACAATAAAAGAGAAAAAGAAGAAAATGTTCAGTTAAAGAAGTTATAAGAGAATTTACCAAACCTGGGGTGAGACTTGAAGTCCACGTTTATAAAGGTCATAGATCACCACATTATCTCAATTCAAAATGACTTCCATCGGGAGTTCCCTGATGGTGTAGTGGTTTAAGGCTCCGGCGCTGGTGCTGCCAGCGCTGCAGCCTGGGTTCGACTCCCAGTCAGGGAGCCACCCACGTACCAAAAAGCAAAAAAAAAATGACTTCCATCAAGACACATTATAATTAAACTGTCAAAACTCAAAGACAGAGAAAGAATCCTAAAAGCAGCAAGAGTAAAAAATATTGTAAAATACAAAGAAACTCCCAGTAAAGAGTCAGCACATTTCTCAATTAACATTTTACAGGCCAGGAGACAGTAGATTGACATATTAAGAGTGTTGAAAGAAAAAAAAAAGCCAGCCAAGAATACTTTATCTGTCAAAGATATCCTTCAAGAGTGTAAGAGAAATGAAGACTTTCCCAAGCAAAAGCTGAGCGAGTTCATTACCATGAGAACGGCCTTATAAAAAATGCTAAAAGGAGTTCTTCAAGCTGAAATAAAAAGACACTAATTAGTAACATGAAACTATATAACACAGTGGTAAAAGTAACATACAGTCAGATTTAGAAAAGTCTAATTTTGTAATAAGTTGGTGTGTTAACCACTTAACAGTAGTATAAATTTTAAAGGAAAAGAGTATTAAAAATAACTATAGCTATGGGATCACCACATAAATTACATAAATGTCTAACCACTATGCTGTGCAATCAAAACTAATATAAAATAATATTAAACATCAACTGTAATTGAAAAAATTAGGGGGTTTCCTGGTGGTGTAGTGGCTAGGTTTCGGCGCTCTCAACGCTGTGACCTGGGTACGATTCCCAGCCAGGGAACTACCCCCCAAAAAATAAATAAAATAAAATAAAAAATAACTATAGCTACTACATTTTGTTAATGAATGCACAATATAAAAAAGAGGTAAATTGTGACATCAAAAACATAAATGGAGGGAGTAAAATAGGGGGCCTTTTGTATGTGATCAAAGTAGGTTGCTTAAAATAGACTTTTAGAAATAAAAGATGGTTTTATGTAAGCCCTATGGTAGCCACAATGCAAAAACCCATAGTTGCCTCACAAAAGATAAAGAGAAGGAAATCAGGGCACACCAACATGTAAAAGCACCACGAAGGGGAGAGAGAAAAAAGAAGCAATGAAACATAAAAACAGCTAGAAAACAATTAATAATATGACACTTGTAAATACTTAAATATGAATAATTACATGTAAATGGATTGACTCCTGTAGTCAAGAGTCATATAGTGGCAGGATGAGTATAAAACCAAAACTATCTGCTCCCTACAAGAAACTTACTTCAGCTTTATTAACACACATAGGTTCAAAGTGAAGGGATGGAAAATGATATTCCATACAAGTGGAAACCAAAAAATGTAAAAGTAGCTATACTTATATCAGACAAAATAGACTTCATTCCTAAAATGGTAACAAGAAACAAAGAAACCCTTTAAATAATGATAAAGGGATCAAATCATTAAGAAGATGTAACAATCAGAAATATATATGCACTCAATATCAGAGCACCCAAATATAGTAAGCAAATACTAAGGGAGAAATAGATCTGAAGGAAGAAATAGAGAAAAATACAATAACAGTATGGGACTTCAATAATCCTCTTTCAATAATTGATAGATTATACAGAAAGAAAATAAATAATAGGACAATTTAGAGAATTAAAGGAAACTCAAGCCCAAAATGCCCACTGAGCTTCCCTTGCTGACAGAAACAGTTCCTTTCTTTGTCCAATAACACTGTTCCTCTTTTGCTTAAATACCCAGTAATTTCATTGCTTGTGAAACCTAAATTGCAATAATAACCTTATTTTCCTAATTCCACGACTCCATACCTATTAATGTCTTCAGACCTATCCCTAGATTAAAATCCCATAATTTATCCCCAGAGCGGGGTGGATGATCAAATATCACATCAAAAGTAGGAGAAAAATGCTTATACATTAAAAGAACTGTGAAACGGTGGACCTTTGAACTGTAGATTTTCTAAAACATTTAATTAATGAGTATAGAAGAAAAATACCTCAACATAATGAAGGCCATATATAACAAACACTCAACTAATATCATACTGAATGGGAAAAAACTGAAGCCTATTCTCCTAAACTAGGAACGAGAGAGGGATGTCCTGTCACAACTGCTATTCAATATAGTACTGGAAGTTCTAGCCAGAGCAATTAAGTAAGAGAAACGAAATCCAAATTGGGGAAGAAGAAGTTAATGTATCATGTTTTGCAGATGATATAATCTTTTATACAGAAAATTCTAAAGACTCCACACACACAAAAAAAAAACTGTTAGAAATAATAAACAAATACAGTAAAGTTGCAGAATATAAAATCAATGTATAAAAATTAATTGCATTTCTATATACCAACAATGAAACTTCAGAAAAAGAAATGAGACAAACATACCTTTTGTGATTACAACAACAAGAATAAAATACCTAGAAGTAAATGTGATAAAGAATGTGAAGAACTTATAAACTGAAAACTATAACACACTATTAAAGGAATTGAAGAGGACACAAAGAAATGGATTGGAATAATCAACATAGTGAAAATGGCCATATAACACAAAGGAATATGCAGATTTAATGTAATTCTCATGAAAATCCCACTGGCATTCTTCCAAGGAATAGATAAAAGAATCTTCAGATACATATGGAAGTACAACAGATCCTAAATTGCCAAAGCAATCCTCTATAAAAAGAATGAGGCTGGGAGCATCACACTCCCTGATTTCAATCTATACTACGAAGCGCCAATAACCAAGACAGCTTGTTACTAGCAGAAAATCAGTCACACAGACCAATGGAACAGAATTGAAATCCCAGAAATTAATCCACGAATATATGGACAGATACATTTTGAGAAAGGTGTGAAAAGTATGCAATGGGGAAAAGAAAGCCTCTTCAGTAAATGGGGCTGGGAAAATTGGAAAACCACATGGAAATAAATGAATCTGAACTGAGAACTCTCACCATATACCAAAATTAACACAAAATGGATTAAAGACTTCCACATAAGACCCAAAACAATAAACTGTATACAAAAAAACATTGGTACCAAACTTACAGACCTCGGGTTCAGGGAGGACTTCATGAACCTGACCTCAAAGGCAAAGGAAGTAAAAGCAAAAATAAATAAATGGGACTATATGCAACTAAAAGCTTCTGCACAGCAAAAGAAACCCTCAGCAAAGTATAGAGACAGCCAAATGAATGGGAGAAAATATTTGCAAATAGCACATCTAATACAGGAGTAATACATAAAATATATAAAAAACTCCTCAACTCAACAATGAAAAACAAACAATGTAATTAAAAAATGGGCAGAAGACGTGAACAGACACTTCTCCCAAGAAGACATACAAATGGCCAACAGATATGTGAAAAAAATGCTCATCCTCATTAGCTATTAGGGAAATGCAAATCAGAACCACAATGAGATACCACCTCACACCTGTGAGAATGGCTATTATCAACAAGACAAGGAATAACAAGTGCTGGAGAGGATGTGGAGAAAAAGGAACCCTCATACACTCCTGGTGGGAATGCAAACTGGTACAAACACTATGGAGGACTGTGTGGCAGTTTCTCAAAAAGCTAATAGAGTTACCCTATGACTCGGCAATTCCACTTCTGGGTATCTATCCCCCAAATTTGAAAACCTTAGTCCGCAAATATATTATGTACCCCAACGTTCATCGTAGCACTATTCAAGGTGGCCAAATCGTGGAAACAGCCAAAGTGTCCATTGATAGATGACTGGATAAAGAAGCTGTGGTACATATACACAATGGGATATTATTCAACCATAAGAAAATATCAAATAGGACAATTTAGGACAACATGGGTGGACCTTGAGACCATCATGCTAAGCAAAATAAGCCAGACAGGAAAAAAAAAACAAGAAACATGTGACTTCAGTTATATGTAGAATATAAAACTGAAAGCAATAAAGAAACAAAACTCAAGGACACAGTCAACAGTTTAGTAGTTACTTGATGGTAAATGGTAAATGGGGAGGGGAGGCGGGGAGAAGGGAAGTCAAATATATGGCGATGTAAAGAGAACTGATTCTCGGTGGTGAACACATAACACAACACTTAGATGATGTGTTGTAGAATTGCACACCTGGAACCTATGTAATTTTTACTAACCAATGTAACCGAAATAAATTTAACAATAAAAAGAAATATCCATATAATCAGTTTCTTTTGTACACATTCAATGCTGCAGAGCATGTGATGTACTTATCACAGACCCTGACACCCAATAACAGTCCTATAAATATAAGTTTTTTCAATACTATTGGTCAACATCAGATAGTGGGTTGATGTCAGAACCAGGGTTGCAGTGTGGGTGTCCTGGTTTTAAGACTTCTGTTCTCTAGCTCAGAGCCTGCCTCCAAAGGCCAGAGTTAATGCCATACAGGCATTAAAACTCCTCAAATGAGTTGGATTAAAAGATGTTCTGGAAGGAAATATCAATATCTCCCAAGGGCAGCCAGGGGTTAGCAAGACATTGTTCCTCAATTAGTTCATGTATCTTATTAAAGACTAAATATTATTCAATCATTTGTTCCTATGGCCAGATCATGAAGGACTACCACCATTCACATTATAAATCTCAGCTCTTTCTTTTATTTTTATTTATTTATTTATTTTTATGTGGGTGGCTCCCTGGCTGGTAATCGAACCCAGGCCGCAGCGTTGACAGCGCCGAAGCCTAGCCACTACACCACCAGGGAACTCCTGATCTGAGCTCTTTCTAGCAAACTAGGAATAGAATAACTTTCTTATATTATCATAAGGATTAACAATAAAATATGTATACTAATATCACAATAGGAAAACTTTACATCAGAATTTCTACTAAATTTGAAAAAAATACAAATATTTTTATCTATCATGGTTTCTATTAAACATTGTACTAGAGGTCTTAGTCAATGAAGCAAGAAAAGAAAAAAAAAACATTATAATGGATAGAGTGGAAAGGAGGGAACAAATCTGTCTACGCAGAAACACCCAAATAAAAATCTATGGATAAACACTTAGAACAAAAAGGAGAAAACTTGTTGGGGAATGGAACACAAAAGAGTAGTGGTACAGATTGCTTGGAATCCATTAGCTTTGTTTTTCTTTCTCCCTTGTAATGGAATTATAGTTTCATAACTTCCCTTGTGTACTCGTATTAAATTTCCTAGCCTCTCTTACAATGAAGTGTGGCCATGAGACTAAGTTCTCATCAGTGGAATTTTAGTGTAAGTGATGTGGGATATTTACTTGCCAATGCAAAGATAGGGTACTTTCTCCACTTTCTTCCTGCTTTCTTTAAGCTGGGTTGTGGATTTATGATCCACATTTGAACATCAGGCAGGTGAACTGCTCTTTGGCAGTCTAATGAAAACTATGGATGTCTTTTCAGAATAAATTTTTAAATCCCCTTCCCTAATTTAGGATTACAAAGGGCACTGATAATGTAGCAACATGACTTTAAAAGATACTACAACAAATTAGTGATATAATGTTGTGTCCATCTCAGCATATTGATAGCAATATATTGGCTAAGAATGCCTGAAGCACTCACCTGGGCTAACACTACCTGTGACAAACCCCAACAGACATTTCCCTATCTGGAGCCAATGTTGTGGCTAGAATGGGCTTTGGAATCCTCATGATTGCAAGATGCACCTCAGCAACTACCATCAGGGGATTTTGAAAAATCAAGGTTAATTACTCACAGGTCCTGGAGGGTACACTGCATGGTCAAGGGCCACACAAATTGTTCAGAGGTAGACACACACACAAACATACACACACACACACACACACACAGAGAGAGAGAGAGAGAGAGAGAGGAGAGAGAAACACTCTGCTTTTATTAGAGTCCTGGGATAGGATGGCTAGTGTTTCACGTGGAATCCACACACCCTTCAAGGAGATCTAAGGGTAAAATACAAAGAATCTATACATTTGAAAATTTAAAAAAATTCATTTTTAATTTCACCAACCTCCATCTAAAATTTAGCATTTTCTTAATTTATGAATATAGGCCAAGAGCCAATGTAGTGGCTACCATACTTGCAGATTTTGTCACAAAAATCACCATAGATATTTGAAAATCACAAATAATCTCAAGGCAGATTATAGTTGTTATAGATACTTCAAAATAGCATGTATACTTCCCACTACTTTAGAACTATTATATTTTGGTAAATAATGTTAGTTATCTGAGGCTGCTGTAACAACAAACTGGTTGACTTAAAAGCAGAAATCTATTGTCTCCAAGTTCCAGAGGTTACAAGTCCATAATGAAGGTGTTAGTAGGGCCATGAGCCTTCTGAAGCCTCGAGGGGAGGATCCTTCCTTGCTTCTTTTTGGTAGATTTAGGCATTCCTTGGTTTGTGGCCACATAACTCTAATCTCCTCCTTCCTTGTCATTTGGCATTCTCCCTTGAATGTGTCTGTGTCTGTGTCTTTTGTTCTTCAAAGTACACCGGTCATATTGGATCAAGGTCCACTTTAATTACCTCATCTTAACTTTATTACATCTGCAAAGACCCTGCTTGCAGGTATTATGGGTTAGGATTTCAACGTATCTTTACAGTGGACACAACAACAGTCCACTCTCTAGTCCAAAATTCATATTCTTTCCATGTGCAAAATACATTGACCCTCATCCCAACATTCCCAAAAGTCTTAACCCATTCCATCTTCAACTCTAAGTTCTAAAATCTTACCTAATATCAACTCAGGAAGTCCCATAACTCATAATTTGAAACAGGGGTGTCCAACCTTTTGGCTTCTTTGGGCCATGTTGAAAGAGGAATTGTCTTGGGTGACACATGGAATATACTAACACTAATGATAGCTGATGAGCTAAAAAAAAAAAAAAAGTCCGTACATAATTTTTGTAATGTTTTAAGGAAATTTAAAAGTTTGTGTCAGTCCACACTCAAAGCTGTCTTGGGCTGCATGCAACCCACGTGGCATAGGTTTGACAAGCTTTGAATGAGGCCCAACATAAATTCTTAAAACCTTATAAGATTTTTTTGGTGACTATTTTTATTTTTTTAGCTCATCAGCTGTAGTAAGTGTTAGTGTATTTTATGTGTGGCCTAAGACAATTATTTCAATATAGCCCAGGGAAGCTAAAAGGTTGGACACTGCTGATCTAAAGTATACATGAGTGAGATTTTAGATATGATCTATTCTTGGGCAAGTTTCCTCTCTTCTTGTGGAAAACAAATTTCAGGCATACCTTGGACATATGGTGAGTTTGGTTCCAGACTACCATAATAAAACAAGTATCACAATAAAGTGAGTTATAATCCTTTTGCTGGTGGAGGGACTTGCCTTCAAGCTGTAAAATATCGTAACACCTATGAAGGAAAATAAACTGAAGCACAACGAACAGAGTTATGCCTGTATTTGCTTCCAAAATACAATGGTGGGATAGGTGTAGGATAGACATTCCCATTCCAAAAAGAAAAAAAAAACTGGAAAGAATAAGAGTTCATGGGTCCCAGGTAAGTACAAAACCCAGCAGGGCAAATTCCATCCATTTACTTTTTAAGGTGACTTTTTAGGATCTATATCTATATCTACTTATATCCTAATTAATTGTCTGAATTCATATGTATGTATGAGCTCGGACAATTGTTTTCTCGAGCTCTGCCTAGAAAAAGTGTTACATACTTCTTTGCTGATTATACTACAGTCACCTTCGAAGTATTCCCCTGGGAAGCTATGCACCGACACCAGCACCTAGTCCACCCTTCAAAGCAGTTTTGGAACTCTTTCTGGAATGGCCATCAGAGCTGTCATCGTCCTGAAAATCTGACAATTAAGTTCGTGAACTTGCCACTATGCACTTACATTGGTAGCACTGTACAAACAACTTGGTAAGGTGTCATAACCTTTACATATCTTTCTATCTATATCTATCTATCTATCTATCTATATAGATATAGATAGATAGATAGATATAGTCCTTGCATGTATGTATATGTGTGTACACACATACACACATACATATAGATAAATATAGATACAGATATATACATAGATGCTGTCTGGGAAGTATCTAGCCATGTATTAATAATGTAAAAAATAGAGGCATTTATTGAAGAAGATACAAGATACAAGAAATATTGTACATAGGACAATGATGTGCCAGCCTCCGACTCAGTTACAATCTTCTTGAGGAAATCTGACGCATTGGTAGCAGTTAGAAACAAGTCATTAGCAACTGCAGCACAATGTTCCTTCTGCTCTGGCAGCCGAAGCTGTGAAACGAATTTTGCCACAACACATTTCGTGCCAAGATCCTGTGTCAAAATCCCAGGCATAATAGTTTCTGGACTCCCCAGATCAGCTTCTAGTTCTCAAACTGTCAGTCACCAATCTCGGTTGATTGCAGCCCGTACACGTTCCACATTTTAAGGTGTTCTGCTTGCTGCAGGTCTTCCAGAACGGGGGTCACTTTCAACAGATTCTCGGCCATCTTTGAAGTGTCTGTCCCACATTTTTTAAAAATTTGTGCAGCACTCACTGCATCATCCCTGAAAGCCTTATGAATCATCCCAATAGTTTCCATGGAGGAATGTGGAAGCTTAACGCAAAATTTGATGCAGTTTCATTGTTCCACTCTCTCAGTCATGTTAAATGCGACAGCTACCCAGTACACATCTTCACTCAGCGGTGTCTAGCACCCCCACTGACTAGTACAGTGAAGCAAAATAAAATCAAGTTACAGAAATAATTTTAGAATTATGTCATGTATCATAAAACACATATTGGAAAAGATGTTCTACATTTCTTCTTAAGACATAATTACTGGTAAATGCATAGTTAAAAGGACTTGAAAGATAGACTCTAAATTGTTTAAATAGCTGCATATGAAGTTGGGGGAGCAGCACAATGGGAGGTTTGGTGAAATGAAACATTAGAATTCCTTTAATTTTTAAATATTTCACAAAGACGACCAATTCGTGTTCTGCACATGCTACTGAATTTTTAAAGTGGTCTGCAAAGACACGAAAAGATAAATCTGGCAAATGTGAAAAAAAAGAACCAAACAAGTATAACATCAGAGACGATGAAATTTAAGGATAGCTTTCTTTGGACTTACAAAGCTATTTCAAATATAAAAGGAACTACTCATAACACACTTTTATGTACCCCAAAACACAGTTAAAGCTGTATACAGAGAATCTGCTCCAGCTACAACTAATTAAAAATTCATACTTATAGTAAAAAAATCTCTTAAAATAAATTGTATATGTAGATATATCTATATGTATATAACTATATCTATATATAGTTCTATCCAGAAAAACTCCAGCCATTGTCACTATAATGAGAATGGTTTGTGTGACACTGATGTAACCTGGCAGCCAAGCAGAGTGGACTGGCGTGCGCATGCATGAACAGTGATCAGACTTAGCATACGTTATGGGCATTTTGTAACAGCATGCTGAGCTACGACTGGGACATAGGTATGTGTATGCAAAGCCAAACTTGTCAACCCTTCTATCTATATTGATTCCCTAAACCACTGTATAGAAATATTTTCCCTCCAATGCATACCCCTTGGTAAGCTTCTGGTATTTCCTCTAATATTCATTTATCGTATATTGGATCGGGCGTTCAAGTATCTGACATAGAGATTACAATTTTGCATCTTATGATGAATTTGCAGTATTTATTTGTCGTAGAAAACTGATGTCAATGATAAAAAAAATGATGCACTTTTGGTTTCTATGACAACTGGACTATGCCATCTTACCCTGGGAGAAACATTTAACTCGGATGTTTAGAGGCAGAAAGTATAGATACTTACATCAAAATAACATAACTTGGATATATACTATCACTATGAATATGTGTCTGTTGTGAGGGTGTTGGGGGGAGTAATTAAATATCTGATTGCAAATATAAGGACTGATCACTTCTGTTGTGGGAGAGGCTGGAGTCACTAGTTATTTCATTTCCACTTTTGCTTCTGTGTCCTCAGATAATTCCCCATAGTGTGAGGGTTCTGTGATCTTGGACTCTGTAAAGCCAGAGTTTGTAAACATTTTTTACTATACACTCTCTCCAAGAAATATTTGTTCAGGACCCCTAAAAGATATGTCTTAATTTATAATATATCTATATATATTGAGGAAATTTGGGTAGGGTAAACTATGAAGGCACAAATTTTGATGCAAATGAATTGTGAGATATAATGAATATAATGAAAATCCTACTACATTTTTTGTGGGACTCTAGGGCATTGTTTGCATACCTGCTAGGTATCTGAACACCACTTTGGCAATTGCTGCTCTAAAGGAAAACTTAAGTTATTACATCACTAAATATAATAAAATATGTAAATGACTCTCTGTTAGGACAAGCTCCTTAATAAAGCTTCTGGTCTCAGTGATCGGATTTTTATTGTAATTTTGGTTGGTGTAACAGTATTTTTTCTATTCATTATGTTTCAAAAGAAAGGCAGCTTATTTAAAGTAGTTATTACTGTATCCTTAGAATGAAATATTCTTTAGTAAGCAGTTGGTATAAAGCATATTCAAGTTTCTCACTTTTACATTCCTGACTCCATTCTGGGACACTGAAGCATAGTCTCTGCTAACCCTGTTTCAGATGTACTACATGGTTCACTATTAGGCTGTGCTCATTGGGAGTGCCACTCGGAGACAGATATCTTGAAGAAGAGAAGCAAGTAAACCACACTTCTGTTCCTGGGGTGAATTCTACTTGATCATAGCGTATTATTCTTGTTATATATTGCTGATTTAATCTGCTAAAATATGTTTAAATTAATGAGGCATATTAGGCTGTAACTTTCATTTTATGTCATGAGTTCTTTTTTGATTGCAAGGTAATACTATCCTCATTTAATAAGCTGGGAATTGTTTCCACCTCTTCTTCTTCAGGCATAATTTATGTAGACTAAATATCAATTGGCTTCTGTTTCCACATGTGATGGAGGAACAGGGACAAAATTTACTTTCTGTATTAGAATCCTCTTGCTGCTGTAACAAATTACCACAGATGTAGTGGTTTAAAACAACACACAAGTATCATCTTACAGTACTGGAGGCAAGAAGTCTGAAAAGGGTTTCAACAGGATGAAACCAAGGTGTCAGCAGGGTCATGCTCTTCCAGAGACTCCAGGAGAGAATCAGTTTACTTGTCTTCTCTACCTTCTAGAACTTCATATATTGCTTTCTTTGGCTTATGGGGCCTTTATCCATGTTCAAAGCCAACAGGGTGGCACATTCAAATATTTCTGTAGTTACATCTACCCCTCACTTTCTCTATTACAAGTACAGTTGTGATTACAAAAGGTCAACACAGATATTGCAGAATAATCTCCCCATTCAGATCCTTAACGTAATCACATTTGTGGAGCATTTTTTTTCTCATATATTCACAGATTCTGGGAGTCAGGATGTTGAGATCTTTGGAGGTCCATTGTTATGTCTATCACAAGTTGTTGTGAAACAACCAAAATAATCAGGAAAAATGAAACAATGGCCTTCAATACACTGAACAAAAGTCAACAAAGGATAGTGATTAATGAGAGAGAGACTGGAAATAAGACACAGCTAGCAAGTTGAGTCATATACTTACTGGTGAAAAAGTAAAAGCTTTTCTGTAGTGTACATAAATCTGGGAACTAAAGGGTGAAAAAAATCAGATTGGCTCCTGTAAAAATGAGTCTGATTCCATTTTCCAATGTTTGTCTGCTGAGGAATTTTAGGCCTCAATCCTCCCTCTTCTCCTCCACCCCACATCTGGGCAAGCTGATATGAAAACCTAGGTAATGTCTACTTTGGATACAGCAGGAAGTTCAAACCATGCAAGCCCCTACCTACCTCTACATCAGAACCCTCATCCTGGCCTACCCCTAAACAAAATAAAAACCTGAAACCAATCTCCTTTCCCCAGTCTCTCAAGCCATTTTCAGACAAGTTTAGGAAGGCTTCCTTATTCTTCCCTGGAAGCCTTATTCTGTAAGTAATAAACCGAGCCATATTTTCTTGGTTTGTGTATGTATGGTGTCATCAGTTTTGACATCTGAAACAAATTTAGTTTGGAGGGATGTCCATCCTTTCTTTGTAGAGTGAATGCAACAGCTCTTCTCAACATTATTCCCTGTAGTACATTTACAGAATGTGTTTCCCATCCTTGAAAATTTAGTATCTAACGTATTAAGTGATCTGGGTCCCAAGAGATATTATTTTTTTGTAGGGGATACCACCTACAAAGCTACTTTGAAGCTACTACCTAGACACTTCAGTCTCATCATGGCAGTGAATTAACAGGTAAAGAAAGGAGTTTATATAGTAGTGGGACAAGTTGACTCTGATTACCATGTAGAGATATGAACCCAGAGGATTGATCAGGAATTCTTTTGGAGCTTCTTTCCCAGTAAGAATGGTAAATAGAATCAGGATAAAATAACTGTGTGTGTGTGTGTGTGTGTGTGTGTGTGTGTGTGTGTGTGTGTATATATATATATATATATATATATATATATATATATATATAATCTTTAGGAATCGTTTATACTTGAGATCTTGGCTATGTGGGGCTGAATGCAACAGAAAGCCTGTTGACTCAAAATGACTGTCTTTTAATGTCTATCATGCTTACTTTAGTCCTTGAAAAGAAGTATGTCTCTTTCCTTATTCATTGTTTGGAGGTTTGAAGTGAATTCAGCAGTGTTAATTAAACACCTTCCAACTCCTGTTTTTATCACTTCTTCTACTTTGTTCTAACTGTATGCATTTCAAATTTGTATTTTTTTCCTAAGTAGGTTTAAGAGTATTTAATTGTCCAAATACTTTTCTATCTCTCTTTTGGTAGCCTTTTACTATTACTGAGATCTGAAGTATACAATATTTTATGACTCTGTCCTTATTTGCATGAGCCATCTCCAGGTCAAAATCAGCATGGTGCTTCTATACTGGAACAGTTTAGTTTTCTTGGCCATGGTAAAAATAAAAAGGACAGGACATTCATGGTCTTAACGGGTAATCCAAGGCTCTAAGCCCTCGAGGAGGAGGGAAGAAGGACCCAAACTCTAGAAGTGGACTTTGAAACTGCACCATCTGTTACCCGCCCATCAGATTCTTTCCCAACTGGTCCACGAATATCTAAGGAACAGCCTTGGTAGGCTGCTCCTCGAAGGGCCTCCCCTGTCTGTCCTCTCACGAGGGCCTCCACAAACATGGTCACAGACTGTTGTTCCCTCTGAGGTCGCCTTTTGTGCCTCCCATACCTAACCTCATAGCAGGCCCCGCTGCCAACAGCCTCCCATCAGGCACCTTGGCGGCCGTCGTCTTTGCCACATTATTAAAGCAGTCAGATCACACTTCCAGTTAAGGCACTAACTGGTGCATCTTTCCTACCATGTCTGACATGGAGAAGCAAGGCCTGATTCTCGGTGGCCAGATGTAGCCAGTGGTAGTGGGGTGGGCCGCAACCCTGGATCTATCAGGGGCAGCGTGGTGCTTGAGGCATGGGGGGCAGTAATTGCGAGGGCCTCAGCCCATAGGGCTTTCCAGGAAGTCATACAAGGCCTTGAAAAGAAAGAGGATGGGCCCAAGGTCTACCAGGACATAGTTGAGGAGAACTGGTATGCACTGCCAATGGAGAAGAGGTGGGTGACGAAGAGGAGGGAGAAGAGATGGAGGAGGATGGAGAAAAAGTAGAGGATGAGGAGATGAAAGAAGAGGAAGAGGAAGACAGATATGTGGAAGGTTATAAATATTATGCAGATTGAGAGAAAGAGGGTAAGGATGGCACGGAAATCGTGGTGGGCATCTATGAGTTATCCATGGCTTGGTTTCGGTCTCTCTTCTTTAATGTAGTTCTTTCCCTTCTACACCATATCCTTGATAACGACAATGTACCAGTCCAACCTGAGACAGGCAGTTTGGTTCCCGCTCTGGGAAGCCCAAGGACCAAAAAGAGAAAATCCCATCCTGAGTTGCTGCCTGGTTGAGTGTTTTCTGCTACCTTATCTTCTAAAGTGCTGACTGGATTATCTGCTTCATTTAATGTGTTGATTCCTGATAGTGTATTCTTCATTTCAGTTATTGTATTCTTCATTTCTAACTGGTTATTTTTTATGTTTTCAACCTTCTTTGTGTTCCCTATGTCTTTGTTGAAATTCTCACTGACATCTTTGAATACCCTTATAAGCAGTGTTTTAAACACTGCATCTGGTAAATTGCTTGCCTCCATTTTGTTCAGTTCTTCTTTTGGAGCTTTGTTCTGTTCTTTCATATGGGACATGCATCCTTGTCTTCCCATTTTGGGTGCCTCCCTGTGTTAGTTTCTATGTATTAGGGTTGTTATGTCCCCCAGTCTTAGTACATTGGTCTTATGTAGTAAGTGTTCTGTGAGGCCCAGTGGCATATTTCCCCTGTTCACCTCAGCTGGGTGATCCAGGTTTGTGCTGTGTATGGATTGTGTGGACCCTCCTGTTGTAGTTGACCATCAGTTGCTGTTGTCACATCCAAGGGAGAAATTCACCCTCAGGCTGATTGATTTTGAGGACTGGCCATGACTACAGTGGAGGCACTATGGTGCAGGGGCTGGTCATATGGAGCAGGATTCACTTTAGGTGGGCTCTGGTGCCTGCCCTGTGTGCCCTTTAGGTATGTCATTTGTGGAGATAGTTGAATACTTCTCTGGTGTTGTTTGAAGCTTGCCACTGGATATGTTGGTTCTGGGGCCTCTTGAGAGGGTCTCTGTTGCAGGCCAAGTTCAGTAAATGCCTGTGCCCTACTCCAGGACACTTGGAATGGGCTACAAAGCTATATGCAGATGGTTGTCACTTGTGCTGGGCATGGAGGTGATTGGAAGAGAGGCTACATTGTAAATAACATTGGCTGCCTCTAGTGCTGGGCTAGGGGCTCTTTAGCAAGTGGTATGAGGCATGTCGATGCCAGATGCTGTTTGTTTCGCATTTGTGACCCTTTGAGAGATCTTAGGAAATTATACAGCTTCAGCCAAAACAGGTCTTTACATGAAAAAAAAAAACCCTTGAAAGCAGCTTGGGTGAGCTTGCAAGTTGGGTGGGGCAGGGCCTAGGGAATTATGAGGTCTGAGGGAATGGTGTTAGCCAAGTTGATGGGGACTCAGATATGGTGGCCACCTGTGTCTGCATGCTGGATCGCGGCAGACTCAACAAAAAAAACAATAGATTCTGCCAGCACTTCTGTCTGGGAGAAAGCTGCCTCTCCAGCCCTGAAGGCAGACAATTCATTTCCTCTTCATAAGTTTCTGGCTCCTTTTGAGTACTTCCCTAGCACTGGAGCTCAGAGCAAGTGAGTCTGATAGTGATTAAGTTCGTGTGTGGGCCCTTTAATACCTGGGACTTCAGCCACCCTCTGTCTAACTCAGCCACAATCTTTGCTGGTTTTCACAGTCAGAATCCATGGGGACTTTATTTCTGGCACTGGAATTCTGGGGTGGGAACCTGGTGTGGGGCTGTGACCCCTCACTCTTCCAGGGGGCCCCTCCATAGCCAAGATAGCTCTTGCAAATTTTATTTTTATTTTTTATGAGTTGCTGAAGAAGGACTCCTCACACAACTGAACTAAATAGCTTACTGTTGACCAGAACCCTTACCGATAACATAAAGAATTGATTAACACATATTTTATATATGTATTATATAATGTATTCTTGCAATAAAGAAGCTAGAAAAAAAGAAAATGTTATTAACAAAATCATAAGGAAGAGGAAATACATTTATACTATTCATGGAAAAACATGCATATATTTGTGAAGTTCGAAACTGTGTTGTTTAAGGGTGAACTATATTTTGAGAAAAAATGCAAAACCATTGCAGAGTTTAGAGTGAAGAAGTGACACAACAGTAATTGCAAACACATGTATGCTTTATCTGTGCCAGACTCTGTTAAAAACTTTGTAGGTATTAATACAGTTAATCCTTATAACATTCCTCTAGCAGGTAGATGCCATTACTATTCCTATTTTTCAAATGAGTAAAGTGAAGTAAAAGAGATTAGGAAAGTTGTTCAAGGGAACACAGCTAGGACATGGAAGAGCCACACTGCAAAGCCAGGCAATCTGGCCCCAACGTTCATTCATTCAGCTGCTACAGAGAGCTGCCTCTCCCAAGGGAACTTCTGTTTTAAAGGGCTCTCTTTGCTGCCATTAAGTAAGGTTCTGGCATCAGCTTGCTCCCACTGCTGCAAAAGATCATTGGGTCAGGTCCAACACCAGATGAAATCTCTGTCTTAAGTTCCGGACCATAACTATACTGTTTGCAAAATACCCATCTTTGCTCAGCAAAAAGGGGAGATTAAGGAGTTCCAAGGGCCAGTCCCTCCTCATAAACACTATGAAAATCATAAAAAACTGTCAGAATTAACTATGTTAGAACTCTGGAATATCATCAAATGATTACAATAACTAAGTGAAAACTTAATCCAGAAAAAAGGGACAAACATGGTAGGAGTTCTTTGTGGCATTTTAATTTATCCTTGCCCCACTCTCCTTCTCTGTGTGATGGCAATTTTAAGATGGCAGCCTGTATTCCCACATATGGTACTTGTTTCCAGAAGTAAAGTGGAACTTTTTCCCAAGGAATTGTATTTGTCTGTTTTGATCTGTCTGGAAGTTCCTTGAAGGACTGATGCAAGGTATTTGCCTTTGTTTTGCCTAACTGGAAACTTTCTCAGGGCAGAAAAAAATGGCTAAGCTGCAGGTTCTCACTGAAAATATTGAAAGGCTAAGATTAAAATTTGAGTAATTACTCATTGATTTCAACAAGTCAACACATTAAACACCTGGGGAGTAAAACTGTGGAGAGTTACTTGGGGGCATAAAGGCCTAGAAAAACTGTCACATACAATAGGGACTCTAAAAAGCCATATGCATGCCCAGGGCCCAATGCGTGTAGCTCTTTTCAGCTTTCACCTCTGGCTGATTTTAGGCTCAGCACAAGCAGAAAGTGAAGACTAGGGTAGAGTTATAAATGGATTGGTTTAGCATTGATAGAGCGTTGTAAAATAGAGCTACTCTGCAAAGATAAGAAGGGTATTTCTTTCCTATTATATTTGTGGACTCCAGGAATTTAAGGACATCTCTTCCACATCACTAACTGACCACGGGCTAAAGGAATAGAGACTTGAGGAACCACACATGACAAAGTATTTAAAAATTAGTTGATAACTACAATACAGCAAGCAACAACAACATATCCAAAGGAGAAAGATCTGATTTCCAGAGTTACTACACTGTCATATTCAAAATACCATTTTCATTTAAAAAAAATTTAGGAGGCACACACACAAACACACACAAACAAGAGTGCATGGTTTGTTCATTCACAGAACTAAACTATATTAACAGTAAATGTCACTCAGATATAACCACATGAACAGATGCTCAATATTATTATTCATTAGATGAAACAACCAAAACCACAATGAGATAGCACTTGCCACATAATAGATTGGCTATAATAAAAATGACAGCCAAGGAGCAGTGTTGGCAAGAATATGAAGATACTGAGACACTTACACATTGCTGATGGGAATGTAAAGTGGTGCAGCCACTGTGGAAAATGATTTAACAAAAAGTTACACATCTATTTTCTATATGACTAAGCAATTATACTACTAGTTATATATGCAAAAGAACTAAAAACAGGTAGTCAATCAAATTCTTGTACACGAATGTTCACAGCAGCAATATTTACAACCAAAAGGTGGAAACAACCCTAATGTCCAACAATAGATGAATGAATAGACAAAATTTGGTATAACCATACACTGGAATATTACCAGTCATAAAAAAAAAGAGTACTAATACGTGCTACTATATCGATAAACCTAGAAAACATAATGCTAAGCTAAAAAAGAAAGAAAGAAAGAAAAGAAAAAGAAAGAAACAGAAAAAAAGCTAGACAAAAAAAGCTGCATATTGTAAGCTTCCATTTACATGAAATATCCAGAATAGGCAATTCCATGGAGACAGAGAGCAGATTAGTGGCTACTGGGGACTTGGGGAAGGTGCTCACTGCTTAATGACTATGAGATTCTCTTTGGGAGTGATGAAATGTTCTGGAAGTAGATAGAGGGAATGATTGCACAACATTGTGAAGGTACAAAATGTGACTGAATTGTACACTGTAAAGTGGTTAACTACTAGAATCCCACTCAGAGTTTTCACAAGATTATAGGCTTTTAGGGGTGAGACTAAATGAAGCAACATCTGAACCATATCTGCACATTGTACTCACCTTGGGCCATAAATTCATTGACAGGAAGCATCAACTTCCCATCTTCCTGTACTTCATACCCTTTACAAGTGGGACTATTTGGACATGTGTAGGTTAAAGAAGTAGGTTTGAATGTGTGTAGGTTAAAGAATTAGGTTTAATGCCTTTATCCAGCCCTTACTGACATGCTTGCTATTTCTCTTTCCTGTCTTGCCAGATAAGACTCTGCTGACCAAGGCCTAGTACAATTGACTGCTTTACTTCTATTATAGAACTTGCAATCCCTCTGGCTCTCAGAAAGTTGCTTGCCCCTTCTGTTATTAATTTACACCTGACCTTGACCTGCTGCACATTAAACACTGGGGACTTTTTCAGGTGTTTCCTTTTTTTTTTAACTTCCTAAACTTGGTCCTTCATTTTTGTACCACTCCTTAGCGTGTTATGCTCTTTTTGGAATCCTCTTCCCAGTATGTAGTTGTAAAAACAAGATGCAATAGACAAAGGACCATTGTGAGGGATATTCATGGTTATTAGAGGATTACCTTTCATTGTGAACATCCATAGAACTACTCAGCGAGAACCTGAGCTTTCTTTTTTGATGATTAATTCACTTTTAGGATGCATTAGAATCTTAGGAACAAGATTAGCATTTAATCAGCAGGTACCTATGAATGCTTGTGCATTCAATGAAATGGTGTTTAATACTATGTATTGTGTTTGTTTCAAAGCGTGTACGACCTTGCTTAGGTAAGTGCACGGGGGATGGTGCCTGGAAGTGGGGATAAATGGTAGTGATGACGACTTGTTCTGTTACATTGAGTTCAAGCCAGTACCATAAAAAGCAAGCTTTAGTTAAAAGCCGGGGGGAACCTCAAGACAGAAATGTCTTGTTCCTGTCAGTAATTTTTCTGAGCACAGAGCACAGTATTTGGCACATAATAAGCATTGACTTATACATTTTTTTAATGAAAGAAAGAACAAATAGCCAGATAAAATAAGTCTTTATGCCTGGAGATATAATTAACAAAGAGGTGCAATGGATATAGCATTGAACATGCGACCAGAATCACTAGGTTCTGATCTTGATCTGTGGATTCCATGCATGGTTTGGTACAAGTCCTTTCCTTCTCTGATCTTCACAGATATCTTGGAAACAGTGGTGTGATAGTGGAGAAGACAGTGGACAAGGTTAGTTCTAAGGGTATTCTTATTGACCTGAATTTTTAGGGCAGGAGTGACCACATCTTGACAAATGGTGAGTTGGTGAAGCACAAGGATTCGTGATATGGCTGTGGAGCATGGCATCATGGGATCCAAGTTCCATCATAGATAAAAGTTTCAGACTTTGTCAGAGAGTATGAAAGACACAAGATGCCTCAGAACGTGAGGATTCAGAAGGAAAGGCACTTGCCCTTGTCATTGTTAAAACCTTATGTTTGCTATGCTGGGCAGTGGCACTGACTGAAGCTATAAGTCAATATAACATCACTGATACAGGACCTGTTTGAAGAGGGAAATGCCAAAGATCCGGGGAAATAAAAGTAATATCAAGGTTAAGTGAAGAGCTGCCTTAGTACATAGAACCTTAGCAGGTAGAACTGAAAGGGACCTGAGATCATATAATTCAACATCTAAAATGAAGCAATAATGAAACGGGCCCAAAAGGAAAAGGAAACTAGATGATTCTCACTTACGTAGTACATGACAGTATCAGAAACCAGAGCCAGGGCTGATTTCAAACCCAGTGCCACAACTGTGTCTTCAAAATAGAAGCTCACACCTCTCTGTCACTTTTTTTTTGTCTGTCTTTCTCTTCTGCATTTTCTTAGAATTGTAAGGAGAAAGTGTATGAATGATTTAGAATTGGAAGAAAAGCTATTGTTGCCAGAGGCTCATAAGGATGTCCAAGGAAGGACTCAACCAGGAGCAGCAGTGACAGGGTTCTTTTCTCTGCACAAAAAAAGAATTCAAGAGCAAGACAGTTGCAACAAAGCACAGGAAATTTATTTTAAACAAAAGTACACACTTGAGAGAAAGGTGCAGGTAAACTCAAGGGAGTCAAACTGAGGAAGTCCTGACCCAGGGTATTTATACTTCCTAGAGGCAGGATTTGGAAAGTTTCCACTGTAGTAACTACAATGCAAATGAGATTATAATGACATAATAATTAGCTAAAGGTCAGGTTCTGTCATAGGAACCAGCCTAGCTGGAATAAACTGGTCCTTGCCTTTCTCCAGCTGCAGGCCCGGGATACATTTACTTTGTTGCCAGTGAGGCACCCCAAACTACCCACTGGAAGGGACTGTTAATTTCCTAAATTACATGTCCTGCCTCAATATGACCTGGGCAGATCTTACAAAGGAAGCAAGCGCATAATTTTGCCTGCACTTTCATAACATGATTGAGCTCTAGGTTAGGTACCCATGTTATATAAGATGTTGTAGGGGCTAAAAAAAATTACTTTTCCTCCCACCGTCTAAGTTCTTCTAGCTGTGTTAATAACCAAATTCACAAACAGGTTAACAGGAAAAAATAAAATGTTTTCATGCATATGCATGGGGAATTCACATAAGCATAAAAATTCCAAACACAGCAAGGCAACATTGGGTATATAAAATATTTTTGAACCAAGGAGAAAGGGAGGGATGGGCTTTAGGATTTCAGAAATGAGAATGGGTGATTTACAGGTAATTGAGGAAGAGTGCTAGGCAACTCAGAAACAATGAGACGCAGGAAGTATCTAGGTAAAAGGTATCTGTTGTTGTCCTCTTATTTACCATAGTTAATTCAAATTTGCCTAAGTCAGAATCTAAGATTTCCTTCCTGAAGCAGTTTCTGTCTGAATCACTTGGGCAGGAAGAAGGAGAGGATAAAAAGTTCTTTCTGAGAAATCTTTGTTAATAAGCAGCTTAAAATCAATATCTCAAACGCCAGCATCAGGGAGGCAAAATTTTGGTTACCTTCAATGTCAGGGAATCCTAAAAACTCTGGGCAGGAAATAATTGTGTCACTAAGGCTACTCTTACTGAGTATCTCTGAGAGCTTTGCTGTTTGACTATTTTCTTTATGAGAAGGTTTTTCTGATATTCTAATCACATAAGGATTGTATTGCTTTTAGCCAAAAGCTATTATAATACTTAGAGTGGAGTAGATATGATGTCAGTTTTAAAAAAAAATTATGAGGATTCACATAGATCAAATAAGACTACGTTACTGTGAGTAAGAATGAGTCATATTTTGAGATTGTGTTCACAAAAGGTATCATCCAATTCATGCATCTCTGGTCATTTTATTTATTTATTTATTTATTTTTTGGGTTGTTTCCTTGGCTGGGAATTCAACCCAGGCCGTGGCAGTGAGAGCGCTGAAGCCTAGCCACTACACCACCAGAGAACCAATCTCTGGTCATTTTAAATGCAGCATTTAAACTAATTTCACCTGGATTTCTGATGCCATTATTATAAAAGACTGTATAGATTATGATTGCATCCACTGTGTGTGTTGATTCAATTTTTTTTCTGGTATTCTACTCCGAAAAACTTCTATAATAATTCTAGATTCTTGTGGATTGAGTTTCAAATCATAAATGTGAAAGGACCTCCCACAGAGGCAGAATTGTTGGGATGGCGGCATCCATATGCAAAGTTTGGCAATGGATTTATGGAATTTAACCAGACGTTGGAAAGGTAAGATAGAATAAACATGGAAACAAATTTGTGTTCCAAGTAGCCAGCCCAGAGGGATTCTGTTTTTAAAATATGTACATCTTTTCAAAACCGGCTTAATCTAAAATAGCTTCATTGAGGTAATAATTGACATAAAATGAGCTGCACATATTTAAGTGTGCAATTTCATTTAAATTTTGACATATGAACATACTTGTGAAACCATCATCACATTTAAAATGGTGAACATATATCTATCATCCACCCAAAATGTCCTCATTCCCTTTTATAACCCTTTTCTCCTGCTCCTCCCTACCCCCTAATCCCAAAACAACCATTGATCTGCTTTCTGTCACTGGAGACTAGTTTATATTTCATAGACTTTTACATAAATGGAATCATATAACATGTACTCTCATTGGTGTGGCTTCTTTCATTCGCATAATTATTCTGAGATTCATCTATTGCTGAGTAGTGATCCATTGTATCAATGTACCACAACTTGTTTATTCATTCACTTGGTGATGAACACTTAGGTTGTTTCCTGTTTTTTGACTATTACGAATAAAGTCATTACAAACATTTGTTCCAGATCTTCGAATGGACACATGCTTTCATTCCTCAGGTAAATACTTAAGGGTGGTATGACTGGGTCGCAGGATAGGTCCATGTTTAGCCTGTTAAAGAAACTAAGTACTTTACAAAGTGGGTGTACAGTTTTACATTCCCAACAGCAGTGCATTATTATTCTAATTGCTTCACATCCTTGTCAATACTTTCTATAGTTAGTCCTTTGAATTTTAGCCTTTCTAGGGAGTGGGTAGTGGCATCTCATTGTGGTTCTAATTCACATTTCCATACTATAAATAAGTAATGATGTTGGGCATTTTTTCACATGTTTATTTGCCATTGATGTATCTTCTTTGGTGAAGTATCTACTCAAATCTTTTGCCCAAGAGTTCTTTATGAATTCTGGATACAAGCCCATTGTCATATATATGATTTACAAATATTTTTCTAAGTCTGTGGGTTGTCCTTTTATTTTCTTAACAGTGTCTTTCAAAGAGTAGAAGTTTTTAATTTTGCTATTCCATTTATCAAATTTTTCTTTTCTGGATTGTATATTTTGTGCCTTATGAAAGCTATCTTTGCTTAACCCCAAGTCTCATAGCTTTTTGTTCTTTATTTTTCTTGAAGTTTATGGTTTTGAGTTTTACATATGTGTCTATGTTCTATTTTGACTTAATTTTTCATATGATGCAGAGTATGAAACAAAGTTTTGTTTTTTTGTTTTGTTTTATGCAATGTAAACCCTGACATTGTTGTCATTTTCTTTTCTAATGAAAGTGTGTGACTTAGGTTTTGATTGCTAAAGCATACGCTTGAAAAATGGCTATCTCCAATAACCACATTGCTAACTACAGGATTAGGTATTATAAAAAGAGCCAGTTCACGTTCCTCCACTGAGTTTCCTTTGTTTTAGATATCTTGGTTGATTTTGATAACTGACCATATGAGCCTGTTGTTTTTTCTCTTCCCAGGTTTTAAATTCTTGCTCTTATGTTTTAAATTCACCAATAAAGAGTGAGATTGTGAAACCATCGGCCCCACCCTTGACCCCAATAAAAGCAAAGCCCTAGGCCTACACAATCTCTCTTTCGTGCATTCTCTCTCTCTCTCTCTCTCTCTCTCTCTCTCTCTGCCTGTGTGGCCCCAGTTTTGCCATGTAAGGTCCTGTAAATAATCAAACTTTTTTTTTTCTGTTTCCTGATGGTTAATGCTGAAGAGCATCTTGCAATCCTAATGCAAAACACAAATGGCCAGTCCATCTACAACATTGGCTATTGATAGTCTGAGACCTTCATACAAAATTTTGCATGTGGGTATCCAAATTGTTCTAGTATCATTTGTTTATTTTATACCAATGCCACACTATCTTAATTATAGTAGCTTCATAATATACAGAGTAAGTCCTCCAAACTTGTTCTCTTTTAAACATGATTGGCTACTTCACATCATTTGCTTTTCCATAAGAATTTTAAAATCAGCTTGTCAAGTTATAAAAAAAAATGCGTGCTAGGATTTTTATTGTAATTGCATTAATTCCATAGATGAATTAGGGGGGAACTGGTTTCTGAACAATCTTGGGTCTTTTAGCTGATGACCATGATATATCTCTCCATTTGCTTAAATACTCTTTAATTTCTCTCAGTAGTGCTTTGTAGTTTTCACTGCACACATAATTTATGTTGTTTGTTAAATTTATCCTTAAGTATTTTATATTTGTATGTAATTGTAATTGGAATTTTTTACATTGCAATTCCCAATTGCTCATGGCTACTATATAGAAATTTAGTTGTTTTTATGTGATGATCTTGTATTTTGCTAACACATTACTTATAGTACCTTTTTTTGAGAAACCATAGGATTTTCTGCATAGATGAGCATGCAATCTACAAAAAAAGACACTTTTGATCCTGCCTTTCTAAAATGACTTTCCTTCCTTCCTTCTTCTTCCTCCTTCCCTTCCTTGTCTTTTTCCTTTCTCCTTTTCCTCTTTTTTCACCTTCTCCTCCTCTTCTTCCCACTCCTCCTCCTTCTTTTTTTCTTCTTTCTCTTCCTCCTTGTTCTCCTTCTGCGCCTTCTCCTCCTCGATTGATGTGACTAGAATCTCTATATAATGTTGATTGCAAATAATGAGATCAGTATCCTTGCTTTATTCTTTTTTTTAAATTAAATTTATTGGGGTGACATTGGTTAGTGAAATTACATAGCTTCCATGTGTACAATTGTACATTATCTATGTGTTATATTGTGTGCTCACCACCCAGAGTCAGTTCTTTTCCATCACCATATATTTGACTCCCTCTTTCCTTCCCTACTCACCCTTTACCTCTGCTAATCACTAAACTGTTGTCTGTGTCCATGAGGTTTTTTTTCCTCTTCTATTTTTTTTTTGATTGTTCAAAGTGCTTGTAGAAAGAAAAATAGTGAAAAAATTGTTTTCTTCTGTATCAATGAGTAAGTGTTTCTGCTCATGCCAAAGTTATTATTTTTTTGATAGGCCACATGGTTCATAAAACAAAGACCTCCAGAGAGCCTATGACCACGTCTGGGTAAACAAAAGGAATATACGGAAGACAGCAATTTCTTAAGACATGGAATCTTTGCCCACAGTGCCATGCTATTTGTACTATGTAATTCCCCAGTCTTACAACAATACTCCAAGGGATTTCACAAACTAACTCATCATTGTCAGGATAAATTCTTCTTCTTTTTCATCACAGTAGGTGAGCATGACCAACAGCTGCAAACTCTACTACAAGTTTTCTAGAATGGCCAATTGGATACAAAAGGCAGGACAATTAAAATGTAAAAATGTGAAATTGGATTAGAAAAGTGAAATCTTTGAGTCACATTCTCTTGTCCAATGGGTTGTACATGATTTCCCAAATAGTGTCCTCAATTATAAATGGGGCCTTCCCACATATATGAAGAGTCCAAATATTATTGCCTTCTCCCCCTGCCCAATATTGTTCTTTGTGAATAAAATCATGCTTCATAGTCTTATTAAAAAAACAATTTCTAATTCAGAAAAAAAAGGATCCTGAATACTCATGCCAACTAATGCCAGTATAAGGTGATCTTCACTTCATTTCAGAAATTCTTGTGACAAGAAAAGGTGTTGCCACCTTATCTCCTCTGTATTTCATTAAATTTTACCTGGGACCATCTCCAACCTAAGCTGAAATGTTACCTATGAGTCACTCATTGCTTCAGGGTAAGTTGTCAAAATGTAATCAGAGAATGAAAGTGTGAATATCTTGGCTGTTGAATTTTTCAAATGCTATAAATTCAGAGACTTGAAAACCTTTGCAACCCTGTCTTCTTTTCTTATCCTACTCAGATTTCACAGGTTGGGGAAGAAATAAGGGAGAGGCCACATGGGCAATGGTGGAGGCAGAAGGGAGAAAACATTGTTTCACTGGAGAAAACTCATTAAGTGACCTACATCAGAGATACATGTTTCAAGAAACTTATTGCTTATTGAGCAAGTGTCTAGCAGGAATAATACCTGCCTACCAGCATTCATCAAAACCGGCGCCTCATATACTCCTGGACACCTGAGCAAGGTAAGATAATAAAGAAATGTCTTGAGATGTCATATAGAATCAAGACTGTGGTGAAACACTCATTAGTACAAGACTTGCTGTTCATCGCAAGTGGTCATTGTTGCTGAGGCATATAGCATCAATTGATGTACTGGAATTGTTACACCAGGGTTAAGGAACTCTGAAATAGTTATGGTCTATTACCAGGAATGTACTCTGGTGGACCAACATGAAGTCATCTGAAACGGAATGATCTGGCCATGGCAGCTGGGTCTTGAAAAGGGCTACATCTACTCAAATACTTGCTATTTATGACTAATTTCCAAATCCCTATCTCTAGCCTCCACTTTCCAATTTTATATGACTCTATTTATTATTAGTCAGGGTTCCAGCAGAAACACATGGATCTCTCAAACTGTATAATTGAAGCATGTTTAATAAATGGATGATTTACTGAGTTGTGGGTAGGGCTTAAGAAAACAAAAAAGGTTTCCTGGACCTATGAACTGCTGGAGCCCTTACTTTCCTTAAGTCTGAAGGAATAAGAGGAGGGTGTACTTACCAGATCCTAAAATGAGATGGTATCCATGTGACGAGGGCTGCCTGACAGAAATTGTGACCTTCAGTATAGGAGCAAAACAAACCTTTGGAGGCCTTCAGGGAAGAAGTCAGGGAAATGCCTACTCTGTCCTCACTCTCCTCCAACCCTTCCCTCTGATCTCCTGGAAGTGCCTCCCACTGACTGATACCAACTTGAAAACTTACTGAGAGGGGGCTCATTGACGCAATCTCTGCAGATCAGATCAGGGTAAAGAAGTGAGAAGTGTGTGTATGGGAATGAGAGCGGAAAATGGAAAACATTAAGAACAACTCCATAGGAATTAGAAATACATATAAGAACTCCTTGGAAAACCTTAACTCCCTTTGGCAATTTGATAAAAGCTATGAAACATTCAAAATAATAATAAAAAACAGAAATAAATATAAATATTTGATTTTGTATGATATTTCAAGGAGATTTTAGCTCCTGTGTCTTCTTCATAATGTATGTAGGAGTGCCATGGATACCAAATTAAGAATTCCATACTCTGGGGAGCATTATGTAGGTATGCAGGCCATCCTGTAATAGCTTTCCCCCACTACAGTATTTCTAGCAACTTAGAAATCCCAGAGTAAAGCTGACTCCTTTGGCCAACTATAAGTAACTCAACCACACCTGTTATTGTCTCAGATCTGCTGAATCTGAGCTATAGTATGGAATCTGAGTAGCACAGCTTTGAAGGAGAAGCAGACAAAATATGTGATTGGCCATGTGATACTGGGTTGCCTAGCAACACTGCTTGCAAGGCTTTCCTTCCTGAGCCTCTGGGTAGAGGGAACTGGTTTATAAGGTGTGTGAGAGAGACAGGGATGAAAAAGCAGATTGAGGGACAGGGAGAGACAGACAGTGGAATGCTGAGGCAGATAAAGGCAGGCAAAAGACATAGCTTATTAATAAACAAAGAAATAAAAGAAATAAGAGAGATGGAAAGCAAGTTTAAGGGAAAGGTGAAATGGAGAGAGGATCATGGAGTGGGTGGTGAGATGAACTCACTTAAAGAAAAGAGAATCAAAGGCCAACAAGAGAAATGTCCAAAACAAGTAGTGAGGGGCTGATGGTGTGGGAGCATTTCCTCTTCCACAAGCCCCCTCAGTGGTGGCTGCTGTGTAACTCTTACTTCACCATACATTACCCAGTCTATTTTTCTAATTATTATTTTTTTCTCAAGGGTCAAGTCTCAGTTGCAGCCACAACACCAGGAATTACTTATTAAGCACTACTGTGACTACAGTATTACTCAGGCCAGTAAAGATCCGTTTATAATAACTGCAATGATGATTCATTCCCTGAGCACAGCTCTTTACAGCTTACCAAATGCTTTCACAATTGTCACCTCATGGGGGCCTTACTGCAGCTTTGTTAGGCAATGCACAGATTGTTTTGCCTTCAACTGTGCACACGAAGAAACAGGCCTTGAGAGTAGGAGGAGTTGTCCAGGGTTCTACATTTAATAAGGTTAGATCCAGGACTCAGTACTTGTGGCCCTGACTCCAAGTACTGGGGCTAGGGCTATGATGCTGTTTTGTTGGGACACTTCAATTACATGCTAAGTGTGGTGTCTGTGACAGCGAGGCGATTGTTCTTCACCTGCTACTGAGATGGGAGTTGACGAGCTGTTGTAAAGTTCCAAGCCAGTGGGGGCCTTATTCTTTAATCTTTCCCCCTAATATGCAAATGTATACATCTGTACTTCCAAGAACACAGTTTAATTGGCCCAAATGTGCAGCCAGCATTCTACAATTCCTTGAGATATTCTTGGGCAATCATCCTCTCAGGAAAATCTTGCCTTTCTCATTTTCAGAACAACCACTAATGGTTACAAAAGACCTCTTGGACATAGGGAGGGATATTTGGGAGATAGGACTAATTTGTGACTACAGTTGGAGTGTCTGAAAGATCACACAGAAGAGAAGATTTGGAAATTGTGTGGCATGGATCAATTGAGTAGTTATCCTCTTCCATGATTCTCTAATGTCTGAAGACTGGAATGGACCCAAAACAATCTCAAGTCTTCTGTTTGGTACTAAGCTTCTGTCCTGCTACAGTGTCCCTCTTGTCTGATTTATCTTGTATCCACTGACAAATTAAATTTCTGAAAGTGTCACTCACCTGCTCAGCAACCTTCAATCATTCCTTCATTCATTATGGTATTTATTTCATTACCTGGCCAAGAGACACTTAATATTGCTCCAAGCTTCCTTTCATCATCCTATCTGCCTATTCCTGGAGTCCAAGTGCCTGAAAAACTGGGCTACTTGTTGAGTCTCAAACATACTCAATACTTCACAACCTTGTCCTTGCTCAACCTATTTCCTGTGCCTGGAATCTCTTCCTCCTTCCAAAAAGACAGTATTTCCCACCAGCGTCTCCACATAGCACTTGGATTTGCAATGGAGTAAATTGGCTAAGCTAAGCTAATTTCCCATAATTTCCTTTTCTGTAGATTAGAGTGGGCCACGAAAGAGATTGCTGTGGGCGGTTTGCAGGACAGAAGGAAAGCATTTGCCATTTTTTAGCTCCTAAACATTGTTCCTTATCTACTGCCTCACCTTGTTGTTTTAAGGCAACAGACAGGCCTGCAGCTACTCTATATTCCCACAAATCCTATTTCAGCTCCTCTGACTTCTGGACCAGGATGAGTTTACTTGACAACAATGGGCCCCAACTTCTCCAGGATATTCACACCATCAAAGTCAGAGGTATCAAGAATGGACAGTTTTAGTCCATCCTTGTGAGCTACAGCACATGCTCGAGGGTTCCATTCTTGTTCTTGCTTGCCCCCTACCTTGCATTTATCTTCCCTTTCCTGCTGCCTGACTTGAGGGCTTTAAGGTGAGATGCAAAATAACAGTTGTACAATGACTGTTTAACCAGTCCCTGCAATTGTCAAATCCTTATGACAAATCCATGTGTAAAAAAAAATCTCGGTAGTTCTGCTTCTATGATAGAAGTTGAATGTGAACTTTTTGAAGGCAAATACACTGACTTTGACAAATTTTGACAAGTTTTACAGTTTACAAAATGCTTTCACATTTATCATTTTATTGAATTATCAAAACCGAGCCACCATATATAGTCATGCATTGACTAGCATTACTTTCATCATCCTTGCATTCAAGTTATATTTTTTGGGGGGGAGGGAACCCTTAATACTTTATTTACTGTTATTATCACTGTCATTTTCATTCTTATAAAAATTTTTGTTATTTTAAAATTGTAGCTGACATTTAATATTATTTTGTATTAGTTTCAGATGTACAGCATAGTGGTTACACATTCAAGTTTTTATGAGACTGCCACCCTTCCCTGGGGTTGAATAATATGGCAATCATGGTCACCGCAGCCATTTGTAGTAGACTGCACAGAGTCTTGTCCTCATTGACCTGATGAGAAAATATGAGGTGGGGGAGGGAAAGATTATTTTATTTGAGTGATGAAAGTAATTTGCCTGATGTCATGCAATGAATAAGAGGCAGCACCACTGGCTGCATATCTAAATAATATATCCCATTATTTTTTGAACAAAGGATCCAACCCTTTATTCCTGATCTATCAGCATTAAGCATAGGTGATGTTCCTTGTTTTCCTATTTTCCCATCTATTATTTTTGCCTTCAAAGTCAGTTATGAGTGGTGTGACGATGTTTGACTTACCAAAGGAAACACCCATTCTATAATTAATTGGCATTTGCCATTTCCTTGACAAGAGCATGCTGGGAACATAATGGTGAGAGCCACACTAATTGAGAACATATTTATGTGATGGCATTGACACAGACAAGGATTTATCAGAGTTGTTTCCTGAGATATAAGTCCTTTAGAGATCATTATTATTCCACTTGAGTCACTAAAATTGTTCCATGATAATCTTGTCTACATAGAGAAATTCCATCCATAATAGGAGAGAAAAAGGCCTAAGAATAAAACACAACTGAAAAAAGAAAGGAGAGAGAATAAATGTGACCTAATCATTTGAACCATTGAATATATTCTTGAAATTCCCAGTTATGTAAGCCACTACTTTCTTTTGGGCTTAAAAGTCAGTTTGAGAGATTCTTCTACCACTTGTAACTATAAATCTTTGACCATTATACAGATTGGTACTAAAAACTGAGTTTTGAATTAAAGGCCTAAAAAATATCGCTAAATGAAGTGTTTAAAATCTGCAGACTAAATTTAAGCTTTAGTCTATAAGTTTTGCAAGTCACTTCTCTTCTCTTGGGTCTCAGTTTTCCCATCAGTATAAAGAAACAATTTTACCAAGGGGACTTCAAACCCCAATATTCAGAATAACAATACTGCTGGTCCTTTTTTGCATTCTTTACCTCTGGCACAACAAAAAACATGGAATTGGAGGTAAGAGAAAAAGACTGTAGCCTCACCTCTGCCTCTGTTTAAAGAGAAGCATTGGTCAAGACTATTCCCCTTTCTGAGTCCCACTTTCCCTCCCACGCACATGTGCTTAGACTTGCTTCGCTGAGTGGCTTGCTATAGCTTTAACATAACAGCTTTCTGTCTCTCTGAGAGTTTGTCCCTAAAACAAGTCAGGGACATTTCTTGTGCTTCTTGTTTCCCTGGATGTTTGTTGGCTTGTCTATTTTTATATGAATATAATATGTTCTCAGTGAGTCCTTTAACCTTGAATACTTATGCTTCTAGAGAACTGCTTGTCTTGTTCCTCGCTGCCTCTCAGATAGGTTAAGATGTTTTTATATTTTCCTTGGTATGGCTTATTCTTTAGAAGGAATTTGATAAAACTTTCATTTTAGTCCACTATCTGGAGGGTGACCACAGGGAGAAGAAAGGGGGTTAGAGTGGGTGCCAGATTTGGAAATAGCTTTCTGTACTAGTAATGATACTAACATTAGAAATGAAGGATAACATTTACTTTCTGTCCCCTGTTTTCAGATGCTTATGACTTCAAGGAATATAAATGAATACATGTTTTAGAACTCTAACAGATCAGAATTCTCAAACAATGGAGTTTTGTTAAAAATGTCATTATCAAGTCCTGTCAATCACATCATATGGTAAGATCAGTTTTGAGGCATGGAATTTATTTCTCAGAAGTCTAAGCAATCGGTTATGCATGTTTATTTAGAATATATGGAATCATTTATTTAATCACTAAATCTTTAAAGAAAATGAACTTCAAACTATTGTAAGACACACCTAAAAGTTCTTTCTTCTCTCTTCGTCATTCAATCAGTCATTTACTCTGGTGCCCTCCTCTCCATTTTGTCTTTCTGATTTTAGACCCCCCCAACTTTCTTACAAATTATGAACTATTAATATTTTATATATACAGACATAATACAACATATATGTAATGTATATATTATAATAACATAAAAACGTGTACGCCCATAACCAAGTTGATAACTAGAATGACTTTGAAGCCCACCAATGCCCTCCCTGATTCATCCCCTCATTCCTTCCCAGAGGCAATGACTATCCTGAATTTTTATAATAATTTGCATATTGTCTTTATATGCCTGCTGTACAAATATGTTTCTTTATATGATGCTATTTTTGTTGATTTTTGAAATACACACACACACACACACACACACACACACACATATATATTTTATACTTTAGTTTTTGTCTTCCTCCTCAAATTTTGCATTTGTGAGATGTATCCATGTTGATGTGTGTAGCTAGAGGATTAAATTTTCACTGTTGTATAATTGTTTATCATATAAAAATCCAACAATGTATTTATTTTCTTGTCGATGAACTTGTGGGTTTTTTCCAGTTTTATGTTTTTGTAAATTATACTGCTAAGATCCTCCTCATAATGAAATCTGTTTGATGTAAAGATGGTTTAACAGGATCCTCCTTATTTGCAATTGATCCCACCTTTTAACACACACACACACACACACACACACACACACACACAATGTGACAAAGTCTATTTTCATTTGTGACAGCAGACCCATTTCAGAATTTTTTCATTTGAAAAATTATTTATAGTTGATATTAGGGGCTCCCAAATCTTAGCATACATAAAATTTACTTAAAAAGAAGACTGATGAATTGCAGAGTCTTTGGAGCCATCCTAGTAGAGGGTGCATAACATGGAGGAACCCTTCATTTTAACAAGTACCCTTGGAGACTCTAATGTCCAGGGACATAGAAAAACAACATTGAAGTACTTAGTACTTCCTTTGATTCTGGCTTAATAAATAAACAACAACAACAACAACAACAACAACAATAATGTCTGGTCAGTTCAGTACCAAACTGGAGTTGACTTCTGCCCTAGTTCCAAAACACCGTGAAGTTTCCTATTCACTGCTGCCATAGTTTGTGATTCTGTCTTTCTGTTCTCTTCTGTCTACAGAGCATCCACACTGTCTGATTACTACAGGCTTGTCCTCTCCTAGTTAGCTCCTTGACCGTCATTGCAGAATATTTCATCTCTTTTCCCTCTTTACTCCCATCTCCTAATGAATATGTAGTGCTGGGATGAATATAAACAGAGGCTTGCAAAGTATAGTTTTGCCCTCTGAAATAATCTGAACCTCAGGATCCTGTTTTATTACTCCCCAGCTGACCAAACAGGACCAAGCACATGCTTTTGTAGAATAAAATTCCAAGTAGGCTGCAGAGAAAGTTGTAAACCAGCCTTCTAATTGCATGCTAATGATGTAATGACACTCACTACAGACACAAGGCTGGCTGTTCCTCACATTGATTGCATACTGTTATCTCACAATTCCAAGAATATTCTTCAGAAATTATTACCATTCTCAAGTGATTTGATTTTTCAGTCTTTGATGTGTTGTTTTCTAAAACTCCTCAAACATCTCAGCAGCATTTAATAATGTCCAATCTCTTCTATTTTTTTCATGCCTTTTCTGAAGTCTTAGGTTTTTTTTTTTCTCAATTTCTATGGGTCACTGCTTTTTCTATGGATAAATTGGGGGAGAAAAAGACAAGGTCTCTATCCTCATGGAAATAATATTTTAGTGGGGAGAGACAGATGATGTATAAAAAAATTAAACAAGATGATCTTGGAGAGCGATGCATGCCCTGCAGAAAGTAAACCTAGAATGTAAACATACAGAGTGAAGTTGGGCTTTTATATTAGAAAGAGATGACTGGAGTGAAGTGAAAAGTTAAGCTATCCATCTATCTGAAGGAAGAATATCCCAGGTAGAGGAAACAGTGAACACTAAACCCCCAGGTAGGAGTGTCCTTGGTGTGATTGAGGAACAGCAAGAAGGAAAGTGCTCCAGGGCAGAATGGGAGACCAGTGGAGGAGGATTCTGAACAAGGAGGTTATAGGATATTGTTTTCATTGAAAAAAAAATGTTTGCTTTACCTTCTATATAGAGAGCAAAATCTAGAATTCTGTTAAGATAGCAAAAACACCTTCAATGCGTTAAGAAGAAGGGGGAATTAGGTGCTTACAAAGGGTGTTGAAAGAGACAGAAGAACACACTATAGGTTGAGTTTCCAGAACTATTTATCTGAATAATGCCACAGAACTGGAATAATCCTGAGGGTGAGGAGTGAGGAAGTCATTACCTTATGGTTAGCTCCAGGACTACTCTACCTCTGCTGAGATCATCACAAATTGTAGCTTCAAGACTACACTGCCTCATTCTCCATGTTCATAAACAAAATAGATGTCCCATGATTTGCCTTTTGATACCCACAAAATTAGGAAGTGTACCCTGCAACCTCTATTGTTGTTGCCACTGAAGAAGTGAAAGCTTTGAAGATCATGCTCACTAGCAAAGGAAGCAGCACAGACTATACTATTTCCTCTTCCAAATTTCAGGCAGATTTATCAGCTTGGCAGAAGCTACATTATCTATGTAGTCCATGTCATAAAGATAGGACTTTAGAAAATGTAAACTAACTTTCCAACCTTTATCTCGCAGTAAGCCTTGCTGTGATTGGGATTGGAATGGAATCTATGCTTTCCCCCAGATACAAAACTGGGTGTGGTAAAGCCAGACAGGAGGCTACTATAGTAATCTTGAGAGATGATGGTAGCTTGGACCACAGTGAAAAATGCAAAAATATTTAAAAGTTGTTGGATTTATATTTTACTCAGAAAATCCAACTTGCTTATAGATTGGGACAAGGTTGAGGAAAAGATACAAAGTGTGAAGATTAATACTTCTTCCACCTTGCCCCAGCCACCCAATTTTCTTTGCAAACCCTCAAGCCTAGTTTAGGAGGCCCTCTTATGGTTATCACAGTATCATACTGTATTGGAACCCTTTAATTCATCATCTATGTTTTTGCTAAATAATCATTTCCCCAGTGGCAGAACATATGTCTGGCTGTGCATAGCACAGTGTTTGGCAAATTGTGTTCTCACATAAATATAATAATTAGTGAAGGAATACTAGGTAACCTTGACTTTATCACTGGACTGATGGATTTCGCCGTTCTAAGGAACCCTTGTGACTCCTTCCTTATTGGCAGTGTTGCCAGATGGGACTGCATCTTCCAGTGTGCACTGTGAAACTGGATAGTCAGAAACTGGAATTCAGCTCCAAGTGAGGAGCATGACATTGAGCCTTACTCAAGCCAACACTTATATTCAGGTAAATTCCTCTTTGTTCTCTGTATAATTGATTGCTTTAAGCAAACATATTCTTCATTATGGCAAATTAGAAACATGAAGAAATTCTGCTTTGTTTGTCCTGTGCTGCATTGTGAACCAGCCTGTATCCACAGGAATATCTAAGGCATAGCAACTGACAGAAATGTCTGACATTGTTACAATGACATGGGATATTGGATACCTTTCTTGTGGCAGTGTCATAGGGTTGACACTGAAGGGTTGAAACAAACCTGTCCAACCTGTGGCCCAAGGGCCCACATGCAACTCAGGATAGCTTTGAATGCAGCCGAACACAAATTCATAAATTTTCTTTAAAAATTATGACATTTTTTTGCAAACTTCAGGACATCAAGGGTGATATGATTACAGCTCTGCTGGCCATTCCAGAAAGAGTTCCAAAATTGTTTTGAAGAGTGGACTATGTGCTGGCACCAGGGCATACGAAGTCTGACTATTAAGTTCACAAACTCATCCCAGAAAAAATTCTACATACTTTATTGCTGAATGTCACTACTGTCACCTTCAAATTATTCCCCTTTGGAAACTATGCATCAATGGCAGCACCTAGTCCACCCTTCAAAGTAATATTGGAATTCTTTTTCTGGAATGATCATTAGACGTGTCATTGTATTACCTTTGATGTCTTGAATGTCATCAAAATATCTTGCTTTCAAATTTCCTTTATCGTTGGGTAAAGAAAAAAGTCACTGGGGGCCAGATTAGTAGAGTAGGGAGGGTGTTCCAATACAGTTATTTGTTTAGTGGCTAAGAACTCCCTCAGAGACAGTGCCTTGTGACCTGGTGCATTGTCGTGATGCAAGAACCATAAGGTGTTGGCGAAAAGTTCGGGCCGTTTTCATCTAATTTTTTCACGCAGACTTTTCAGCCCTTCCAAATAGTGAAGTTGGTTGACTGCTTATTGAGTTGGTACAAACTCATAATGAACAGTCCCTCTGATATTAAAAAAGGATAGCAACACTGTTTTGACTCTTGATTTGGACTCATGGAACATTTGCAGGGGTGGAGCATTGACTGACTTCCATTTTGCACCTTGCTGCTTTGTTTCAGGGTCATATTGATACACCCATGTTTCATCACCAGCAATAACAATGTCTTGCCTTTCCAAAAGGTCTTGGCAAACTTCAACTCTCTTTTGATTTTGTTTATTGGTGAGCTCCTTCGAGACCCTTTTTGCACACACTGTTGTCACGCCAAAATTTTCAGTTAATGTTTTCCTAATGTTTTCTCTATCGATGATTACCTGGTCTGCTATGCTTCTCACAGTCAGTAGATGATTCTGATGCACAATTCAACAGATTTTTGCAATTGTTTTCTCATTTCTGCTCATTAATGCTTGCCCTGACCTGTCTTCATCAATGAGACTTTCTCTCCCCTCAGAAAAATGTTTTATCTGTTAGTACACTGCAGTTTTTTTCATGACATTATCTCCATAAATTTGAACTAAATTGTCTCTGATTTCACTTCCACTCTTGCCAAGTTTAACAAGAAATTTAATGTTTGTTCATTGCTTTAATTGAAGCTCCAACATTTTCACAATGGCACACAAAAACATCCCAAAACAATAATGAATACCACTCAGCAAGACACCGCCACACATTGACATGAACACAGCTGTGAGACAAAGACATACCAAGGTTATGAAACCTTACCAAATTGTTTTTACAGTGTTGCCAAAGTAAGTGCACGGTGGCAAGTTCTTGAACTTAATTGTCAGACCTTGTAGCTTTCCTAGGGGAGTACTTCAAAGGTGACCATAGTGATATTTAGCAATAAGGTATATAGCACTTTTTCTAGGGTGAGTTCGTGAACTTAATTGTCAGAATGTGTATACTCTAAAATAGTCAGATCATGAATACAATAACTGTAGTTGCCTCACACATGTGGTCAGACAGTTATGTTAAGAGGATCCAGTCACTGTCAGAAAGACAGCCAAAAGTTATCTATTTTAAGAAGCCATTTAGCCATTAAAGAATTGATACTTTCATAAGTGAAATTTCAGTGAAGTGTAGCATGAATAATTTTTCTCAAGGCTGCCAAAATAATTTACTTCATGCTGACATTCCATTCACACACATGTAGACTGCATAAAGATAATGCATTAATTTATTTTAATAGCAGATTATTTCCTTGCAAAAGCAAGTGAAGTTAGTAAAAATATACAAGGAAGTATCTCTGTTGCTGGTTTGCCATCTCAAAGCTATTTTTCCAAAAATAAATAGGTTTACTAGGGGAAAGTTAGAGAATTATCTTAAGAAAGAAATTCAACAGTTTATATCAATGAAACAAAAATGAATAAAGGAAAAATAGACTTATATTTCTGGGAAAATATACATTAAATTTTATTTTATTATTTTTTTGTAATTAGCTTTTTTTAAAATTTATTTTATTGGGGTGACATCTATTAGCAAGGGTTACATAGGTTTCAGGCATACAATTCTACAGTGCATTGTCAACTTGATGTATAATAAGTTCACCACCTAATGTGACAAAAATTACTATTGGGTATGTGCCTTTTCATGCAAAATTAAAGAATGTGAATCCTGTTTTAAAATATCAAGTAGAGTCAAAAGAAATATTATACAATACTTGCCTTTAAAATTATTTGAGGAATTGCTTCATTTCATGTAAGTTTTTTAATTTGTTTGTATAGATGTATTGATAATATTTTATCCTTTTAATATCCATGGGTCTTTGGTGGTGTCCCCTCTTTCATTACAAATATTTGATATTTGTGTCCTCTTTCTTTTTATTGGTTACCCTGGCTAAAATCTCATCAAATTTATTGATCTTTTCAAAGAGGCAGCTTTAGGTTTCAGTCATTTACTCTTGTTTCCCTGTTTTCAATTTTGTTTATTTCTGCTCTACTATTTCGTTTTTTGTCTTCCACGTGCTTTAGATCGAATGTGCTCTTCTTTCTCTAGTTCCTAGGTGAAAATGTGGGTTATTGATTTTGGCAGTAAGGATAGGGGGAAATGTATGGCTCTATCTCATAAAGAACTGGAAAATTTACTAAATTGAATTAGCTTTCATTTATATAGGCATGTTCAACCTGCGGCCCAGGACAGCTTTGGATGTGGCCCAACATAAATTCTTAAAACATTATGAGATTTTTTTGTGACTTTTTTTTTTTAGTTCATCAGCTATCGTTAGTGTTAGCGTACTTTATATTGTGGGGCAAGCCAATTCTTTTTCCATTGTGGCCCAGGGATGCTGAAAGCTTGGATACCGCTGATTTATGAATAACTTTAAAATCTTTAAAAAATGTTTTATAGCTTTACCTACTTATGTTTTATAAATTATATACATTATTGCTGGTTATCTTAGTCTGAGCATCCATAAAATAGAGCGTGATGTAGGGGCTTCCATGTGAGTAGTTTGTTTGACAAGTGGTTCCGAGTCAGAGTGAGGAAAATGAATAGTGAAACAAGGAAGGGGAGAAGTAAAACTAGGTTGTGCTTTGAAATTGCACTAAAGACAGTTGGTGCTTGATCCTGTGGGTCCAAAATTGGAATCAAATCTTGTAAGGATGAATAAATGCCACCTCTAAGATGGAATAAATGTAGTGCATTCAATGTGAAATGAGGTCACTGGATGATATCCTTGAAGGAAAGGACAGGACTAAGGGACCAGCATCAGATGTTGCTCTTGGGGAGTTACATATTCAGCAGTGGCAGTGGCCTGATCACCTTTGGTGACAGAGAAGCAATGCTGTTGAGCTCAAGCTTAAGCTCCATTTATGCCACAGTAACAATTCATGGATCCATTGTACCAGAACTAAGATGATTGAGGAGAAAAGCTGTTTGATATCCATAGCAGGAGTCATCAGATCCAATTTTTGTTGTTGTTGTTGTTTGCTTTAAAGTGTCTCCTCTACAGTCAACTCCTTGGATGACCATTAATATACTTATATGATGCACAGAGATACATATGCTTTGTGTCCATTCCCACAGTTACTCCACATGCCTTCTATCCAAAATTTCTTACCTTCAATTTCCAATATTTCTCTTTCCAAGACCCTGGCATACTAGCCAATTCATTCTCCACAGTCCAGGAGAACACCTCAAGCTACAACTTCCTCCATACAAATTGAAGGACCAGGTAGGAACTCTGCCAACTGGGAGTTTTCTATTCAACATTATACTTTAAGGCTGTTCCAACTGAAGCTGAAGTGAGGTGGCAGTCCATTCACAGTTATCAATATTTAATGCTGACATATTTTTGCACCAGTTTTGATAATTTCCTCTTTCATTACTTGGTCGTAGATCAGCCCCTATCCCATGAGGGTCATCACTGAAACAATGCCCAATGGCATGGGGGTTTATGCAATTTGCTGATTTATTTGTAATTTCCCAGGCTAGATCCTGAATGTAGCATTTCCATTTTAGAGTGGACTGCTCTTGATCTTGCCAGATAGTATCACTTGGTGAATCTTACAGTGTATAGCACATAGTGGGCAGCACCTGTCATATAGTCACTTGCTCTATCTTGGGTAGACAATCCTCATCTACTAACCCTAAGCAGTATACAAGGAGCTGTTTTTTAAACGTCAAATAGTTTACAGGCATAGGAGGTTTGGCTTTTGTTCAGAACTCCATGATTCGGTGTGGCACTCCCATACTATGGCTTAGAATGATAAGTGCATTCTTATCTACTATTAATATGGTAAGCACTATCAGATATGCTTGCTGAGTTCTATGGCCTGAGTAGCAGGACTCCTAGTATCACAAATTTGAAAAGTTTGTTGGGACCATGATTTTCTTTCAGAGTGGCTAATATTAGACTCTATCTTACCAAGTCTGTTATTTTTTTTTTTTTGTACCAAAGAAGTAATACTCTATAGTTAGCTATCCATACATCTAACCCTGTAATACTACCTGTAAGGTATTGACACCGATGTCTGTTGATCAGCATAGCTCAACTCCATTCTGACCTTGCTTCCCATTATGGTAATGATGTTCAACTTGCCCCTGAGATTGGTTGCTGCCACCTGGGCCCTATCATTCTGGAAATCTATCATTTCCATTGCAACATAGTTTACTTCCAATCATGGTTTGCAGAAGAGAGCCAACATTGAGGTTCTCAAAAATGTCAGTGTTCCCCCTCACCAACACAGTTCTTATTATAGTAGTGTTTTCTCTACCCTCTCAGGGAAAATAGTTCAGAGATAGGTCCTCTTGTCTCATGTAATAAATCATTTCTAATACTTGAAGTCCATTTGATCTTCTCACCAATTGCTCAATACTCTGGCAACAAAGGACCAGTGTCTCCATCTTACTTACTATAGGCTGTTATCCATGCTTAAAGATGTCACCTAAGCAGCGTATTAAGATAGCTTCAGGTCATTGAACTCTGAGTCAAAGGTGTGTGCTACCACATCAGTAAGTTCTCTATATTCACTTATATTCTGCCTCTTTCCCTTGTTAACTTGAGATCCTCAAAATCCATTCTATATATTATTCCAATTCATGTCAGTACATATTAGCTAGTTCCTGTAGTTCCTTTTGTTTTTATTTTCTTTAAACAAAGACTGTATTTTGCTCCTTGTGCTATGATGATACCTTAATGTGTCATGAGTTGGGAGCAATAACAAATATCAATGCTGGATGTTGAGTAAGACAATGTCCTTCGAGGTAGCTGCCTTAGATGAGGCTATCTGTCTTCTCTCTAGAATAGGGAGGCTGTTCTCTAATAGCAAGGGTTAGTGGACTGCTTTTGCCAAGTTATGAGGTCAAGGGATTGTGGGTATTCAAGATTCTCAACCTTATCACTCTTACAGGTCTCAGAGTTCTACTCTTTCCTTTTTGGGGTACATATATTGGTACAGAGACCTGTAAATGTTATGAATACAGTTTCCATGCAGCTCTGCCAACCTAAAATTAAAATCTAGATCTGATATTCTGCAGTCAGCCTTATGACTGAAAGAGATGAGGGTCTCCTTAATCCAATGGGATTAGGTTGGGCATTCCCATCAGACACACAAACCTAAGTTAAAGATTTAGCTTTAGGTCACTCTAAAAGCTGGCCTCAACTATTCAGGCTGAAAGGAATTTCAGAATCCACATTGAATTGGAAGTCAAATTTACACACTCCCATACCCCAAATGCCAACTCATTCAAAGAAAAGAACAGATGCATGTCTGAGACACAGCTTACTCATTTCAATACGTGCCATGATATAAATGACATCTCAGGAAGAATCAGATGCCCTCCCTTTAACCCAAAACAGACACGTAATAACTCACAAACATGGGGAAGCGTGGGGCTGTGGTTTTCTAATACAGGCAGTTAGTCCACAAGGTTAATAAGTATTTCTCACTATTATGATAAAGTAGTGTAACCTAGTCATTTTAGAAATGGGATCGTCTTCTGGCTCATTTTAAACCTGACCCTGTAATTTTAGTCACCTTAAATCTTCAGAGCAGAGCTTTAAACCACATGTTTCTTGCTCTCCTGAATAACAAATGGATGAAGGAATGCATACATGAATGATGTAGTAAAGAAAATATTAGAACTAAAAGACAGAAATGCTTTCATTGAGAAAGCTGAAGGTAGGTAATATACTGGAATCAAAAAGACCAAATGTTATGGAGTAAATACAGTGTATTTTCCCAGGGTAGAAGGTCCACATATAATGTGGATATGGTCTGTTGTCAAATCCTCCTCAGGATCATGAAGAAGCTATGATAACTAATACAGGCTGTATGCCCATGGTGTTTTGGTCTTTGTCTGGCAGGGTCTAGAGAATCCGAAACTTATACAATTTGGAAGGTTTTCTTTTCAAATAATACAAAGTCAATCATGAAAGTGACTATTTATTTAGAATGTTAAGATAATGTATAACAAGCATTAAAATGAGAAATACAACAAGCAAAAATCCATACAAATGATATGGATTATACACACACATATATGTATAGAAAGAGAAAGAATCACCAATTATGTAACTCCACAATCTGAAGTATAATGAAATGAAAATCCAAGGTGAAAGATATAAGGCTTTATTACAAATCAAACCATCAAAGTTTTGCAAAATTTACATAAATATGTGGGACACGTGAACACATTAACGAAAGCCCAAGAGTAACAGCTGTCTCACTTTAAGAGTTAAAATGCAGAAAAGTTTACGTTAAGCCTTTAGCATTTATTTTTATATCAAGTTTCTAAAATAAAGTAGCCCTTCTAACATTTATTTTCACTCAAGCCTTGTTTCAAGTTAGACTTTAACTTTTAAATGCGTATTTTCAAATATTTGGATAAGTGTCATATTCAGCCAAATGGAGGCTTTTTCTATGACCCATTTATAAATTCACAGATTCTGGTCCATCTACTCTTTGTAGTAGCCTGGAATGACTATTTGACATTTTTATTATTAGAATCAGCTGGAACTAATCTATGAATAAGCCAGATGATACAGATTGCTTGGTTTGAAACAAATGACTGTTTTTAGAGATACAAGACTCTAAACAAAGTACTTGCATTTTCTACAATTTACATCAAACTAGATGGGCTCTTAAGCAGTCTGCCTGGACTCATACTCTAGAGTAGCCAGTCTGTAAATACAATGATTCTAGCCGCCTTCCACATGTGGTCAGATGGCTATATTAAGATACAGTTATTGTTAGTTATGAAGACAGCCAAAAGCATATCTGTTTCAAGGAAGTTTTCAGCTATTGAATAATAGACACTCCCATAAATTTAATGTCAAGAAATTGAAGAATGAACAATCCTGTTCAAGGCTGCCAAAATTATTTTCTACATGCTGAGATGTTATTCACGCACATATAGACTGCATACACACAATCTATTCACTTTATTTTTGAATTTCAGATTGTTTTCTTGCAAAAGCAATTACAGTTAGTTATAATATATAGCAAAGCATCTCTATCTTTGGTTCTATGCCTCAGAGATATTTTTTTCCAAAAATAAATAGGCATGGCAGGAAAAATAATTCAACTATCTTAAGAGAAACCCAATATATTCTTTAAAAAACTAAGCAAAAATATACTTAATGTTTTTTAGAGTTTTTCTTATTATCTTGCTTAATATGTAATACCAGTGCAATCTTAATAAGCAAATGATTGTGCACACTATATTTAACTAACAGCATAGACACAAAAATGTCAAAAAACCCTCTCCAAAATAGTACTTTCCCTTAAAAATCATTTAAGAAATATGCACTCTAGAAATGTACAGGAAAGCGAACTGCTGAAATACGTCATTTAAATTGGTTTTGAAGGAGCATAAGAAAAGCTGATGTAGTAATATTCACAGATCACAGTGATTGCAAAAAAAAAAAAAGTGCACACCTTATCCAAAGTCTCCCACTTCTGCAAAATATGTATATGTTAAAGTGATTTTTTTCTTTAAAAACTCACATCTATGCAAAATCTGTTATCGTTTGGACTCTGAAGAGATTTAATGAGCTTCATTTGTTAACGGTCTCCGTCTCTTTTCATATATGATTTTTGCATCAAATAATTCTCTTTCTCTGTATCCTAGACATGGCCCTTTTAAATACTTTGCTTCGGCTTCCTTGTAATCTAATCCATCAACACCAGAAATTGAACAAATTATTGCTTCTGGTAGAAGAACTTCCAAGATAAATTTAACTTTATCATCTCTTATCAGAGCCAGCATTTTTTCATCTACTTGTGTGTAAATTTCTTGTAAATATTTCACTACCTCATCCAACTGATCTTCATCCTCGAAGTATGTTTCAATACAGGGAGCAAACTTCTTTGCATTAAAAAATGAATTCAGCCACCTGGACCGTTTTGTGCCCTTTAAAATGTCCAGAAGATGTTTCTCTGTTCCTTTTTCATTCACAATGAAGTTAACTAGGTTCTTGTTGGCTCGGTCCCGAGCAGACTTCATTCGGTCAGGGAGAAGTTTTTGTAAGGACGTTTTATTGGTCATGGAAGTCACAGCCGTTTGTTCCCTAGAACCTACATCACGCAACTTTGGAAATAAGTCCCTGAAGGTAGACTGTCTGATTGTTTTCCTAATTGGAAAACTAATGTCAGCAGCATAGTACTCAAAAAAAGAGCCTGCAAAAGAACCGCAACCTAATCTAACTCTGTAGTCACAAATCAGTGAGATGCACCAGTCAATACTTTCTCTGTAATCTTCCCTGGCTTTATCCACTAGTTCTTGTTTCTCTTTACAATCAAATTTCTTTAATCTTCTAAAAGGCACTCTAATGCCTCTCTTCTCAGGGCTCATGTGGGACTCAACAAAAAGCACACTTGCTTTTTTGTCTTTTCGCCTGATGCTTTTTACCACTGCTGGCCAAAATGGGTATTTTTGATATTTAAACCAGACTATCATTCCTGTTTCAAATGAACGGGGTACATAATTAAAAACTAAGGGTGGGAGTTCTTCATCTTCCTCACTGTTATCTAATACAGAAGCATCAATAAGATTGAGATGCCCTGACTTGCCGGAAGCTTGAAGTACTTCCTCAATTTCCTCAAAATCCAGTCTCTGAAAATTTCTTTCATTATTCGAAAGAAGGTGTGAGTAATCTAGGCCATAGTTAGAGGCACTAAATGAAGCCTGAGGTTCCCATTCACAATGCCTGGGGGATGCCACAGCCACCATCTCTGATTCCTCGGGCGGTTGATTGTGGCCGGTATCTGAGCGCAGATTGGAGGGACCCTCTCCAGGATCTTCAGTGTTCTCTGAAGAGGCGTAGCGTTCAGAGGAAGGAGCCAGGGTCTCTGGCTCCTTTTTCACAGATTTGGGCACAGTGAAGAAATCTGATGGCCAAGTTGGAGTGAACTTCTCCTCTTTAACATATGTGTCCTCCTCTTTGATTGTAGAATGCAAAGGCATAATTGTTGTTATGTCAATCTTTTCCTTGTTCTCCTTTTCATCTTCTGAAAGCGAAAGGGAAGTTGGGTGACAGCTGGAGTTCTGTGATGACTTTGTTTCTGTTTCACTTGAAATAGTACCAATGGTTGTATGCACCCGTGATTTATCATCATACAGGGAATCATCACTCTCTGAAGATACTGCCATGGATGCTGGATTTTCACCTTCCTCAAGACACTTTGATAAGTGTCCTTCATGCTCTCGACACTTTTTACGAGGGGGTGAATCGGAAAGCTCTGGTGGTACATTTTGGCATGGTGTAGTGGCCTCTTCTTCATCTGAACTGCTTGCTTGATTCAAGTTTGTCTTCTTATTCAGAATATCCAGTGCCACTTTTAGTGACCTTGCATAGACTGTTTCCTCTCTAGAGGGATCACTGCCCTCTGACTGTGCTGCTAGTGAGGAGGCAATGACTTCAATCTGAGATTTATTTAGGATCTTTGTTTCTGTGCTTTCCACTTGAATTTTTTCACCTAGTAAGAGTATTTGAACTTCTAGGGAAAATGTCTTTTTTCTCTTATTGTTTGATGATGTCTCAGATTTAGACAAAACTTTTGCTGGCCATAACTGGTCTTTCCAATTGCATAGGACATACTCAGTATCCATTATGATTAAGATTTGTGTGCTAAAACCTTATTATTAAACACTCAGGTGTCTGGTTACTCTCCTCACTGCTAAGACAGTTCCTACCAAAAACAATACTTTTACCAAAGTCTCCTTTGTCTTAGAAGCAGAAAGTGTTTACAGCTTGTGTGGCTAGTTCTCCACCAGGAGACTTTCCCAAGGATGCTGGATTCCGTTGTTTGGATGCAACACTATGAAAGATACTGAAATAGGGAAAAAGGAAGAAAAGTATCAGCAAATAAAATTATTTAGCTAAAGCAGAAGGTCAGCAATTGCAAATAGAGAACAGACAAAAGAAAGAACAATGCTCAATGGGGGATGAGATGGAGGGGGAAATACGACATAATATAAGGTAGGGGATAAGAATTGTAGAGTGGTTTATAGTACCTCAAATTCAAGAATTTGTGCTTATTATGGCACCTGATTATTAAGGGGTGAACTTGTGTACTGGCTGGCAGAGGTGGGAAAGGTTATGATGCTGTGCCAGGGGCTCTATTTAGGTTATGAGATACTTTGAGATATTTGTGCCCTAATGTTGTACCTATGCAATGGGACTCTAAACTTTGCATGTATCAGAATCATGTAGAGTTCTTAATAAAACTAGATTTCTAGGTGCCTTTTTGAGAGTTTTATTAAGAAGGTCTTAATAAAACATAAGACCCAACACTTTGTATTTCTGAATTCTCAAGTGATTCTAATGGAACTTGTCAAAGAACTCCTTGAGGAACAGTGTTCTAGCTGGATGTACAGCTTTATATTTTTAAGTAATACTTTCCTGTTCACCCAAAGCAGGCAGACAAAGATAAAAGGCTATGCATCTCCTGACTCAGGCAGTAACACAGTGGCCTTTTTAAAAAAACATGAGCTTAAGAAGCAGAGATTCAGAATGGTTGCTACGTTTACTCATTGGAAAAGACAGCTATTAAAGATTTCTTGAGAGTGAAGTGGCTAGCTAAGACTCAGGTAGAAATCTGAAGAGCCTCTTGCACAATTTCTTCATAGTGGTTTAACTTATGAGACATTTTCCTCAAACTAGAAGCTATGACTTCTAAGTACAAAATGGTGTGGCTATAAAACAGGGAGCAAAATAAATCATACCTCAAAATTTCAACCTAACATGGTTTTAGTGAAATGTGGTTTTTAATTTAAAATGTTATGGCTGCAGAGCAGGAAGGAAAATAAATTATACCTCAAGTTAATCAACAAGTTTTTAACATGAAATGCTTCATATAATGGAGGAGCCTTACACAGTGTTACGTGGATCATGGAGTATCTGGTCCTGTGATCCGGTTGTTTTGATTCTTATTCCAAAAGGAGAAAGGCTGTCCAAAAGGAGACAGAAATTCAAACTAATTAAACAGAAAAAGCAAACAGAACCTTTCCTACCAAGCTATAGCATGTCTTTCTGAAATACAGGAATGAGATTTCATTTTTGTTTTCCTTCTTCTTATTTTATATTCTCTCTGTAATACAGTTATGCTATTTGGTTCATTCTCAAATCATCTCTGACTGGAAACGTGTGAGGTGGGGACAAGAGAGAAGGGAAGTAACATTTGCCTATGTTTACTATGAGCCAGATTTTGTTTGAATTCTCACATCAATTCCCATGTCGATTTTTCCTTCTTTATACATATAATTTTCTCATTGACATTTTACTGATACTCTATATGCTGTCTCATAGTCCACTGATAAAATAATATGTTTCATTGCTTTGTTTGCCATTTTCATAAAAATGGTTGCCTGAAGAAAATTTAGGAAACTTGGAAAGCGTCATCTTGTGACCAGAATCAGAACTGCAGCTTCCCCAGGAGGAATAGGTAGGACCTCAATCATGATCGCATCCTTTTCATGAGATAAGGGGTAAGAACTACATTTAGCCAGCCAGAAGCCTTCCTAGGCTTCTAGAATTTTCTATCCTAAGCTCAGGGTTTATTCTGTAGGATTATAACAGGATCATAATGTTTTCAACTACAATGTTTCTGTTTATAAAACACCCAGAAGCTTATTAAAACTTGAAAAGATGCAGAAAGATATATAAAAAATAAAGTATAACTCTATACAGATATCACTATATTTTCAATATGTCCAGATATTTTTGCATGTATAGATAAATGCATATCATTTAAAACCAATAACAGATCTCAATTAAGAACAGTTTGAACATCATTCTACATAAGTACTTTCCAAATTATTTTTATGAATAACTTTAAATATGATTTTCCTAACATTTGCAATATTTTATTTCAGTATTTTCCCTGAGGATGTAAAACAAGTAAATAAATAAGAATATTAATACTTTAAAGGGAGCAGTAGAACTAGCCCTGTCTCTCCAACTACACGAATGATCCTGTTAATAGTTTGGCAGATATGTTTTATCAGATTTGTTGCATATATTGTACTAGCATATATATGTTTTACTAACCTACATATTTGTTTTAAGTGCCATAATATGATAAATGCTCTGCTATAATTTAATTTTTTTCACTTTATGCTACTTATCAGACATTTCAAATCACTACCTGTAGAGGGTTATGTTTCTATTCTCCAAATACATAATATTCCATTGTATGGTTACATCATTCCATATAATATTTTAAAAACTGCTAACAGAAAACCCATCTCCTCTCTTGTTCTCACTCTTAAACTGAAAAGATATAGAAAACTGGTTCTTGCTGACGATATCTGTGGTCTGAAAGAATGAGCTGCAAGGAGAGCACACGCAGGGCTGTAGCCAATGCAGCAAACCAGGTTACAAGCTTGATCAGACCCAGGAAAACGTCCACTACCGGCAAAGGACAGTGAAGGAATATGTTTGTCTGTTTGTGTGTGTTTATGAATGCTCATGTGTTTGAAATAAAATGGGTATGTTGTTTCAGCTTCATTTTTCTGTCATGATTATAAAAATAATCATGGGGAAATATACTCTGAAGATGCTGAAGTAGGCTAAAAAATTGTAATGATAGTAACCTGACCATTCGGAAATGCTGAATAACACTGGAATGTATTTCCTCTGATATTTTGTTCTAATCTCACATATACTTATATATACATTCATATAAATGTGCAAGTATCCTTACTCAACTACTTATCTGTTCCCCTTTCTATGCCCACATACAGGGACGCATAGTTTTCTATGTGTCATCAATTCATAAGAGTTCTCTCCCCCATGTTGTCAAATATTTTTATCTCTCATTTTCTTCGTAAATTAATGCTTAAAAATTCAAACATCAACAGAATTCCAGAAATATAACATGGAATGTCAAATCAATAAACTAGCACGAACATCCATGCTGCACTGAAATCTTAATATAGAGGCTGTAATCTGACACCCCTTTTCCCACTGTGGACTTTTAAAGGATTGGGAAATACAAAAAAAAATTCTAAAGGATTAAATCCTCCAAAAGGCCAGCAATTTCCTCAAAACCACACACGCTTCTCACTACCCCAAGACCACCATTCGTATTTTCTTCACCTTTTCTCTAGGGCCCTGGGAAAATAACTAAATTTAAGACAGCCATTACCTTGAAGCTTCTTGTCAGCCGCAGCCTCCCGATATGCAGCCCCTCCCCCAAGACTGGCCGGGCACAGCTCACTTCAAGCTTCTCAGAGAAGGCTCCGCCCCCTCCCTGTGATGGGGAAAGCAGGGGCCCCCTTCCCTGAATTTGAGGAGGTAGAATTGCCAAGTTGTAAGTGTTAAAGGGTAAAAATATTCCTTTTCAAGGAATTTTAAAATGAAAGGGCAAGAAGTGTCTGTTTATTTTCCGTTCAAACCCTTAGATTGTGTGACTTCTTGATAAACAGTGGTAGCAAATCACTTTATTAAAAAAAATAAAATCCAATTTAAAATACTCCTCATATATACTTTTCCTTGCCTTATGTGGTTCCTTACATATGCAGGTAAATTTCAAATCCAGCTGGTCAAGCTGCATTAAAGTAGTTCACTAAAGATCTAGATTGGGATTGTACTAAAACTGCATTATTATTTTATGGAGAATGACTTCTTTATATTATGTTCTTTTCTCTTTTCAGGACATGGTATGTCTCTCCTTCGATTCAGTTCGCTTCAGGAAAGGTTTCAGAGATTTCTTCACAAACGTGGATGTTTCTAACTAAAGGCTAAAAATCACTGATTTGGCAGTAGAGTACACATTTCACATACCCTCATCAATAATTGGTGATTCCTTCTTCTTATATTTTGTTGGTATTGTTCACTCAGGCAATTCAACGTGGGGAAAATTAGTTTTTTAAAATTCACCTGTCTTTATTTATATGGATGTCTGAAATAAAATTTGCAAATTTTCTTCATTAAAATTGATGTTAAATTTAACCTTAGATTTCTGATTTAACTTACAAAGCCAATTTTAAATATCATTAGTGATAATTTTGGGAATGAAGATATTTGGGGACGAAGTGCCTATATACATATTTAAAAAAATAAATACCAGTAAATTAATGAAGATCATCTCTAGGCTCTGTATTAGTGAGTGTTGTAATAATTACATGTAATGTTTTGTGCGATAAACAATCCTTAAATCTCAGAAGTTCAACCACAAAAGTTTATTTTGCTGATCTCAAAGTTCAATGTAATTAATTAAGTTGTCAGAAAAAGGGAGGGGTTCTCTGTTCCAAGCAATCATTAAGGGACTCAAACTTTCAGCCTATGTCTCTATCCTCCCCTTTGGCCTTGAAGTCCCCCACTGCACTCTTTGCCATCTGGCTAGCAATCTTACATAGAGGGGGGTTGGAGAATTCTGTGGAAGTTTTAGGGGTCAGCTCTGGCAAATTTCACTACTGGTCACAGTCAATTAGCTAAAACTGCCATTGAGGCTGGAGGAGATAGTTTTCCTGTGACCCTGGAGAAAAATGAAACAGGGATTTGTGAACACGTACCACTCTCTGCCACAGGAAGTTTTTCCTTTCGATCTTTTGTTGACTTCCAGTATATGATTAATGTTTTTATAACTATGTATCATATTTATAATGACTAGGACAGAACTCCTAGGTGCCCACCCTAAATCTATACTCTTTGCATTCTTTCTCATTAACTCCGGTTGCATTCAGAGTGGCAGTGTAAACTCTTAAAATATTTTTTCCCAGATTCCCTTACTGTAAGCCATGGCTACGTGATGGGATTTTTTTTTTTTTTTTTTGCTTTTTTGGTATGTGGGTAGCTCCCTGACTGGGAATCGAACCCAGGCCGCAGCGCTGACAGTGCCAACGCCAAAGCCTTAAGCCACTACACCATCAGGGAACTCCCCGTGATGGGATTTTTGGCTAAAGAATGTAAGTAGAAATAGTTGTGAAGATTCTAAAGAAGGTACCTCCAAAGTGGGTGAATAGCCTGCTTGGGCTTTTTTTAAGTGCCCTTTTTCTCTTGCTTCCCCCCTGAATTTGACCATGAAAGAATTTGGACAGCCATTCTTGACCAAGCAGTGACTTAACAAAAGACTAATAACTCACTAGGAATGGAAGTACCTAAACTCTTGAATAATGGGACTACCTCAGTCCAATCACTTTAACTTAGTAAAACAAACTTCTCTCCTATCTAAGTCACTGTGTTTTCTAGTGTCTCTTCTAGCAGAACAAAATAGCTGATCTTATAATCACCAACAAAAATATCATTCTTATTATAAAATTAATCCTTTCAAAGCTTTCAAATCATTACTATATAAGAGGATTTTTCAGATCGGTGTAAATATGGCTTTATTTAAATGAAGGCAAATATTGAATTTTATATTTCATGATGTAATATTTCTCACTCTGTCTTCTCATTTCACATGTTTGGAAAACCTAAGTGCACATAAAGTATGTTCATTACATGATAACTACACTTTTGTTTATTTCTTTTCTATATTGCACATAAATTAAGAAATGCTACACAACCTCACCACTTTCCAAACAAAATTCAAAGGAAGATTAATTATTTAGATAATATTTTATATTTTACTGTTTTGTAGAAGGAGGAGAAGAATGGTAACCAATAATAAATGCTAATTCTATTTTTATAATGAAGATAGATCATTACAGACATAACAATATGTATTTGCTATAAAAGTTTCCTATATGCCAGGCACTACTCCCAGCACTTAACATATATTCTCATTAATAATCAGTTATTTTATGGAGGAGAGCCCCTATAACTGACTCATTCTGCATAACAAAAATGTTACTGATAATAATAATGAAAAGAAGCCAAAAGTGTTCTTTACCACGTGGCACGCATTCTGCCAAGCGCTCTATCTGTCTATACCATTTCCCTTGATTCTCATAAAATCTTGTTAGGTAGGTATTATGAATATTCCCATATTGTAAATGAGGCATTAACAGTTAATGAACTTTTACAAGGATATCTAGCACGTATTTGGTACATAGGACTTGAAACCATGTATTTGAGTTCAGAGTCCATGCTCTTAATCACTAAGATACACTGTACCTACCTCACTTTAAATGAAAAAAAAAAATGCTCTGCAACTGTGTGAATGAATGTATAATTTAATTAATAAATTTTAAATAGTTATATATTTGGAGCCACTGGAACTTAGGGAATTCTATATCTGGTTCTGAATCTAACTTAATATAACATAAATTATGAAAGTGAGTGATATCTCATCACTTTAGCCAAATTCTATTGATTAGAAACAACTCACAGGTTCTGACCAAACTTAAGGGGAGGGAGTTATACAGGGTTGTAGGTCACATAGGATGTGTCTATCACAATACTGTATGATTCAATTTACATGACATCTTCAAAAAGAGAAAAGCATAGTAATGACAACATGATCAGTGGCTGCCAGGGGTTACAGGTAAGGGGAGGGTTGGGACTATATAAGGATAGCACAAGAAGCTGTGGGATGATAGAAGTCTTCTGTATTCTGATTGTGGTAGTGATGACATGAATCTATACACGTGTAAAATTCTAAGTATAAGCAGAAAAAGTCATGTATTATGTATGATACTTTAAAGTATGATTTTAATAGATAATTTAAAAATAAAACTTAAATGGAAATTTGAATAACCATCATAAAAAAAAAACTCTTTACAAGTATGCATTAGAAACCATTTGCTTCTTCCTAAAGCTTATATAATAACAAAGAAAACAAAAATAATACCCACACACAATTAGAAAACACCACTTCCACTTCCACTTAGGATATAAAAAGCCATAAAAGAAAGCCACCTATAACTTAACAATGATAAAAATTTATAATATATAATCAACAAAACAATATCATTCATTTAGCTCATGAGAGAACTGAAGTAAACTGAATTCCAAAGGGTGAGTAACCCTTTAAAAGAATGACATATGCACTGTTTCACCTTTGGCAAAGTATGGACAGAGAGGTGTTTGTCAACAAGCCAGTAAAAAAAAAATCAGCTGAAATTTTAATGAATTCTTAAATTCTTAATGGGCTAGTGTAACAGCAGTTTAGAATATCTGGCATCCCAGAACCCAACACATTTACTGCCGAGTCCTTAACCAGAAGCACACAAACATGAGTGGGGAAAAAGGAGGAGAAGAAAAAGAGCCCATTTCAGTGATACAGGTATGCAGGAATCCTTCAGGTGTTGCTAGCGGACAGATCTGCAGCCCCATATACTACCCAAACCCTTCTGTGGGAAGCAAAAGCCCTAAGCCACTAGGGAGAAACAGCAAACCCTCTCCTGGATCCCGGTAAACAAAGATGACAACAATAAAACATTGTTTCTGGGGATAACAACAAAACATTGTTTCTGGGGGTGGGGTAGAAGCAAAACACATTGGCCTTTAAGAAGAGCTCAAAACCCTCAGGCACAGGATCCTATAGGAATAAAAGTCAGTGGTCAGCTACTGATGAGGAAGGGGAGGGAATATATTTCCCACCAAAGACCAATCCCAGATACAAATCGTAGGTTAAATGCCATGCCAAGGGGAAAGGTTGCTGAGAAAAATGTGCAACCCTCTAGGTCCAACTGCATAGTGCCTCCCTAAGTTTAAGTCTGGATAGGATAACAGAGTTCTCCCTACCTCACCATGAGCCCAGCATTTAATAATAACAGGAGCCTATTGCTGTGAAATAGGCAAGAGCACAAACAGAAACCCTCTTCTAGGGGCACAGGAGTGAAGGAACTGCTAAAATTTAGGGTAGAGAAAGATCATTAAGAAAAATCCTCTGGCACTCTAGGCTCCAATCTAAGCAAAGTAATGTACGTTATACAAGCCAGGTGACAATGCAGACAGAAAAGGAGAACACAATCTCTAGCATATTTCATGATACCAGCATTATGTTGATATCAAAACTAGAAAAAATAACTAAAGAAAAATATGGATTAAAGTCTCTCATAAACAAACACAGATCCATATATATATATATATATATATATATATATATATATATGATACAGAAAATGATATAGAATGATACAGAAAATAAATTGATATTGAGTAAAATCCAATGATAAAGAAAGAGAATAATATATCATGACCAAAAGAAGTTTATCCAGGGAATGTAAGGATGGTTATACATTTACAAATCAATGTAAGTATCAACAGACTGAAGAGGAAAGAAGAAAAGATCATCTCAATTAATTCAGAAAAAGAATTTGGCATAATTCCAAAAACATTCAGAATAAAAACACTCAGTAAACTAGGAATTAAATGGATCTTCCTCAGTCTGCTCATGGGCATCTACAAAACACCTAAAGTTAATATCATACTTAATGGTGAAATACAGAATGCTTTTCCCTAAAATCAGGAATACGTCAAGGATGTCTGCTCTTACTATTTCAATATTATATTAGAGATCTTAACCAATACAATAATGCCTGAAAAATAAAGGCATACAGATTAGAAAGGAAGAAATAAAACTGCCTTTATTTAAAGACAACGCGATCATCTGTGTAGAAAATTCCAATGAATTTACAAAAGAACAACAACAAAAGCAAAACTCAAGCTAGTAGACCTATAGGTAAATTTATTAGTATCACCAGATACAAGGTCTATATAAAACATTTCATTTGTATACATTATAATTTGGAAGTTAAAAAATTATAAAAAAGAACCATTTATAATATAAAAAAAAACACCCAGAAAATACTAAGTTAGAATAAATCTAACAAATATGTAAAGAATTTGGATGCTGAAGACTTCAAAACACTGGTGAGAGACCTTAAGGAAAACCTAAATAAGTGGAGAAAAATATCCTGTTCATTGACTGAAAGATTAACTAATTTTAGAATGTAACTTCTCCCTAAACATCTCTATAGCACTATTAAAACCTCAGTCAAAATCCCAGCAGACTTTTTGTTGAAATTCAGAATATATCTATAAAATTTTTATGGAAAAGCAAAGGAACTAGAATAGTCAGACCAATTTTGAGATGGAGATACAAAGTTGAAGATCCATGCTACCTGATTTTAAGACTACAGTAATCAAGACAGTGCATTATTGGCATAGACATATAAATACAATACAGATAGACTACCAAATACAGTCAATAGATTTGATGATATCCTTTTCTGTTATCTCCTCATGCCACTCCAATCTTGAGATTTGGAGCCTCCCTTTCCCTAGATTCCTCTCTTAATGGGTACTGTCCTGCTCCCACTGGTGTGAGGAGTTCTGGTAGCTGCACCATTTTGCCACAGGCAAGATGAATTAACACGTTTAATTCAACTAACTTCTATTAAGGGCCTGCTGGATGCAAAGCTCCAAACTCTGTTTGGACTCAAGAAACATCAGTATGCCTTGGACCTGGTCTTTGCCCTCTGAAAGAGGATCCCGGTCCATCTCACATCCCAAACGGGCCTTTTCTCTCCAGCTCCTACCGTGCCCTCTGCTGGTCGAAGAAGTCGCTCACAGCCTTTGTTCAGCTGGTGGTCCACTGGGGAAAAGGCCCTGGATCCGATTAACAAACCCGGTGGGGGCCACTAGTAACCTGGCACCCATTGCGGGTGTGTGTGTGAGTGTCTCATATCCACGGAGCCCTTGGTTCGTAATGGAGGTGACTGACTTCCTGCCTCGCGTTGCCCACGCCGCGAGGGTCACAGACAGGAGCAAGAGCTACTTTCCAAGACTTTCAGGACGCGGCCAGAAGTGAATTGGCTTAACACAGACTTTCAAAAAGTGGGAGATACTTGTATCTTCCATTTTTATTGGGGTGCTAATATTATTGAATTTAATTGTAAGAATACTGTATGTAGTCTGGATAAAAGTTTTTTTTTTTAATATCAAATATGTGTTTTGCAAATATATTCTTCCACTCTGTGGTTTTTCACCTTATTTTTTGAAGGGCAGAATTTTTAAAGTCAAATTTATTAAACATTTTATGGCCCGTGCTTTCTGTGTCTTAACCAATCTTTGCCTAAATGAAGGTCTCAAAGATTTTATACTTTTTTTTTCTAGAAGTTTTATAATTTTTATTCATGGTGTGTAGGGGTCGCTGTACTCATTAGTGATCATCTTGATGCTGCAGCATGGGTAGCTCCCCAAAACCCAGGCTTATGCCCCCATTAACACAGCACGTGCTACATCTTTGGTTTGAGTGAGTTATGACACGGACTCCAGCGGGGCTGGCACTGAGAGAGGGACGGGTGCTATTGGGGGAAATGCAAGTGTCCATTAAAGTGCCTAGGTCCTTGGAAAGGGGGTTGTAGAAGAGGGGACAGGAGCAGATGGCGCAGCTCAGGCGGACTCAATAGATTTTTGACAACGGTAATTAAATGGAGAAATGATGGTCTTTTGAACAAATAGTGCAGGAAAAATTGGAATTATACAAATAAATATTCATCTAAATGTAAAACAAAATTTTTAAAATTTCTAGAAGAAAACAAAGTAGAAAATCTTTGAGACCTTCAATTAGGCAAAAATTTATTAGGACACAAAAAGCACAGGTCATAAAATTTTTGATAAATTGGAAGTTAAAAAATTCCACTCTTCAAAAAATAAGGTGAAAATCCAGAATGGGAGAATATATTTGCAAAACAGATATTGATTAAAAAAAAGAAAAAAACTTTGATCCAGACTGTATAAACAATTCTTAAAATTCAGTAATAATATTAACAACCCAATAAAAAATGGAAGATACAAGGATCCCCCATTTTTTGAAAGTTTGTGTTGTCATTCACTTTCACGAAAGACCTACATTCCCACCTGTTTTCACTAACAACAACAACAAAATCCTACAAGTGTACATATGGAACTTACATAATTTTTACTAACCAATGTCACCCAAATAAATTTATGAGTATTTTCACTTTTACGAACAAAGGCAAAAAATGAAAATAGCATTCAGCGTTTGTTTTGTAGTGAGCAGTTATAGAGGCATCATGGAGCTCCCTCCCTGAGAACTACACTCAGCATCTGAAGATCAAACTCTTCATAACTTTTAACTGTGTCTGTGAGCATCTGTGCTTTATCTAGATTTATTCTGTGCCTCCATTAGCAAGATGTGTCCTAAGGTATCAGAAAAGCCTAAGAGAGCTCATAAGGGTGTTATGCTTAAGGTAAAACTGGCTGTAATTAAAGGAGTCAATCATGGTGACTAAAATAAGAACACTGTGCGTGCTTTGAACTTGCCTGTGCCCATCATTCATAATATTTACAAACAGGGAAAGATAATTTTGAAAGCTATCAAGTTACTACTGGTTCTGCTAGTAGCAAAGTGGTCTCTTTTAGATGACATCCAGTAGTGCATAAAGTGGAAAGTCTATTGCTTGATGGGTGTACAAACTGTGATGTTCTGTTATAGTTAAGGAGTAATCAGTCAGTGTTTTTACTAGGAGAAAGTACACTGTATATACATTATTTCTACTTTATACAAGCAGTGTATTTATCACATCATTCCTGATTTTAATATAGGTTAGTGTTATTTTCAGGTTACATGCGTTCTTTGGTATGATTCGGTAGGGTATGTTTTGGGTCTGGGAATGATACATTTTTTTGCATATAAATTAATGATAATTGATTCTTTGCTTTATGGCATTTTGGCTTATGAAAGGTCTCATAGGAACAGCCTACTTTCCAATAGATAGCAGGGGAAACCTGTATCTGAATGTCAGATGCACACTTTAAAAGATGTTCTAATGGTATTAGTACCACCACCATGAGGCACCACCAATACCTTTATAAGAATGCTAATATTAAAAAAAGAAAAATAACTGACAGTGTCAACTGCTGGCAATGATGTAGAGCTATTGCAATGCATACATTGCTGATGGAAATATATCACAGCTGCTTTAGAAAACAGTTTGGCAGTTTCTAATATAGATAGACATACGTTTACTATATAAACCTGAAATTCCATTCTTAGGTATTTACCCAAGAGAAATGAAAACTTTGGTATAGAGAAAGGCCCATTCTGGAATGTTTATAACAATTTCAATCATAATCACCAAAACTTTAAATCTACTGGTGAGTGGATACACAAATTGTAGAATACTAGAATAACTCTAAGCTATCATGAGAAATAAACCACTAATAGATGCAACAACATGAGTAAATATCAGAAAAATGCTAAGTAAAATATGCAAAAGGTTGTATATTGTGAGATTCCATTTATATGACATTCTGGAAAATGAAAAAATATAGGGACAGAATTTAGATTAGTGGTTGCCAAGAATTGGGGTAAAGAAAGTTATTAACTAAAATGAGGCAAGAGGAAACATTTTGGAGTTATAGAACTATTCTACAACTTGATTGTACAGGCATACCTCATTTTATTGTGCTTTGCTTTATTGTGCTCCACAGATATTATATATTTTAGAAATTGAAGGATTGTGGCAACTATCCAAGCAAGTGTATTGGCACCATTTTTCTAATAGCATCTATTCACTTTGTATCTCTGTGTCACATTTTGGTAATTTTCACAATATTTCAAGTTTTTTCATGATTCGTTATAGTGATTTGTGTTCAGTGATCTTTGATGTTACTATTGTAATTCTTTTGGGACACCACAAACCACACCCATATAAAAGAGGGAGGTTAAAAAATGTGTGTGTTCTGACTGCTCCACTGACCTATCATTCCCCTGTATCTCTCCCTGTTCTCAAGCCTCTCTATTCCCTGAGCCACAGCAAAACTGAGATTAGGACAATTCATAATCCTACAATGACATCTAAGTGTTCAAGTGAAAGAACGAGTTACATACCTCTCACTTTCAATCAAATGCTAGAAGTGATTAACCTTAGAGAGGAAGGCATGCCTTATTTTATGAAACTGACACAACCATCCTAACTTTCAACAACCACTACCTTGATCAGTTAGAGGTCACCACCATTGAGGCAAGACCCTCTACCACCAAAAACATTATAACTTGTTGAAGGCTTAGATGATGGTAAGCATTGTATAGCAATATTTTTAATTGAGATATGTGCATTTTTTAAGAAATAATGCTATCACACACCTAATAGACTATAATATTGTATAAATATACCTTGTATATGCACTGAAAAACCAAAAAATTTGTGTGACTCGCTTTATTGCAATATTCACTTTATTGCAGTGTATGGAACGAACCTGCAATATTTCTGAGGTATGCCTGTATTTTGTCATTGCATGACTGTATATGTTTGTCAAAACTCATCAAACTATATACCTAAAAAAGTGAATTTAACTCTATGTAAATTATTCCTCAATAAGCCTGCGTCTTAGAAAAGCATCTAAAATCTGAATAAGACCTATATAACTAAATGTAATTTACTCTGAGATTAATAGGGTTATATACAGGAATTTTGATTTGTACTTTGGATCAATAATTGCCAAAGAAGCTGTGGGTACCCCAAGGTATGTGTGGAAAATATCCTTTGGATTGTACAAAGAATAGATTAGAAAGTCAATCTGTTTTAATCTCTTTAATTTTTATTAACTTCAATTTTTGAATTTGCTTTAAAATGTTAAGGGGGTACCTAAGACACCTGACTTTTGATGTGGTTACATAAATAATTTCTATAAATTCACATCTTCAATAGGTATCTCTTTCATTGAATGTTAGGTAATATAGGACGAATGTCAAGAATCCAGATAACATCAGCACTCTATAGTGTGTGAAATTATCCTCATTGGCATAGCCTTTGACTACATGCCTATTAAACTATATGAGTGAAAGGAAGGAATAGAAGCCAAAGTGCTATAATCTGGAGATAGAGGTCAGGTTAAGAATGTGTTCTCAGTGAGAAAACAGAAGCCAAATATCATATGTGAGACAGAGTGGCTATAGAATAAGCAAATAACATTTTTTTAGTGTGGAAGGTCCATATAAAAGAGTAGAAACAGTCCAGTTAGAATACTCACAAAGACCATGAGAGAGTCATGAACATTGGTAAAGCAAGGAACCTTAGATAATGAATGGATATTCAAAATAGTCAATGGCCCCATAAGAATGCAAATAACTAAAGCTGACTGTAAACAAAATTGAAATTTTATTATTAATATTCACTGGCTGAATGTTAGGCAACCTGAAGAGGAAGAACATCAGAAGGAAACTTAACGAAGGATGAGCATCCCAGGCAAGGAAACGGCAAGCCAGATAGTAAATATCACTGCCAGGGCCAAAGGGACAACACAATCTCAGGTCAAATGTATGTGACCATGACAGAGAGGGTAAAAAGAAAAACAAACAAACAAAGAGAAAACCAACCAGTGACCCAGAGGTTACAAGGAGATAAACCTTCTGTGTTTGGAGATATTTTATTCCCCTGGTAATGCTAAAACTTACAAAGTACCAGTAGATGAAGCTGCTAAAAAGTCAATATTTAGGATGATGGAATAGGAAACATATTAAAAGAAATAAAAGAAAGGCTGATAAAGACCTCATAATTTCATCATCACAGCACATATCAAGCAAAGCTTTACTATGAGTATTAAAGTAGATAGACTAAACTGTAGTGTTCTTCCCAGGATTAAAAAGCAAAGAGATAGACCTCTATGGGACCTGCCTTGGCAGATTTAAAGAAAAAGCAGTCCCCTTCTTGTCTTCCTCTTTCCCACCCCCACTGCCAATCTCTGAGATACCCATAGGAAAAGATCCAGGCAGGACCAAAATTATTCTTGGCATCACCCTGAATGAAGGTACTTAGTTCTTTAGTGATGAGATATGAGAGACTGTTAAATACAATGTTTAATACACTTCAGAGTTTCTCAGACAAGTATTATGGCCAGGTTATATGTTAGAATTTCTCATATAGACAGATATATACACACATGGGTTTGGGACTGAGTTCTAACTTTACTAACTGACTGGAAGGACAATTGGTACTATCAAATATCGAAGTATATTACAAGGTTAAAACAATTTTTAAAAGGTCATTAACAGTCTAAAGTGTAGAAAGGAGTAGATATGAATGTAAGAAGGAAGAGAAAAAGAAGTTCAAGATGAACCATCAAAGATCTGAATGTGCACATGATTGATTGCTACATCTGGATATAGACTAGAAATCACTCAGTGAACTCATGAGTCATTTAGAAAAATCCTTGGGGCACTGGTCTGGATTTAAATTACCTGGTTAACTACAAATAAAGCACAATGATTTTACTTCCTAATCCTTTCACCCTTCTCATCCATCTTCCCAATGCCCCTCCCATCTAGCAACCATCAGTTTGTTCTATCAGTCTATTTCTGTTTTGTTTGTTTGTTTATGCTGCTCTTTAGATTCTACATGTAAGAGAGGTCATATGGTATTTATCTTTCTCATTGGACTTATTTCACTTAGCATAATATTCTCTAGGTCCACCTATGTTGGTACAAATGGTAAGATTTCCTTTTTCATAGCAGAGTAATACTCCATTGTCTAAATGTACCACTATTTCTTTATCCAATCATCTATTGATGGGCATGTTGGTTGTTTCCATATCTTGATTATTGTGAATAGTGCTGCAGTAAACATAGGGATACACACACACACACACACACACACACACACACAAATACACAAACATACACACAAATATATATTTTAATATTTTGGATTTTTTTGGTTAAATACCCGAGTGAAATTGCTGGGTCATAAAGTAGTTCTATTTTTACTTTTTTGAAGAATCTTCACACTGTTTTCCATAGTGGCTATACCAATTTAAAATCCCACCAATTGTGCACAAAGTTTCCCTTTTCTTCACATCCTTGTCAACACCTGTTGTTTGCTGATTTATTGATGATGGCCATTCTGACTGGTGTGAGATGATATCTAATTGTAGTTTTTATTTGCATTTTTCTGATGACTAGTGACATGGAACATTTTTTCATATGTCTACTGGCCATCTGTATGTCCTCTTTGGAAAATTTTTACACAGGTTCTCTGCCCATTTGTTAATTGGATTGTTTGGGGGTTTTTTGGTATTGAGTTGTATGAGTTTTTTAAATAAATTTTGTATGTTAACCCCTTATCAGATGTATCATTGGCAAATATCTTTCTCCATTCAGTAGGATGTTTTCTTGTTTTGTTGAGGGTTTCTTTTGCTGTGCAAATCTTCTTAGTTTGACGTACATCATTTGTTCATTTTTCTATTGTTTCCCTTGCCCAAGGAGATATATTAGTATAAATTCTTAGTTACAAAGTGTCACGGGGATGTGAAGTACAGTATGGAATACATAGTCAATAATATTGTAAAAATTATGTATAGTGTCAGAAGGGTACTAGATTTATTGGGGGGATCACTTCATAAATTATATAAATGCCTAACCACTACACTATACACCTGAAATTAATATAAAATAGCATTGAATGTCAACTATAATTAAAAATATATAATCACAGGATGTAAAGTACAGCATAGGGAATTAGTCATTGGTATTGTAACAGCTGTGTATGAAGTCACATGAATAATTCACTTGTTGGGGTTATCACTTTGTGAGGTGTATAAATGTCTAATCCCTATGTTGTTTTACACACCTGAAACTAATAATAATAAATAAACAATAACAATAAAGTAGCACATTTATGGCTTATCCTTTAGGAAATATTGTATTCTACTTAGAAGTTCATTTGTAGAATTCCCACTTATACTTTTTGACACTCTACACACATAGACTCAGCTACACACAATCAAGTGTGTGAGTTAATTTTATGTTCAACTTGATTGGCCTTGTGGTGCCCAGAATAAACATTATTTGTGAGCATGTGTGTGTGAAGTTGTTTCTAGATGAGATTAGTATTTGAATTGGTGGACTCAGTAAATTAGATTACATTCCCCAATGAAGGCAGGCATTATCCAATCCATCCAGGGCCTGAATAGAACAAAAGGCAGAGGAAGGAGGAATTTTTCCATTTTTGAACCTCATTGCTTGAGCTGGGACATTACATGTCATCTTTTCCTGCCCTAGGAGCAGAACTTGTACCATTGGCTTTCCTGATTCTCAGGCCTTTGGACTCAGTCTGAACCATACTTCTGGCTTTCCTTGTGGTGAGTGTGTCAAGGACACCATTTCTGTTATGGATACTTTGATACTTTGGGGCCTTTAGAGTTTATTTTAGAGTAATATTTTAACTTTTTAAAGCTGCCAGTGCTGTCCCATCTGTTAAAGGCAGCCAGATACAGATACTGGGATTTATGTCTCTTGGACTCAGACAACACAATAACATTATTAAGAGGATGCACTTAGGGGTCAGAAATTTGGACACAATGGTTACTTACTGAATAAGGTAGTCTTCAAAGATCTCTTGAGAGTCAGGCAGTTGGCTGAGACGTACAAGTCTTCTGTAAGTAGACATCATTATAATTTCTTTATAGGAATTTTAACTTACTTAATTCTTCCCTAACACTAGAATCTGAAATTTTGAACTTAAAATGTTATGGCTACTGAGAGAGAATAAAAATAAATTATACTTCATATGCTCAACTTAACCATGTTTTAACATGAAATAAAATGAGGTTTACCCAATGTGACTTGGATTGAGGAGGGTTTGGCCCTGTGATCTGGTTGTTTTGATTTTCACTCTAGCTGTTTGTCCAGCAGAGCCTTCTACCTGCTCAACTTCTGAGGTCACACTGTTTTTCTGGGGCTCAACTGGCTTCACAAGCAGATTCCTCAGGTCGTGTGCACCTCTGATATTAATCTAGGCTGTCCAAAAGGAGACAGTGAATCAAACTAATTAAATGGAAGTGGTGCGAAGAAACGTCTCTGAAAAAACTTTTAGCAGGCACGCTATTCTGAAACATTGGAAGAAGATGAAATCTCATCTGTGATGTAGATTCCATGTTTATTTTCCTTTTTTGTTCTTATTATTTGAAATGCTCTCTGTGACAGTTATTTGGTATACGCTGAAATCACTTCACTCAGGAAAAGTTTGAGGCGGTAACGGGCCAAATTCAATGTAGCTATTTTTTTTTTTTTTTTAGTGCTTCCTCTGAGTCTTCACATCAGTCCTAATGTGGGGCTTTTTAATCTAGACATGTACAAATTTGTAAATAGAACTAAAATCGCACTCTACATGCTGTTTCATAGTCTGCTAATACAAAATACGTTTCACGACTTGGTTTGCTCCTCATAAAAATAGTTGCCTAGAGAAAATTTGGAAAACCTGGCAAGCTCCATCTTGTGACCAGTACCAGAACTGCATCCTGTTACTACCAGATCCTTCTTATGGAAGAAGGGTGGGAACTACATCCTGCCAAGCCAGCAGTTTTCTCAGGCTTCTAGAATATACCATGCTCAAATTTAGAATTTTGATATGCATTTCACAAAAAGCGGAATGCTAATGTCTTTACTTCCAATGGTCTGAATAAAAGAAAACTGGATGCTTACTGAAAACTTAAAAAAAATATTTATAAAAAGGATAATTCTGGAAAAAACACAATATGATTGTTTCCTGAACATACTTCTATATTTTTTCAGCATATATACATGAATTCATATAATTTCAGACCAGCATTTTACTGTGCTCAAACCCATGGTCTGAAAGTTTTTCCATCTCAATAAGTATTTTCAATGTGATCTTTTTAACGAATCACTTCAAATGTAATATTCCCCCCAATTTGTAACATTTTATCTCAATTTTTCTGTTATTCTTAAAAAATGACTAAATATGTATTAATATAATAATTATTTTAAATAGATAGCAGAGTGTCCTGTCTCTTCAACTACACAAATAATCCCATTAGTAGGTAGCCTTATATTTTTTTCTGATTTTTTAACAAATAATGTATTAACATGTCTCTTTATCTCTAAACGACATAATATGGTGCTTATTATCTGCAATTTTCATTTTTCACCTAATACTCAGACATTTTTTCATAACACTGCATGTTCAAACTTCCATTTGTGAGCTATGTAACATTCAATTGTATGGATGCAGCATGCCACATAATATTTTACAAACTGCTAATAGAAATAAACCATCTCCTCTCTCCGTTTCACTCTTAAACTCAAAAGGTACAGAAAAACGGCTCTTGCTGACGATGGCCATACCTGTGGTCTGACAGAATGAGTTGCAAGGAGGACACACGCAGGGCTGTAGCCAACACAGCAACCAAGCTATGCTCTTGATCAGGTCTAGGAAAATTCCCACTATTGGCAAAAGAAAAGGAGGATATGTTTTCATATCTGTGTGTGTCTGTGAATGTTTATGTGTCTGAAACAAAATGGGTACAATGTTTCAGCTTCATGTTGCTCTTCTAATCATAAAAATTATCATGGAATAAAGGAATTTGTAAAATGCTGAAACTGGTTAAAAATATATTTTGAAACCTCAGTAATCGGAACACTCCAGACATGCTGTTAACAGGGGGAGGGGCCTAGCTCCCTCCTCAAGGAAAATGCATATATTTTTTAAAACTATTATTACTCAACAGCATATCTGGATCTCGTCCAAATTACTGTGCATTTATATTTGTGTTTGTATGTTTCAATCACTTTTTTTTTTACATTTTCTATCAGCTATTTTTTGTGTGTAGAACAATAAATGTTTAAATCGAAATATAAACTCTGTCATGAAGATAGAAACATGGAATGCCATGTAAAAATGAACATGAACAGCATGCCTCACTGAAGTCTTAATTTAGAAGCTGTAATCTGATCGCCCATTCCCACACTGTGTACTTCAAAAAATATCGGGAGAAACTAAATTTTCAGGGGTCGACTCTGTCACAATAACAACAATTTTCCCCAAACCATATTTCATCCCCACCTCTCGCAGGCAACAATCTCTACTTTTTTTTTCACCATAACACCAAAGCCCGAAGAAATTCCCCCAAATAACTAGCTTTAAGACAGCCATTACCTTGAAGCTTCTTGTCAGCTGCAGCCTCCTGAAATGCAGCCCCTCCCCCAAGACTGGCCGGGCACAGCTCACTTCAAGCTTCTCAGAGAAGGCTCCGCCCCCTCCCTGTGATGGGGAAAGCAGGGGGCCTTTCCCTCAATTAGAGGGAGGAGAATCACCAAGTTAACAAAAATTCACTTAAAGGGGAAAAACGTTCATTTTAAAGGACTTGAAAGCGAAATCAACATAATGCGTCTCTTTAATTTCCTTCTAAAACCCAGGGGTACGTGATTTCTTGAAAAGAAGTAACAAATTCCTTTATCATATAAACACTCAGTTAAAAATATCTGTTACATACATCAAGAGTTCTTTGATGAGGAGATATGGATTTCTGTTGGCAAATCCCACAGTCTAGCCTTTAAGTTTCTCATGGAGGCATTATGACAGATAATTTTTAAAGTGTTGAAACAAGCGGCGGACAGATATTTCTGGATTTGAGACCTTTATGAGCAGCTCAATGGAAGAAAACTTTCAAATCCTTGACAAATAAGCTAAGTTGTCATCTCCTCATACTAGATAGCATAGTTAAAAAAGATGTATGAATCACATGCATTTCTGACATTAACCTAGGTTATCTAAATATTAAACCATACTTAATGGTTCAATAATAAAAGATTTTAGTACTTGTCTAAGTGTGTAGTAAGAGACAGACGAGACAGGAAGGATAGGAAAAATGGGGAACATCTTAATTTAACCACAGAGATATTGAATTTGCACATGCTCAATTAGTGCATATGGATATAGACAAGGAATCAATCAATAGATGCAAAGTATGATGGAAAAATTCTTAGGTCACTGGTCTGTTTTTAGCTGCCTGGTTTTCCAGAAAAGCAGTGTTTTTGAATAGCCCATGACTGTCATGCATTAGGGCTAGTAAATGGTTGTCACTTGCTGTAGCCTCTCCTTATCCTTCAGAAACTTCACAAAATAGCTTGAATAAAGTGTTTTCACTAGGGTAAACAACTAGATTAGATTAAAACATGACCAAAAATAAAAGGGATCAGATAAGAAGTTTACTTTGCTAAGCAGAAAGGAGGTGGACAATGAGAATGGAAACACGATACAAATCACAATGAATAGTATTACATAGAGAAGGTCAGAGACATGAAACTTATTTTGGGAGAGGGGAACAAAACCAGAAAAGAATTGTTATGATAACACAAACCAAACATCCTCTCTTTACCATTTCTGTTGTACTATAAGAAGGGAGTGTATTTGGTGATGTCTGGGACATTGTTTATGTTCTTGTATAATTTGGGCCTTTTGGACCCCACTGGGTTATCATCAAGGAATACTGAGTTTTAATGTTTCCTAAGCTGCTATTGCTGCCTTGTCTGCCCAAAGCAACCAAAGATCTCATGGACACAGATAGCAGGATTCAGTACCAATAACCTTATTAAGAGCATGATTTTAAGAGTCAAATAATTGTGATTATTGTTGAGAAAGAATTAAATGTGTTAAACCACGTCTAAATATTATTCAAGAGAGCATAAAGGTGTCTGTTTAAGGAAAGTTGTAAGACCTTAAACATGTCTTAAGAAATCTTTGTATAACTATGCTATCTACTATGTGGTGATAGCAATCTGGCATAGCTGTAAAGGATGAGAGAGTCTGTTCTCTCAGTGGAACCTCAGATAAACACCTGAACGATTTTTTCATAGTGGTTTAACATATGAATAATCTTCTGCCAAACTAGAAGCTATGACTTTTAATTTCAAAACATTACAGTGGCCGAATAGGAAGCAAAATAATCTATACCTCAATTTCTTTTCTTAACATGATTTTAATATGAAATATGGCTTTTAATTTAAAATGCTATGGCTGCAGAGCAGGAAGCAAAATGATTTATACCCTAAGGTCTCAACATGTTTTTAACGTGAAATATTTCATGAAATGGAAAGAGCATTACCCAATGCTACTTGGGTGGAGGAGGGTCTGGCCCGTGATCTGGTTGTTTTGATTTTCACTCTAGCTGCTTGTCCAGCAGAGCCTGCTACCTGCTCGACACTTCTGTGGTCACACGGTTTTTCGGGGGCTCAACTGGCTTCACATGAGGATTCTTCAGGTCATGTGCACCTCTGGTATTAACCTAGGCTGTCCAAAAGGAGACAGGGAATCAAACTAATTAAATGGAAATGGTGTGAGGAAACTTCCCTGACAAAACTTTAGCAGGCACGCTATTCTGAAACACTGGAAGGAGATGAAATCTCATCTGTGATGTAGATTCCATGTTTATTTTCCTTTTTTGTTGTTATTATTTGAAATGCTGTCTGTGATGCAGTTGTTATTTAGTTTATGCTAAACTGATCTTTCTCATGAAAAGTGTGATGTGGGGATTGAAAAGAAGTGAATGCCAATTGCCCTGTATCTTCTACAGGTTAAATCGGTGCAACTACCTTAACAAAAGTTTTCTGTTTGAATTCTCACATCAGTCCTTGTGTGGGTTTTGTTGTTGTTGTTATACATGTGCAATTTTTCAATGGAAACACAAACATACCGTAATACTGTCTTGTAATTTGCTAATACAAAATACGATTTATTGCTTTGTTTGCAACCTCATGAAAATGGTTGCCAGGAGAAAATTTAGGACACCTGGTAAGTGCCATCTTGTGACTAGAACCAGAACTGCAGGCACCCAGGTCCTTAGTGGGGAAGGCTACTACAGCAAGACTACAGTAGCCTTCTCAAAGGCTTCTAGATTGTTTGCGTTCTGAATGTAAGAGCTGTGTGTGTGTGTGTGTGTGTGTGTGTGTGTGTGTGTGTGTTAGACAAAAATAGGATCACAATTTCTCATTTTAACATTTGTTATTATAATGTCTCTCATCCATATCCTAGATAGTTTTTCAATATTTTTTTATTTTTCAAAGAAGAAAGCAATTCTCTGCAATCATGATCAAAATATTCTGGTTTGCTCCATATACATCTACATTTTTCCTATAGGTATTTATAAATGTGGATGATTTTTGAAACCAGACTTTCATACCTCTCAAGAATATATTTTAAAATCTTTCCACAGCAATAAATATTTTGTCACCTTTTTTATGAGTTACTCCCACAAAATTTTTCTATATTTAGAAAATTTTATCTCATTTTCTCCTAATGAAAATTATTCAAGCTTACTCTTTGCAAAATAAGACTTAAAAATGGAAAAAATGTGATATATAGAAGGCTAACATGTTCTGTTTCTTCAACTACACTTACAAAGAGTTAATAATAAAGCAATACGTATATTTTCAGATTTTTCTTCACATAGTTTATTGATATGATAGAGGACATTCAGCAATATGCTTATTTTAAGAATATACCTTATAAATCTTTTATTATCATTGAATTTAGCTCATTTCATTAGCTTAATCTTTTTATGGTTTCATAATATTCAACTTTACGGATGTACTATCCTCTGCGACTATTCCAGAATATGTTTTAAACACGTTTTGAATTTTTTCTTTTTTTTTCTTTTTTTTAATGGTTAAATTTAGTGACCTGCTCTGTTTCCGACCTGGGCCAGTTCACCCCTCCTTAGGCAACCTGTTGCCTCCCAGCTCCTGGGAGGACACCATATTGATGCCGAACTTAGTGCAGACACCCAGTCGGCATAGGGCACTACAGCCCGCAACTCCTGAGCTCAAGCAATCCTCCTGCCTTAGCCTCCCGAGTAGCTGGGACTACAGGCACACGCTGCTGTGCCCAGCTTTATCATTAGATTTATTGGGGTGATGTTAGTTAGCAAAAATTACATAGGTTCCAGTTGTACAATCTACAGTGCATTGTCTACGTACTGCATTATGTGTTCACCACTCAAGAGTCAGTTCTCTTTCCATGACCACATATTTGAAAAAAACTACCTTCCCAGACATGTGTGAGCATATAAACATGGAAAGATGTTCAAATATGTGGATAAATAAATGGGATTTCGAAGAGTATATTCTACTATATCTATATATAGATATATAGATATTGATATCTCATATGTATATATAAGATGAAGGAAAAATCAAAGTTCAGACTCAAATGTAAGCAGTGAACACCTTAAGGCTTGGAGTATTGATGGTGTGTATTTTCTTCTTTAGAATTTATGTACTTTTAGATTTTTTTGGAAACACAATGATGGTGAAAGAGAACAATGCCTTTTGTTACAGACTTTAAATAAATTCCCACAAACATCACATTGTCTATTGCCGAAGGTGGATTTTCCTGTGGATCTGAGAAGACTGGTTATCTGGTTGCTTGTGCTTTGCTTGCAATTAAAATATTTAAACTATAGTCCAGACTTTGGTTCTCTTTATTAAGTCATATATATATAATTTGAAATTACATTTACTTCTCCACATATTTGAACATCTTTCCATGTTTATATGCTTGCACATTCCTAGAAAGGTAGTTTTTTCTCCATGTTTTTAAATTCTCATCTCAATTATTTTTATGCTGACATAGAAACTACATGCTAAGTCAAATGTGGAAGAAAGAAGTGGAATATTTTTCTCTTTTTTCCTTAGGCATCCTTATTATTAGATATATTATTTGTTGTATTTTATTATAGTAATATGATTTAGTATTCTTTGGGTTATGATTTGCAGATACTTTTCATATTACAGTACAAATAGGAACGTATTATTCTTTTGATAGGTGGGTAGAGATGTAGACAAAGGTTGTCCTTTGCACATCAATAAAACAGTGATTATTTTAAGACATTGACTATTCCCTGACCACCAAACTTCGTTTTCTCAGAAGTACTTAAATCTGCACAATTATACATTACTTCAGATTACTACTATACAAATCACTAAAACAGTAATATTTGTTAGAAACACAAAGAACACAACCAAAGTAAAATAAAAAGTCAACAGTCCCAACTGACAACTTCATCTTTCATTTGGTATAATCACAATCCTTTTGTTTCAAAATAAAGAAGATTATTTTCTCAAGTTTTGTTTCATCATTTACCCATCACCACTGCTTTTTGATTGAACCATAAAATGCTCTATTCAAAAGTTAGCTTTTGCAACTTCATGAAGTATTTTTATTCCGCAGGTGTAATCTGATCACGTTCTCCCCCACTTTTAAAATATGGCTTTTTAAGGTATCTGGAGGAACACAAAATACAGGTATTAATTCCCTCACAGAAACAATAACTCTCACAAAATGACACTCCTTTCCCACTGCACCAAAGCAGTAACCCCTTATTTTCTCACCTTTACTCCCAAGTCTCCAGAAATCGATGAAAATAACTAAATTTGAACACCCGTTAACTATCAAGCTTTGGCTCTTCAACTGAAGCCTCGGAAGTCTGTGTGAAATGCAGCTCCTTCTCAAGACTGGCCGGCCAGGCACTGCTCACTTCCAAGCTTCTAGAGAGTGCCCCGCCCCCTCCTTGTGATGGAAAAAGCAGAAGGTCCTTCCCTCATTTAGGAGAATCACCAAGTTAAACTGAAATACAGTTAAAGGAAGAAATTTTTATTTTGAAGAACTTTAAGTTGTAATGGTAACATATGTCTGTTCCATTTCCATTCAAATCCCTAGGATGAGTGACTGCCTGAAACAAAAAAAAAAAAGAAGAAAAAAGAAAAAGTGTAGCAAATACTGTTTTTCATATAATAAAGGTGCAGTTAAAATATTCCTTATATATTTTTTCAGGCCTTCACTCATACTTGATCTCTGGTAAATTTAAGATCTGCTAGTCAAACTCCACTAAAAAAAAAAAGCATGCTAAGTGTCTTGACCAGGATTGCAGTGAATTGATACTTATTTTAGGTAGAATTAATTCTTCACAATTTTGAATGTGAATCTAGGACACAATATGTCTCTCCTTTAAGTAAAGTCTTCTAATACTTCCTTCCTTGTATCATTTCTAAATAAAAATCGTAAAAAAACCTGACTATACAGGTATTAGAAAAATACATATGTTTCAATAGTAAAATCACAATAAACCAAAGTAAAAAAATCAACTACAAACCTAGAAATGCTTTTCAATGCATATGATTGTATAAACAAAAATACCCTAAACGAGTTCTTACATTTCAATACAAAAGAAATGCAAAACAGGTTAGAGAACTGAAGAAGGGACACCAGCAGACAATCCACAATGTTCTTTCCTACTCTTGATATTTATTTCCCTGTGAAGAAAGCTCAAGTAGTACAACTTAAAGGGTCTCTCTGCTTCTTCTAGACTAGACAAACCTTTTAAGCTGGTGGATAGTTTGCTTAAATCTGGAGTTCTTTTAGTCCCATTTTGCTCTCATAATAAGCAATATCCTGCAATTCACATTCCCCTCTTTATAAAGCTGGCATTTTTATTTCATCTGTAATTCTATTTGATTGAAATGTGTTCATTATTTTCAAGACATGAAAATTGTAAACTTTTATGTACTCACTAATTCACTTCAAAGTGTTTAATAAAGCGAAAATGAAGAGAAGTGCATTACTGAGCAAGAAGGAACATTTTGTTTTGCTCTAACAATATTGGAAGAAAATGCTGGTCATCTTGTTCTGAAGCTTTTTTTTTTTTTTAAACATACAAAGCATTTTGATCTCTCTTAGATTAAACTGTATTCATTTTGATCTTGTAGTGTCTGATGTGATTTATAAGGGAACATTCTGTTAAGGTTTCTAATAATTTCAAAAACCAAAGCTTCTCAACAGTGCAACTCTATAAAAACAGTTTAAGTTTATGAGAATTTCTGAAAAAGTATGGAATGAGTTCTACTGTTTATCAAGGATTTAACACAAAGAAACATTGTTGACCGAGACATAGCAACATTGAGAACAGAGAACTGATAAACTTTGCTCTTTAAGATCATAAGACCTTGAGAAACTGCTATTCAAAATGAAAAGGTTCTACTCTGAGAGTTGCTCTTTTATTGTTGTTGATATCATTTTAGTTTCCTTTAGTATTAAAATATTTTAAAAGAAACCAGTGGAATACAGAAAATAAATGTTCCAAAATATAAAATATGAATATGAAGTCTCTCCAGAAAGTATTCAGCCATGTAATATGAAAAATTAGAGGCATTTATGGTTGGAATTTTTATGGAAAGCTCTAGTGTTTCAAGTGTTGGTGAAGATGAGGAGCAACTAAAGGGTTCATACATTGCTGATGTGTAAATTGGAACTAATGCTTTGGGAAATGGTTGTTATTATCTTCTAAAGTTGAACCTTATAAAGGTTAACGGAGAACATCTAGAGCTTTCGGTATCAGCATAGCATATCTAAATTAGTAGTAGAGAAATGATCTCTTTAGAGAACTATATATACTTTAGAGCACATTTAAACTATCCAGTGAGTCATAGGAAGTAAATATTTAAAATTCAATTTTTCATCATGATTGATTTTATAAGCTTTTATTTATAAATATTTTTAAATGCCTATAATAAATTATTCATACTGTAGTACATTATATAGTTAAAAAATATGAATGTTGGGGGGTATATGCAAATTTTTACAGTAATGATAATAAAAAATATGTGAGATATCTGCTTTATAGGACTCATACCCCACATTGCTTTCCACTTGTCTTCTTCTTGATTTGCATAGTTTAGGATTTTAATCTCAAAAACACTGATATGAATTTCCTATATGGCCACTATACTGATTTAACTGCTCAGAAAAGCTACCATTATTCCCATTAAAGGTTTAAGATAATAATGAGAAATTTAATTGTTGTAAGCTGTTTTTACCAAAATTTTGCTTCTTGCAAAATTTTGACAATGCTATAAAGTATATGGGCCTTCAGTTGTTTTTTTCCGACTTGGACTATATTATAACGTACGTTTTCTCTGTAATATTATAAAGCCAAATTTTAATGCCAAAATGATTGTGATTTTTTTAAATATCAACCTATATTTAATTTCTAAGTTCTGTAATGGACTTTGAGACCATGAAAATAATGAGTAAATATTTTTTGTTACCTGGAAAATTTCTAAGAGAATCAGAGTCTATAAGCACAGAGTATCAAGCATATCAAGTTGCAATGTAATGATATTTTTTTTGAAAAACACATTGCATTACTTTTATTCTCAAACTTTTTTGAACAAAATGAAAACATCTGGGTTGCTTCTTTAAAATGCAGATTCCTGCATTTGGACATTGCATTGTAGCACATCATTGTTGGAATATAAGAATCTTTATTTAGGGGGTTCCTCATGGTGTAGTGGCTAGGCTTCAGCATTCTCAATGCCAAGGCCTGGGTTCGATTTCCAGTCAGGGAACTACCCTGCATAAAAGCTAAAAACAAACAAACAAAAAACAAAAAGAATATTTATTTATATAGTTGGCCCTCGAACAACATGGGAGTTACTATTTTTATTTAGAGTCTTACATATAAAAGTATTTACTTTTTATAAAGTTCAAACTAAATGGTAAAACCAATATGGTATAAACATCACTTTAGAATATATTGTGAATTTCATTATATTTTAAACCTTAAGTTTAAACCTTTCTATAATATGTATTAATTCATGTGTCACTGCATACATATGTTTAAATATATGCATATAATGGAACACTAATTTAAATAAGAACAATCTAAGAATAATAGAAAGAAGAGGGTTAAATAACTAAAATGAAAAATGATCTTAGAATATACAGTTGGACATCACAATGACATCATATAGACTTATTATTTTTTTTCATGTATTCTATTCAGATCGCAAAGAGATGTAATATGCCTCACCTCTATGTATATTTTCATTTCAAAATAGTTAACCTTTATTCTTTTATACTGCTTCTAATCATACAAAGTCCTCATTTCAGAAAAAGCTTACATTTTTACTTATTGTTGTGTTTCTTTCTGCTATGTTTACAAGTACTTTAAATGTTGTATTGTCACTCTGCTCCATTAGGTAGCCAGGAATAAAACTCGTTGTTATACTTAGGTACTTATGTTCTAATTTTAATTGGGCAGCCAGTTTCCCTTAATAGCCCCTTTTGTTATTTTCTTCCCTCAAATCTAACCGTAAATTTAGAGTAGTAAAACTGTTAAGGTGTCTGTTACACTCAAATTATCTTTAGCAGTTACTAGATGGCTAGAAGATAATAAGAAAGGCTTATTCCATCACCTTATAGAAGAAGGGATGAAAAATAGATTGAATTTAAATATATTTGGTTTGTTCTTTATTTTCTAATTGTATCCTGATACACATGATAGAAAAACTGTCAAATTACAAAAAGAAAATCACCCCAATTTAATTTTGTATAGATAAGTGTTATTGATATAAATATCTTTTGGTAAGGATATATATATATATATATATATATATATATATATATATACACACACACACACACACACACACACACACATACACATATGCTCTCATTCATGTGCAGGGACTGACACAATAACTTTTTACAAATTGGTGTATAAGATTTCATTCCTAGGTTATTATTCCTTTCTTATTAGTGATGATTGTGGCCCACACTTTATGGGAAGGTATTAAAAGCCCTAGGTATTTGTCAATCACAATCCATAAAATGTTCTTAAGCCTACTTTTGACAAATATTGCCTAATGCTCTGAGAAAACATCATGGTTAGGTTCATATATTTATGTACTTTACCTAATAGGAAAGTCCATGCACCTTCCCTGATATACTCAATCATTATAATAAAATTAACCCAAGTGTGTCAGTCTTGTAAATCCCTCCAATGCACATGTGAACTTAAGAACCAATCACAAACTACAGGGAAATAATAGGGTATAATAAAAGAAAGGCCTAAGAAAGCCTTAAAGCCAAAATTAAATGCATTAAATAAAGGATGGGAGAATCAAAATTTCCAAGACTGTATCGGTCCAGAAACTGAGGACTTCAAGAGGTAGACTGCTGATCCAAGACGAATGATTAAGATTTAGCTACATGTGTCTAAGGGAGGACTAAGTGAAACTAATGAGAAATATTTATTTATTTATTTATTTATTTATTTATTTATTTATTTATTCATTCATTCATTCATTTATTCATTTTTATTGTTAGACTTATTGGGGTGACATCTGTTAGCAAGGATGACATAGATTTCAGGCATACAATTCTACAGTGCATTGTCAACTTGATGTATAATAAGTTCACCACCTAATGTGACTTCTCTTTCCATCACCTTATATTTAGCTTCCCCTGCTCCTCATTGTGATTGTTTGCTTTGGGATATTTTAGGTATTGTGTTTGGTATCCTCTATTCAGAAAGTCATAACATGAAGTTTTCTTCTTTCTTCTTTTTCTTCTTTTCCTCTTCCTCCTCCTTCTCTATTATAATGGTTAAAAATCACAGGGTAACAAAAATATCTCATTCTTTGAGTAGTATGAATTTCAAGTGATCTCCCCAAAAGTCTATGGAAACAATATTATGTTGTAGCTCATGCCATCGAATTTTAGGATACAATGAATTCTTCAGAATATTACAATACAGAGTATAGCTCATCAGAATTCAGAAGTACATGTCCATATTATGACATTTTAATATAAAAGCAGACTGTAGATTTGTATTTTCAGGGGAATAAAAAAACTTCAAGATGATGACTGGAGATAAATAAGAGGCTGTTCAAAAGGCCTACTGTGTAGCCTTTATATATTTTCAGAAAGGCATATGGCAATATGGTTACTTGTTTGGTATTTTCAATATGATAAGCAGTCTGACAGATACGAAGTGATTTCTCAGGTCTGCCTTTTATTAGTTGTACAATATTAAATATGTTACTTAACTTCTGTGTGCTTCAATTTTTTCATGTATAACATATGTGTAATGTTAATATCTGTCTCTAGAGTTGACAAATGTAATTAAATCAACACTGTAACTCACCATAAATCAAATCAAGTTTGTAAATGAAATCACACCAACAATGTCACATTTGAAGGTGAAATCACCTAATTAGAATTGACAAGCCTACCATGAACGAACAAGGATTATAATTGAGTGTAACGCCTAAGGAGACTCTCTGGCACTTGCTTTGTTGCCTAGACAGTTCCTGCCTCACAGGTAGTAAGGGATATCTCTATTTTGGCAGGTCAGGGACCTTGGAAAATTTGGGGGACCCGTAAACATGTGGGATTGCTACACGGTAATAGGTATAACAAACAGATGGTCTTTTGTTTTCTAGCTTTGGATAAGATAAATTCATAAAAATGGTAACGCACTTCTAAAGTAATAGGGACCATTTAAAATAGAGTTTTGGATTCCTTTTATAATCTTCCAACAAACGTTATCAGGCCTTGGTAGTTTCTGACTATGAAAGTTGTTAGCTGTACAATAGGGAGGCATGTGTGTGCTGAGTAACACTATTAAAGCATTTACGTAAATGTATGAGGGTATATAGAAAAAGAACACACTCCGCAAGACCAGGTTAACAGACAAAACTAATTTATTACCATTAAGGTTGATTTACTTTGGAATTTTATTTGGAAATTCTTCCTAGATGTTGGAAAGTGAATTCAAGTAATGTAAAATGAAAGTACAAACCTAGCTGGTAACCATGACTGTAATAACAATGTATAAAGTAAGCCTATGTCTAATTTTTTGCTACATTCAACATTTTTAAAAACAATTATTCCAACAGTTAACACGAGAATAAGTTTGCTTTTTGGAAGTGGAAACCAAAAGAAATGACTGTCAAGGAAAAAACATTGTCCCCAAACTAAGAAATGAGCAAACTACATATTCTGCATCTTTGTTTCTACTTGAAAAAAAAAATACAGACACTAACTTGTTATTTCGTTCTCTGCTTCCAATCTCTATTAACTTTGTTTCATGCTTTCCTGATAGATGTCCCTATTAACACATTATTGGTGGAGTATGAAAACTTTATCTCAATCTCAGGCAGATGTATTTTGAACATTTTCTTCTTAAATGCACTGTTTAACTTCTGACTGATAATCAGTACATACCATACTTCTACAAGCTTCCTTTTGTAACAACTGGCAAGAACATTATGTATTTTAGACTTTCTAAAAGGAAACTTTAATTATTACAAAACCCCACTTGTTTATGTGAGCATTCCTAGTCCCCAAATTTGTAACCATTGCATTTCAATACCTTTTCTGACCTGGCACACTGTCTTTAAAAAGTTTTTGTTATCTTGATGGTTCCCTTACTAGTGAGTTAAAATTTGACAGGATAGAGATAAATTTATCTAAAACAAATTTTTACAGATGATATACAAAGCCTGTAACAATCCCTAAGTCAGAGGCCTTGACCAATATCCAACAAGGGTTAAAAACAAGTATAGGATGAACTTAAGAATGAGTACTGGCTGAATGTCACCCCACCGTAAGTGCAAGATCCGGAGAAAAGAACTTAATTGAAGTTGAATCCTCAGATACAGAAATTGACAAACTAGTCAGTGAGTCACTGCTGGGGCCAAAGGGGACTGAGATAGTTCTGCCCAAATCTGTGGGAATGCTGTGGTGAGAGAAAATCAAGTTTCATTGCAGAGAATTGAATTTCCATAACTAACCCTCTGCCACATGACCCACAGGGATACAAGTTTGAATTTACCACTTTTGAGGATTTTGTGATCCTGAGTTCATACTAAAATGTACACTCTGCCAATGGCTAATGATACTGAGTTAGATCACTTGGGTTAATTGTATAGTAAGAAGAAGAGAGGTGGTAGAGGAGGGAGGGGGATCAAATATATGGTGATGAAAAGAGAACTGATTCTGGATGCTGAACACACAACGCAATGTACAGATTATGTACTATAGAATTGTACACCTGGAAGCTATGCAATTTTACTAACCAATGTCACCCTAATGATTTTAATAATAAAATAAATAAATAAATAAATAATATGAAGATTTTATTTTTAAATTTAAATAAGGTTTCTGAAGACCTAACAACAATATTATCACAGTGCATCTGTAATTAAAGAAACAAAGAGGAATATATGGTGTCAGATGGCAGCCAGATGTATTGGAATAAGGATTTTGTAAGTTACATAAATGTCTCATTAGTATTCTGTACACCTGAAACCAATATAATATTGTATGTCAAATGTAATTGAAAAATAAATATAAATGAGAATAAAAGAAAATAAAATGGTAGTAAGAAGACTTAAAAAGAAAAGAAAAGAAAACCAAACCTCAAACAACCAGCTCTTGCTACACTCTGAGATGACAGGTTAGAGTTGCAGTGTGACGCTGTTCTTGGGATTAACAAGCAAAATCACGACACTTTGTGACCTCTCCTGAAGACTCTAAAGCAAGGACAATTACTCTATTATTCTCCAGAGGTCCTAAGAAAGAAGGACCATGCTGGATCAGAATTAATACTTTGAATTGAGGTCATCGTCATTTTCTAGTGAGGAGATATATATTGTTATATTTCCACACAACACACACACACAGTGTGTGTGTGTGTGTGTGTGTGTGTGTGTGTATTTACAAGGCTCACTGTTTAACCTTTATAAATTATCAGGGAGTTATAGGTCGGGGTGGTTACATATAAATATATATATGTAGTTAGACTTATTGTGGTGATATTGGTTAACAAGAATTACATATTTTCCAGGTGTATAATTCTACAGTGCATCGTCTATGAGTTACATTATGTGTTCACCACTCTTTCCATCACCATATATTTGACTATCTCTCCCTCTTCTCCCTACCTCTCTCCTCACCCCCTCCCTCCACTCTCACCCCATCTCCTCTTGACCTCAGATAGCTACTAAACTATTGACTGTGTCTATGAGTTTTTTGCTTCTTTGTTGCTTTCAGTTTTATATTCCACATATGAGTGAAGTCATATGGTTCTTGGTTTTTTCTGCCTGGTTTATTTTGCTTAGCATGATGATCTGTAGGTCCATCCATTTTGCTCCAAATGGCAGTATTTCATCTTTTCTTATAGCTGAGTAATATTCCATTGTGTGTATGTACCCCAGCTTCTTTTTTTTTATTGGGGTGACATCTGTTAGCAAGGAT